>PVHT021183519.1:28317377-28352806 GCA_004024745.2 Catagonus wagneri
GAGTTCCTGTTGTGACTCAGCAGGTTAAGAACCCGACTAGCAACCATGAGGATTTGGATTTGATCCCTGGCTTCGCTAAGTGTTAAGGCTTGCTGCAAGCTGCAGAGTAGGTCGCAGGAACAGCTTGGATTTGGCGTGGCTGTGGCTGTGGTGTAGGCCAGCAGCTGCAGCTCCAATTCAACCCCTAGCCTGGGAACCTCCATATACTGCAGGTGCAGCCCTGAAAAAAAAACAAAAACGAGGGGCACCAGGAAGCTCTGGGGTAAAAGACACGTTCTAGCTTAATTGTGATATTGATTTCATGCATGTGTACATGTCAAATTTATCAGCCTGTACATGTAAAAAAGGTACAGAGTACCTATCATGTCAATTATATCTCTAAAGCTGTTTTAAAAATCACGTGGAGACAAAACTACATCTGTGTTGGAACAGCTCAAAGAAACTAAAAAAAAAACCAAAACTGAACATACTAAATGCTGGTGAGAATGAGCAATTGGAACAATTCCCATGTCATGTGAAAATAACCCACCAAGTGAAACCTCTACTTTTTGATAAACTGTCACCTTGATGTTTTTTTATTCCTAAAAGGCTTAAATATTTGTAGAATCTTGTACTTCTCGCTTTCATATGTGTGGCTGAAAAATTAAAAGCTATGACTCTGCCAGACTTAAATAATAAATTTATGAATTTTAAATGTTAAATTTGTTCACTAGAAAGCAGGGCCTGAGGCAAGGACTGACATGCCGGCGTTTTATTTGGGGTACGTAAGAACGGAGTGGCAAGGGCGAGGAACAGGCTTCACAACGAGCCAAAAAGATACACACGTGGTTTGCTATGTGTTCTCACTCAGTAGGCTCAGCTTTCCCTAGAAGGCTGGAAGGGAAAAACCATTCCTGGGAGTAATCCACAGGAGCGGGAATAGGCCTATCAGGCTCCCTCCGGTCTTCTGAACTTCATTAACCAAGGCTCCTGCCATGGGAGTCAACTCCTCTACACTTCGGATCATCTCACCCTTCCCTGGCAGCTCAGAAAGCCAGATCTTGTGGCATTTCCTCCAACCTTAAAGTGGAGGGATGGCTGAGAAGGCTTGGAATGAGGGCAGTGAGGGCGACGGAGGCCAGAATTTAGCTGGTGCTCTATAGCTCAGGAAGCACTAAGGTCTGCCGGCAAAGGCAAAACAGGATCGTGATCCAGGTGGCAGAAGACATTTTTAGGAAGGAGGGAGTTGAGAATCTGAGACCATGCTTAGGACGTGTGTTTCATGAAACAGGAAATAGAGACTGTAGTAGAGCCGTTACAGCCAAGGGAAAAACTGAAAGACAAAGATATAGCACTAGAATTACCTCTGTGGCGCAAAAGGACTGGCGGCATCTCTGCAGCTTCAGGACGCAGGTTTGATCCTGGCCCGGCACAGTGGCTTAAAGGATCTGGTGTTGCCACAGCTATAGCGTAGATCGCAACTGCAGCTCAGATCTGATCCCTGGCCCAGGAACCCCATATGCCGAGAGGGGTGGTGGGGGGAGAAGGCCAAAAAAAAAAAAAAGATACCATCAAATAAATGTATATAACAGTGAGCTCAAAAAACAGCTGGCACACTGAGGAAGCAAGTGGAATTTAACAGAGGCTTTGAAAAGTCAGCTGGGAGTCAGAATCACACAAAGCCTCAACAAACAGTTGGAAATGGATTCTGAAGCCCATAAACCATAAGACAGATAACATGTATAAGTGTGCTTTAGGACATGATTCTGGGACAGCTGTGAGAATTACATTAGAAAGGTGATTCAGACAGGATCCCAGCCTGCTCAGTGCCTCAGGCCACTGAATGGCCTTCGCTCCTGGGATGTGATACATAAAAATCAAGCTTATCAGACAGGATAAACCCAAAACCAATTTAACCAGCAAAGTCCTGTTACTCTGCCACAGACAAAACCCTAAAAAGCAAAAAAAAAAATATATATATATATATACACTATATATATCCACTATGATTGGGTCGCTTTGCTGTATAATGGAAGCTGACACATTGTAAATCTACTATAATTAAAAAAAAAAAAGGAAAGATAACCATGGCTCATAAGCAAACGATACTTACCTAGTAAATAACAGGAACTTATTAGAACACCGATTTAACCAAAAGTTGGGAAATAATTATATTGAAAAGATAAGACTATGAAAAGATGAGGGGAACAGAAGTGTGTATGCAGACAGATGTAAAAGAGCTAAATCCTCCTCTTCCACAGATGGAAATCAACAGAAGTCATTAGAAACTGAAAAATCAAGAAGTGGTAATATAAGCAGAGTATTTAAATATGGAGGCAAACATCAGAAGATAATGCAAAATAAAGTTGTTGCCTTTGGGGGGTGACAATCAGGTAGGCAGGGGTGTTGCACAGAAGTATTGGTCAAACTATTTACATTTTAAACTACTTATACGTTTTTGTTTTGTTTTGTTTTGTTTTACAGCTACACCTGAGGCATATGGAAGTTCCCAGGCCAGGGACCAACTTGGAGCTGCGTCTGCCCACCTACATCACAGCTTACAGCAATGCTGGATCCCTAAGCCAGTGAGCAAAGCCAGGGATCGAACCTGCATCCTCACAGCGACAACACTGGGTCCTTAACCCACTGAGCCACAACGAGAACTCCTGCTTTTGTAAATAAAATAAAAAAGTTTAGAGCTTACATAGACCACTAATTAAAAAGCTGAGTCGCTGGTCCCTTTAGCCAGAGGACTCTCAGTGGTGCGATGTGAGCAGAAGCCAGAACCACAGAATGTTGAAGAAGTGAGACACGAGAGAGCAAAAGGAGACTGGTTTTCAACAAGCTGTGTTGTAACTGAAATGAGAAGGGGACACAGAGGACAACAGGATCAAAGGTTTTCGAAAGTAGCAGTGCTTACATGATGCCACTTCTGCTGGCAATGTCCTCCTCAGAAACTGCTTGCCAAGGAACTCCTTACAGCTACAGACCAGCAGGATTCCCATACCTGCTCCTGGTTGTTCTTTTTTGGCCTCATCAGTTGTCTTGCTCTAATTCCTTTCCAAATGAGAATTTATGATGTATGCGAGGGAACAATTCCACCAGAGCAGTCTTTTAGCAAGAACTCTTGTATCTCTGTTAAATTTGGTGGGCAGAAAAAACTTTCTAAGCTGTCACTTAGATGAAGGGTAGTGACTTGACTGGGCTCATCAGACACAGACCAGGAAGTAGCTGAGTTAGAGCACTTCCTTAGGGTCAGGTTCCACTTGACATTCATACATGAAAGAGAACAGAGAGGACCACAATCCCATGGAGCATCAGACTTTCTATGGAACAAAGCCTCAAAATAAGAGGCTTTAAAAAGGGAAGCCAATTTGCCCAAGGATTCATTAAATATCTACCAAGGCTTATGATGTTATGACAGTCGCTTTCTTGAGCAAATACAGGTTTCTGGGTTCTTCTACAACTAAAAATAATTTAACAGCCCCACCCCCACCTCCCAAGTGATCCATCTGTGTGTTCCAGAGGTAAGCCAGCAGAAGAGACAACTTAGAAAAAGGCCAGGTCAAGGCACCACTCCACTGCAGAGGGAAGTGGAGAAAGATCACAGCACGTTATGTTCGAAAGAGAAGCAGTAACACAAGGAACCATGCAAATCTTCCCGGACTGTCCAGGCTTTAAATGCTGCATCCTATTCTGCTCATTAAGCAACGTTATAATCTATAAAAGTGTTCAAGTTTTTGAATAGTTCTGCCCAGTTGATGACAATTATCCTGTCAGGTAGAAAACCCGGCATTTAGTATTTAGGTTTTAAGTCTCTCTCGCTCAACTGACAATCAGTCCCTAAAGTTTATCTACTCCTGTATTAGATGGCATATCTGAAATTCAGTGAAAGAAAGTTAGTCAAATCCAACAACAGACTGCCAAAGAAAGAAATGTCTAATCACAAAAATACTAAAACTAATTATAATAGTTATATATATATATAATACTCCTAGGCTGAAATGATTTTAACAGAAATCTTGAGTTATGGGGGGTGGGAATATCCTAATGACAAAAATACTAAAAATTTCAGTGTACATGCATGCACGTGTGCACACGCGCGCACACACACACAAATATCACAGAAGTCTAGTGAGAAGGAAATACATAGAAAAGAGAATTTTAAAAAATAATTTACAAGGGGAGTTCTTTATTACTTTTACTTATCCTCCTTTAAAAAAATTTAAGACTCAATGACAGATTATTGCCTTCACTGTTGTAAATACTGCAAATTTATCAGCAGAGGTTAAGTATCAATATAATTTTTCCTTAGGCTTGAACAAAGGAGCAATAAAATAGATTATAAACTTCATTTGACCTGATCCTATAAAAAGTCACATCAGCTGTCTTCATCTTGCTCTGTCTCCAGAGAGACTTCCAGTGTAGGCGTGTCTCACTTGGCTCATCCACAGTACTTTGGATAGGATGGTCTGTGGTAACTGCTAGCATACCACCTTTTGTTCTGGGGTGCTTGGCTGGTATTTGGCTTTATGTCCCAGGAGTACCTCCTGTGTAAATGGTCCTCGCCGGGGGGACCAGGAGGAGGAGTACGGCCTCTCCGGTAAATGTTCTGATTCTGTGAAAATTTTCTGAAACAAAACAAAAATAATAATCTATTATTAGTTTTAATAAAACATAAAATAAGCTTTACAAGTCATAGATACTCTGGTTCTACTGTTATCTACCTTTGTGAATTCAGCAGATAAAACTGCTTGATCTTTGGATCTCTGTACTAAGATAGTACTTTCTAAAGTGAAATTTTATAATACCCTCCATCTTCATGGTTTTTGCTTGGCTTTTTTTTTTTTTTTTTTATGGTCGCACCTGCAGCATACAAATTTCCCAGGCTAGGGGTTGAATTGGAGCTGCATCTGAGGCTTACAGCTACAGCCACAGCAATACCAGATCTGAGCCATATCTGCGACTTGCAGCTATGCTGGATCCTTAACCCAGTTAGTGAGGCCAGGGATAAAACTCCATCCTCCCAGACACTATATTGAGTTCTTAACCCGCTGAGCCACAGTGAGAACTCCATGGGTTGTTTTTTTGTTCTTAATTTTATGGCCGCACCCCAGAAATGCCGCACTCTGGAAGTTCCCCAGCCAGGGACTGAATCCGAGCCATAGCTGCAAACTTCACCACAGTTGTGGCAATGCCGGATCCTTTTAACCCACTGTGCTGGCCGGGGATCAAACCCACTCCACAATGACCTGAGCCGATAATCAGATTCTTAACCCACTGTGCAATGGTGGGAACTCCTCCATGGGTTGTTTGTAAGATAAATGAAGACGATATATTTCAACTTCCAACCATAATGTGTCCGCGCACTGTAGGCTGCCAGGAGCCGTTCCACCTTTCCCTATAGAGACAAATGCCCATTCTATTCTAATCAGATACTTTCTCTTCAAGTCTGGCAAGGTTGATATGAAACAGAAATAAGCTATTTATTTTTGCAAACAGGAACCTGCTTTCACTTTACAAATAAATACATATATAATTATAAAGTGTAGAAATTCTAACCATGATGCACACAAATTTGGAAAATTAAAAAACTTAAGTATTTCAAAAGCAAGATCAACAAATCTAACATAATCATACAAAAGAAAAATCTGGAAATCTGAGTAAATTAACCCCCCCCAACAAAACTTCTCAATTCTACTTAATCTCATTAAACTGGTTAAAATTTCCTTTTGGACTTTTCCTCCCAGCATCTTCTTTTTGACTGCTGAATCATAACTTTTTACTTTCACTTACCATAAGTGAGCTATCACTTTCAATGGCTTCATAAAATATCACAGTATGGAGATAATAAATTACTGAGCTATTCTTCATTGTTAAAAATGCAAGCTGCTACCAATTTTTTCACTACTACAAATAATTCTGGAATTAAAACCTCAGAACATATACTTCTGTACCCTGAGGACCTGGTCCAGAATCAGATGCATAGTAGAGAGTCTGAGAAACGTGCCAGATGATTAAGTACATGTAAGTTTTTCCATAGTTTGAAGTATTCCCTTAGTCTCAAGGTGGAATTACCAGGTATGAGCATTTTAATGGCTACTACAGTTGTGTTTCAAAAGGTCTATACTAATCTTCAGTGCCCCTAGCACCACAAGCAACATCCCCTTGAAGTGGTTACAGCTGCTAAAAATGCAAACATCTTTTTGAAAATTTTCAGTGTGCTAAAGTACTTATTAACTCATGTAACAGTCAAAAACAATCCCAACGTATGTATTATTAAAATTTTAATTATAATATTATTAAAATTTCCATCTGACAAGAAAACAGAAATTTATTTATTTATTTTGCATTCTAGGGCATCCAAAACATATGGAAGTTCCCAAGCTAGGGGTCGAATTGGAGCTGTAGCTGCTCATCCACACCACAGCCACAGAGAGAGAGGATCTGAGCCGCGTCTGCGACCTACACCACAGCTCACAGCAACGCTGGATCCTTAACTCACTGAGCAAGGCTGGGGATCAAACCTGCATGGAAACTAGTTGGCTTTGTTACCACTGAGCCACGATGGCAGCTCTAAGAAAACTGAAATTTAAAGACCTTACCCGAAATCACACAGAGGGTGAACAGCAGTACCAGGACGCATGCAGATCTAGGTCCAGTCTGACAAGCACTACGCGGGCTAAACTAGCAAAACCTGCTGCTAAATCATCAAGTGAAGAATAGTACTTTGCTATTTTAACTGTACTGAGGTCTTTCCTGTTTCCCAGGTAAAAACATGATTGTGATTTATGTGTTCAACTCATTTACAAATTTTTCTACTGGAATTCTATTTTCCCTATAATTTGTGTTTACTCTTTAAATATTAACCTTTCTTATTCTGAAAACTATACCGCTACTAACGTAGCCTAAGAATGCAAGATCCTTTTTGGTACTCACATCAAATTACTGGCTTAAACTAAGTTTAAGACTTAATGAAAATGTCTTCTCCCAATTGCATCTGAACAGTCACATATTCCTCATCCCATACTTGCTATTTCAGCCCTGAGTGCAAAATCTGGAACAAACAATACTTCCTGGTTGACTATGATCAGCAAGAAAATACCATTTCCTCACCATTATCAGAATACATTTTCACTAATTTATAATATTAACTTCTATCTCAATTCTAGAAAAAGGGAGAGCAGAGGTACGTTAATGACTGCTGCAAATCTTGGGTCTGGGTATGGAGATGATGAGAAGGTGTTAGATGACCTTGAGTCTGATGCAGGTTATACCTTGGTCCTTGGTTAAACTTAACAGTGGTGTGAACTGGCTCCATAATATGCACTGAGCCTTTAAGACGTGATGTGGATTCACTGGAATCCCAATTCCTCATAAAGAAGGTTTCCACAATACCACTGCTTTCCAAATTTAGTAGCCAATTTACTGACTATATTTTGGCCCATGAACATAACAATCCCATGCTTCCCCACTCCTATTTAGGTTTCCTCGAGTAGTAAACAAACTACAAGAAGAATGGATATGTGCAACCTAAATGACATAAAAATCATCTTCCTAACCGCAAACATCACACACAAAATGCAACTTACTTTCTGATGGGACCACTCTGAAGGTCTTCAATGTAGTTTTGTCTTTCTATGCAATGTCCGCGGCTCCTATTGAATACTGAGGAGTGGATGAACAGTTAGAAATATCTGAACAAAAAGCAAATTTTCCCTAGAGAAAGCAGATCAAAGCTGAAGTCGACTGGCTAATTAGTCAAACTGTTATATCTCACTATTTCCAGATACATCCTTTTATAAACTTGGTGGAACTTACGTCCAGAACAAATGAATTACAAAATTTGCTTTTTATTCCAAAGTTTGAGTAATTCATCTACATTTCTACCTTCAAATTTTATAAAAAGGGAAAAATAGTGACAATCCTCATACTTACATTCAATTGCATCATCTGGCTTCATGCCTTCTACATCAATCAAATACCTGACAAAACAAAATAATTCAAGTCAGTTGTGAATAAAAAGGGGGAAAAAAGGTTTTGGCAAAAAGGGTCTAATTTAACTCTACAAATATAGATATAAAAATCCCGAGAAAATATCAGCACATCTAATCAGTAAGTATTTACGAATGATACACTGGAGTTTGCACTGTGGCACAATGGAAATGAATCCGACTAATATCCATGAGGACGGGGGTTCAATCCCTGGCCTTGCTCAGTGGGTCGGGGATCCGGCACTGCCATGAGCTGTGGTGTGAGGTGCAGATACGGCTTGGATCCCACATTGTTGTGACTGTGGTGTACGCCGGCAGCTGCAGCTCCGATTTGTCCCCTAGCCTGGGAACTTACATATTCCTTCGGTTCAGCTCTAAAAAGCAAACAAACAAACAAACAAAAAAACCCAAAGAACAAAAAAAACAGATGCTTAATAAATATTTTCTGCATGAACATAAATTGGTACAGTGAAGCAACACTGATTCAGAAGTCCCATTCTGAATGAAGTTGTCTGAGACAAAGCATAAATATTTAAAGATGTTCACAAAGGAATGTTCATTAATGTTTTATAATATCAGAAACTTCTGACTTTTTTGGCCACACCCACATCATGCAGAAGTTCCTGGGCCAGGGACTGAACCCTTGCCACAATGCAGCCTACGCCACAGCTGCAGCAATGCTGGATCCTTAACCCACTGTGCCACCAGAGAACTTTCAAAAAAAACTTCTGACTTTTATATTCATCAGTAAGCAAAGGAACAATGTGGCCTTTAAAAAAGACCAAGGTCTGCAAATATTTTCATAGGAAGATGTCCACTAAACGTTAAATTATAAACTAGAATGTCTAAATATCATAGCATTAAATCACAAGCACAATCGGCCCTCTGCATCCATGGGTTCTCGATCCTATGGATATGGGGGGCTGACTATACACTACACCATTTTACATAAGGGACTTGAGCTTCTGAGGATTTGTGTACCCATGGGGGTCCTGGAACCAAGCCCCTGCAGATACCAAGGGACAAATGTAGACGGTTATACCTGCATTTTGAAAGTCTGAAATAATACACGCTAAATTATTACTGGTGGTAATCTCTAAACGGGGGCAAGATGACTTTCTACTTCATACACTTCTGACCTGACTGCATTTTTTTGTATTCAGCTTACATTAGCCTACATACTACTGTAAACAACTTCAACACGGTCTGCCTCTTGGGATTGGCAACTCACCTGCAAATGAGATAGCCAGTCCTGTTTAAACCGTGGGTACAGTGGACACCAATCAGTCTGTCTATAAAACAGAACAGAGAATTAAATAGGTGAAGCAGATACATTAAAAACAAGTTACACAATTTTCTGAAGAGGAGCACTTACCAGTTACTACAATACTACCACTATCCTAAAAAGGAAAAACTGAAGAAGAGTGTGTTTCTGTGGGAACGTACTCTAAAGAATTAACTAATATAAAGTCAAAATTCATTGTCTCTGGGAAATTCTGCACAGCCTCCAATCGGACGCAATGGTGTGGACTGGAAAAGGCTTGGTCTGGCACTAACGACTAAGACAAACATCTATCTTAATACAGAATGTCCATCAGGAACTGATCGACTACAGAAAAAGGGAGTGGGAAAAAAAAAAAGGTGGAGTGCCTTCACTTTTAACGCTTAATGTTGAAAAGAACAAATGGTTTCTGAGGTGCTCTTGGTTCGCCAGGGCGCTTCTGAACCTTCCCTCATTTGCTGCTCCTCAAACGCCACGGGTCTAACGTGCCTGAGGAGCTCTCGGGATAAACAACACTGTTCCTATTTCATGATGAAAAAATTAAGGTGTGGCGATGTAAGGCCAAGCTGCATAGCAGGCAAATAAAACAAAGACTAAGTAGTTCCCACCGTGGCATAGCAGAAACAAATCTGACTGGTATCCATGAGGATGCGGGTTCAATCCCTGGCCTCCTTCAGTGGGTTAGGGGTCCCATGTTGCTGTGACTGTGGCGTAGGCCAGCAGCTGTAGCTCTGATTTGACCCCTAGCCTGAGAACTTCATATGCCACGAGTTTGGCCTTAAAAAGCAAAAAAAAAAAAAAAAAGCAAAAAAAAGAAAAAAGAAAAAGAACAAAGACTAGAACTGAGTCTCAGATTCTCCAACTATGCCACAATATTTCCTAGTCCATCACTGACAAAAGTTACATGAGAAAGTAAATAAAAAAACAGCATGTAGAGTTTCCTTGTGGTGCAATTGGTTAAGGATCTGAAGTACTCCTTGCAGTGGCCTGGGTCGCTGCTTTGGTGCAGGTTCATTCCCTAGCCCGGGAACCTCTGTAAGTGGCAGGCGCAGCCAAAAAAAACCCAACAACAAGTAGCCAATCTCTGCAAAAAGGGTGTCTGTGACTAGCTGGTGTCTGACAGGAAGGCACTCTGCGTCTCCTGCCAGGACCTCTGCTGCCCTACTTCTAATCTCTACTCCAACTGATCCTCCACATGGAAGATATTATCTTTCTAGAATACAAACTTGGCTGAGTTGCTCCGTTGCTTAAAAATCCTCATTTAGGAATTCCCTGGTGGCACAGTGGGTTAGGGATCTGGCGTTGTCACTGCTGTGGCGAGGGTTCGATCCCCGGTCCCGGAACTTCTGCATGCAGCCGGAGTGGCCCCCCAAAAAAACAAAACAAAAAAAAAACCTCATTGAGCAGAGAATAAAGTCTGAATTTTTAGCATAGCATTTAGAACTCTGTCTCTCCAACTGAACTGCAAGTTCAAACTACAACTGACAAGGAGCCAAGTACCCCACCTCCCTCCTCTCCCCTGCCAGCCTCTCTGATCCCATTTTCTACTGCTCCGACATCACTCACTCTCCTCTCACTCTCCCACACCGGCCTGCTTACTACTCCTCAAACATGCCAAGCATAGTCGTGCCTCAGGGACTTTGCACCTACTATTTCCTCTGCTTTAGAACACTCCCTTAGGGAGTGCTTGTGGTGGCCCAGCAGGTTAAGGACCAGACACTGTCTCCATGAGGATGTGGGTTCGTTCTCTGGCCTCACTCAGTGGGATAAGGATTCAGAATTGCCACAAGCTGCAGCACAGGTCACAGATTCAGCTCCGATTCGATCCCTAACTCAGGAATTTCCATATGCTACAGGTGTGGCCCTAAAAAGGAAAGAAAAAAAAAAAAGTCTGGGATAATCTATGTGGGAAAAGAATCTGAAAGAGAATGGACACGTGGGAGCTCCCATTGTGGTGCAGTGGAAACAAATCCAACTAGTATCCATGAGGATGTAGGTTTGATCCCTGGCCTTGCTTAGTGGGCTAAGGATCCGGCACTGCCATGAGCTGTGTGTAGACCACAGTTAAAATAGTTCCAATTCGATCCCTAGCCTGGGAACTTCCACATGCCATCCATGGGTGGGGCCCTAAAAAAAAAAAAAGAAAAGAAAAAGTGTATACATATGACTGAGTCACTTTGCTGTACAGCAGTAATTATCACAACCTTGAAAATCTACTTCAAGAAAACTAAAACAATATTTAAAAACTCATGCCGTACACCTTAAATCTATACAATTTTCATTTGTCAAGTATACCTCAGTAACACTGGAAAAAATTAAAAATACACATTCCCCCCCAAAAGAACACTCCCTCAGCTATCCAATGGCTGGGTTCCTCATTTCCTTTAAGGATCTGCTCAAATGACATCTTAATAGAAAGGCCTTCCCTCATCACCTACCACACTCCCGCATCTCTTTATCCTGTTTTGTTATTCGCCAAAGCACCTACCACATGACACTTCACATTATTTACTTTTTTATTTCTCTCCCCCCCCACTAGAACGTAAAGTACATAAAGGCAAGAACTTTATTTTGTTCCTACTTCCTAGAAATGGTGCCTTCAACTTAGGTGTTATACAAATATTTGCTGAAAACGAACATCTGAATGCTCTGCCCTTTCCCACTACCCTCTGGGCATACCAATGGCTGCCATTCCACAGCACAAGTTCAAGCACCGTGCCTATTATCACCTGTTCCCAATACCTTTCCTCATTCTGGCAACATATTCTTCCCCCAAGCCCAGTTCAAATGCTGTCTCCTCAGTCAGGCCTTTCCTCAGTCTCTCCTCTATTCCTGGTGCACTTGGTTCTTTTATTATAATCAATCCACTGTTTTATAGTTACTACTTGTTTATCTTCCTTGGTAACTCCAAGTTTCTAATGAGCAAAACCTATTAATCACCTCTGTATCCCTGTGCCCCAATCACAAACGTAAAAGGCTTTCAATATTTATTGACCAGTTTATCTTCCAAGTCTCTAACAGTTCTAGGGAGTGGAGAGTGTAGTCTCCTCCTCTTCATCAGTGAGCCTGGCACTGGTGGGAGGGGCTTACAGCAGAGGAAGCCAAAAATGGATTATAAGCAGGGTCCCAAGACTGCGATGGTGGAGAGCACAGCGAAGTCAGCCCCATGCAGGTGGAAGACCAAGGGAGGGCTCAGCTCACGTGGTGGATTAGCCGGTGTAACATGTGAACATCAGGATTCACAAGCGTGTTCTCATGCACTCATGAGGATCTTCAGGCCCTCACAGAACACAGAGAACACGGAATAACAGTCCAAAGGAGCCAGAAAGAAGTGAGTAGGCCAGCTGCTGCGCTCTAACATCTGAAGAGGCAACATTTCTGTGACAGGCTCATATAAATCAGGTAATATACCTCCTTTGTAGACCCCCTGGTGATCACTGGCAAGGCCAAGTCTCTCAAGTTTTAAAGTATAGAGGAGATCCTTGAGTAGGGCTTAAGATATTTAAGAGTCAGTACCTGCATTAAGCAATCAGGTTATAGTTTGAAATTTTATCTTGAGTTCCCTGGTGGCCCAGTGGTTAAGGATCCGGTGTTGTCCCTGCTGTGGCTTAGGTTAGCTCCCTGGCCCGGGAACTCCAGCATGCTGTGGGCACAGCCAAACAAAAAAAAGAGAACTTACTTTAAAACTCCAGTCTCTCCCTCTCTCACCTCCTACCCCCAATCCTCCCACCTCCATCTCTATGCCATGTCCCCATCTCCTTATTTTATGAATACATGGATATCACTTTATATATACATGGAATATTTACCATCAGATTTATTTAATAAAGTGTACACTCCTCAGGATAAATTCAGAAAGAAGGCAAAATGAACACTTGCCTTCTTTCTGAATTTATAATTCATTTGTGTTCCAAAGACAAAAGGTTCCTCAGTCCAAATACTTGTTCCATCTGGACTTCCCATCATGGCTCAGTGATAACAAACCCAACTAGTACCCGTGAGGATGAGGACGCAGGTTCAATCCCTGGCCTTGCTCAGTGGGTTAAGGATCCACTGTTGCTGTGAGCTGTAGTGCAAGTTTCAGATGATGCTTGGATCCAGTGTTGCTGTGGCTGTGGTGTGGGCCAGCAGCTACAGCTCCAACGGCTGCTTAGCCCGGGAACTTCCATATGCCACGGGTGCGACCCTACAAAGACAAAAATAAATACATAAACACATGTTCTTTCTGATAGTTAGATGCTTGAAAATGTCAAATGGAGCCTTAAAACTCAGAAGCTATTAAGACTTTTAACAGAGGAAGGTTATTAATCTTAAAGTGAGGACAGAAAATGTCAGCTTTTTTGAGTTCTTCCTGCCTGAAGACAAGACTAAGAGGTGGTAGTGTCCTTCTTCACTGGCACTCAAAGTGAAAAAGCAGCAGAAATATTTTGAACATATATGCCAAGGACACCACTTCTCTGGTCCACTCTGCTTTGCTCTGCTGCTAGAGGTATCTGTCTCACTACAAACCTCTGCCTTTTGTTTTCTCATTTATATTCGCTAAGAACCTGAGAGTCTTAATCTTCACTACTCAACTGTTAACCAATAAATAGGACAAAAGAACATTTTATTTCATTATATATTCCCCACTCAACTTAAAAAAGTGTCAAGTAAGTTAGCTCAGTTCCTATTTCTCACAAAAATCACTTTCCAAACTAAATTGTCTGTGACCATAAAAAGGAAAAACACCTTACTCTATTAGCACCATCTGACATTTCCACCTTAACATTATCAAACTCAGCAGGATTGATGTCAGAATTATTAAAAATATTAAAAATTCCAACCCCACTCAAAATGCATACCAAAGTTCAGGTAAAGGGGAAAAAAAGCAACTCACCGTTATCTTTATTTTCTTTCAAAAACCCATTAACAGCACATTTGAATTTAAAAATAGTGTTGTCATCAGGTACTTGATGCCCAACTGTATAAATTTTTAAATAACGAATAGTTTCTGGTAAGTCCTATAAAGCAAAACCATAAAAATATGGATTACTTCATTTGTAGGGAAAGAATAAAAAATTAATTAGAAGACAAAGAATATAAACCAAGATATTATATTAAAACTCAGTATGTCAGTCATTCTGATAAGAGAAATTTTTTTCAAAACTGCTTTCACCAGGAAGTATCACTTACTTTCATTGAAACCACAGCATGAACAGTCACTGGGTATACAAAAGGAAAAGCAAAGTCCATGTGAAAAGAACTAGAACTCAAAATGACATAAATACTTCTACCTAATATCTTACATATCATAATGTAAGCATCTGTGATTTAAATAGAACAGTAGAATAGCATCAGAAGAGCTCGGACTTGAGTTGGGAGACAGAAAAAATTTCAGCCACTGTTGAGAACTTGTGTTCGTGGGGTGGCAAAAAGATTATCAATAAAAAACAGAAAAGGATAAGGAAAATTCTGTAGTTTTTTTTTTTTTTTTTTGCCTTTTGTCATTTTAGGGCTGCACCCACGGCATGTGGAGGTTCCCAGGCTAGGGATCTAACAGGAGCTGTAACCACTGGCCTATGCCGCAGCCGCAGCAACGCAGGATCCAAGCCGTGTCTGCGACCTACACCACAGCTCACGGCAACGCCAGATCGTTAACCCACTGAGCAAGGCCAGGGATCGAACCCGCAACCTCATGTTTCCTAGTCGGATTCGTTAACCGCTGTGCCACGATGGGAACTCCCATGTAGTTCTGAATTTAAACGGAAAGTAGCAGTATGAACCTATGATGTATTTTACATTAAAAACATACTTACAGAGTTCCTGTGTGGTGCAGCGGGCTACAGATCTGATGTCAAACTGCAAAGGCTCAGGTTGCTGTCATGGTGAGGGTTTGATCCCTAGCCCAGGAACTTCCACAGGCTGTGGGTGCCGCAAAATAAACAAGCAAGCAAACAAACAAATAAATATAAAAACAAACATACAAACACGTTTCCTAGCTCTGACCACTGACAAGGCCTAGAAACAACTGATGTCATGCCGAAAGGACTCAGAAGCCAAACTGAGAAGCTCCAACTGGCCAAAGATAGGGTCTCAGTTAGAATAATAACTGTAACAGAGGCCACAGTGATTATGAAAAAATAAATTAAATAAATAAATAAATTGGTCACCACTGCAGGATGTCTGTGAATCAACTGTTTCGAAAACTGTTAAATAAAAGGAGAAAATCATGCCTCTATAACTGGGCAACCAAATAACTGATGAGGGGAATTTTCTGATAGAAACATATCAATGAAAGAAGAATAGAATTCACTATTTTTTGAAGCCTTAGCTGAATTAATGGATGCAGGTATCAGTCTTCAGTGATTGATAATATCACAGAAAGTGATAATCATTCATCTCCATGGAAGAACACACTATCACCCATAAAACTATCTTGCCAAACAGTTTCCACGGCTCAGAGGTAACAAACCTGATGAGTACCCATGAGGATGTGGGTTTGGTCCCTGTGGGTGAAGGATCCAGCATTGCTGTGAGCTGTTGTGTAGGCCACATGGCTCAGATCTGGCATGGCTGTGGCTATGACCAGCAGCTACAGCTCTGATTCAACCCCTAGCCTTGGAACTTCCTCAAAAGAACAAAAAAAGAAAAAGAAAGAAAGAAAGAAACGACAACAAAAAAACTATGTTGCCAAGCAAAACAAAACAAGACATTCAAGCTTTATTCTTATCAAGCTTCTAGGTCCAACTACCAATTTACAGAAAATAAAAAGACTTAACAATATGTTGACAACACATGGAATGCAGTCATCAAAATCTAGATGGGACAAACTACCTGGTTTCTTTAAAAAACAAAATTCAAGGAGAAAGAAAAAGTAAGAGCCACACAGAGGGAGAACCTATAGATTAAGACTTCAGAGACCTAACAATCAAATGCAAAAAGTGGAACTTATTTGGATCTAATTCAAAATACTTAAAAACAACTATTTATGACATTTAGGAGACAAATGCAAATGTGAGCACTGACTGGATATTAAACATTAAAGAATGATATCAAGGAATAAAAATCCTATATTTAAAGGATACACACCAAAAATGTAGAGGTGTAACTATATGATATCTGTGATCTGTCTCAAAATAATAAGAATAGGGTGAAACAGGAAGGGGTTCAGATAAAACATGACAGCCATCAGCAGATAAATACTAAAGCTAGATCAGCTCATGGGTATACAAGAAACACTCACCAGTATTTTGTCTACCTCTGTGTATGTTTAAATTTTGTGATAATTGTCTAAAAACAAGACAACACTGTAGGAAACAGCTTGGCCGTTTCTCAAAGGTTAAACTCAGAACTACCACATAACCCAACAACTCTATACCCACCTATGCAGCACACTAAATGAACTGAAAGCAGGGATCTAAACAAACACTTGTACACCAGCATTTACAGTAGCATGATTCACAACAGCCAAAAGGAGGAAACAACCCTAGTGTCAGTCAACAGATGAATAACAAAATATACACACAATGTAACCTACTGAGCCATTTTTTTTTTTTTTAAAGGAATGGCATTTTGTTATGTGCTCTATCACGGATGAACCTTAAAAACATTTAGTGAAGTAAGCCAGACATAAAAGGACAAATATTGTATGATTCCACTTATACGAGGTACCTAGAATAGGCAAATTCATAGAGACAAAAAGTAGAACAGAGGTTACGGGGCTGGTGGGAGGAAAATGGAGTTGTTGTTGTCCAATGGTTATAAGAGTGTTTCTTGAGAATGATGAAAAAGTTTTGGTTATAGACAGCGGTGATGGCTACACGACATTATGACTGTATTTAATGCCACTGAATTGTATGCTTATAAACAGTAAAAATTATTATTATTTATGTATATTTCACAATAAAAAAGAAATAATCCAGTTCAAATTATAATTCCTTTTTTCTGAGTCTCAGTTTCATCATCTGTAAAATTAGCCAGTGATTATATATGCTCTGAGCTTGGTGCCGAGTAAGCACTCAGTAGGAGATCCCACTTCTTCAGCAAAGCATTGTTTTGAGGATTAACTAAAGTAATGGACATGAAAGAAGTTTTCAAATGGCAAACTGGTATAGAAATACTAACAAACTTTAGTTGTTATTATTTTCCAAGGTCAAGGGACAGGGCAGAAGGATAATTCTTCCCCACCGGAATGTCTCATGTGGGCCAACAGAACATATGGATTTCTATACTATATCAAAAGATATTAGAAAAAGAAAGCAGTAAAACTTATGAGAACTACCTTTTACTATGACAACTAAGAGAGCTGTCTTTTACTATGACAACTAAGAGAGCTGTCTTTTACTATGACAACTAAGAGAGTTGTCTTTTACTATCACAACTAAGAGAACTGTCTTTTACTATGCTCAGGCAACTGCTTAAAATAAGTGCTAAAGATGTAATGGATACACCTTTCCTTCCTTTTAGGCTATAGCTATTCTTACTAAAAGTTTACCTCGTTTTCAAAATACAGAACATGGAAGCTTATAGAATTTCTTAAGCATATCCACAGACTATTGCCAAATATTATAGTTCAATTCATGTCTTTGATCTAAACTTGAGACAGCAATTAGAAATGTGTGATGAAATCCACCTGCCTCCCTTTTTGAACTACTACCCATGAGAGAAGGCAGAGAGGTAACTACTGGGTTACTACAAATTACTGCAGTACCAGAAAGAACGTTCTTTTCAATGAAGGAGTCCATTTACCTCTGGTTTATAGTAGCGACGAGTATATGTTAAATCAATAATCAGTCCAAGTTTTTCATTCTGTTCTTGGATTTTGTTAAAAAGATCCAAGGGGGAAAAACGTTCTTCTGGAGTAAGTTTCTTTTCAAAACTCTGTCAGAGAGAATGAAATAACAAAGAACATGTTCTTAAAATCCTTTATTACAGTATCTATTTATTCAAGATCTGAGATGCTAACGTGTAACAAGATGCAAAGTAAAGTTTCTACTCCTCTGGAATTTACAAACTACATTAACAATCCTTTCTTCCAGAGATTAGAGGGAAGAAAATAAGCTCATTTCTATATATTTATTTCTCTTTATTTCACATTGGTCTCATAATCAGACTGTAAACTCCCAGAAGGCAGGGACCACACTGACTTTGCCTACCACTGTATTGCCAGTTCCAAGCAGAGCGCCTGTTTACAGGCGCTTATAAGTACTTTCTGAATATCTACATGTATGAAGGATGGTTTTTCATTGCTAAGTATTCTTTTATGTATTTGGAATGTTTATGTACCCTGTTTTATTGATCTATTTGGTTATTCAAGTACCAGAAACACACTTTGAAAAAAAAATTAACAGACCAGTTTTTAGAGCAGTTTTAGATTCACAGCAAAACTAAGCCGAAAGTACAGAGAAGTCTCACTCACATCCTCTCCTTCATTCCACACAGCTTCCTCACCAGCAATATTCCAGGTAAGTGTACTTTATTTGTTAGAATTCAGGGATCAACACTGACACATTATTATCAAACCAAGTCCACAGTTTACATTAGAAGTCACACTTTGTATTGTACATTCTACAGGTTTTGATAACATATAATGACATGTATGTACCCTTGCAGTATCATACCAAGTAGGATCACTGTGCTCCCTCAACACTTTTTTTTTTTTTTTGAAGTGGAGTTGATTTACAATATTGTGTTAGTTTCAGGTGTACAGCAAAGAGATTCGGCTACATATTTTTCTTTTCAGATGCCTTTCAACTATCGGTTATTGTATGGGTTTTTTTTTTTTTTGGTCTTTTTAGGGGTGCACCTGTAGCATATGGAAGGTCCCAGGCTACGGGTCAAACTGGAGCTGTAGCTGCTGGCCTACACCACAGCCACAGCAACGTGGGATCCTTAACGCACTGAGAGAAGCCATGGATTGAACCAGTGTCCTCATCCTCATGGATATTTGTAGGGTTCATTACCACTGAGCCACGACGGGAACTCCATTTTTTTTTTTTTTAAGATATTAAATACAGTTCCTGTGCTACAGAGCAAATCCTTGTCGCTTATCTATTTGCAACGCTTTGTAATACAGCTTAATATCTGGTAGAGCTGTATCTGCCAAATGCTTTCCCCATCAAGCCCTTTCTTAGTCAAACAAAACCACAGTCTTCAGAGTTTCCATGCTAAAATCCTGACCTTGAACCAGGCCATTTTTTGGTTGTGATGATGGAAGAAAAGAGGTCCTTCTGGCATTAAGCGGGTGGGAGTAATGGATGCTAGACATCTTGCTAAATTCAGAACAGTGTTACAAATGCATCTCACATCTTGAATGACTTTTTGGCTGCCCAAGAGCATATGGAGTTCCCAGGCCAGAGATCATATCCGAGCCACAGTTGTGACTTTGCCACAGCTGCAGCAACACTGGATCCTTAACCCACTGTGCTGGGCTGGGGGTCAAACCTGAATCCCCATGCTCTAAGAACACCACTGATCCCACTACACCAAGCGGGAACTCCCTAAATGACTTCAGAACATCCTATTCAACATTCATATAAGTGAAAAAGTTGCTGCTAATTATCTAAGCCTTAGAACCTAACTATATTTCACAAATAAACACAAAGGTTTTGTTGGTTTTTTGGCAGCTTTAATGTACACTACATTTTCCAGGATGTTAATCATCTTACCAACTGAGTAAAGAGTGCTAATTTTTATTTGGAAATATCCTAAGAGTTGTTCACTGTCATAGCAACTCCTGCTCCTAACACAATATAACCCACCTAGATCAGTCTGAATTTGCAGTTTTTGCATTCATGGTGCAAGTAACCGACTATTTCTTAATTTCTAATAGTCACGATCAAACATTTATATACTGAAATACTCTCCCCCAAAATAAATAAAGTATGAAAGTAGGCTGTATTTGTCTATGAATTTGATTTCAGAACAGTAAAGGGTTATCACAAAGTATCTGCTATTAAAAGGGAAAATGAAGAATGACCGAGTTGAGAACCAGGGTTCAATACAGTGATTTCAGACTTCTGAAAGAATACCGTAATCACCTCTGCTTACCTTTTTCAAAGGAACTTTGAAAGCAATGAAACGAGTCCCAGGCATCCGCTGTCCAACTGGAAGATAGTCTTTCCACCTATTAACACATTTTTCATTAGGCAAACTTTATGTTAGCGTGTCTCTGTGCATAAGATGAAGGCTCCTTGTAAATGGAAATCACAGCCCTCTACAGTAGGTCCCCTCTTTCTGTTGGCATTTTGCTGCTCCACTTATTCAACCCCACCTAGTAAGAATTTATACTTCCCTTCTTCCTGTTTCCCCATCTCAAAAACAGATAAAAGTCAACTAAATACCAAAGATCTCAATAAGGTATACCTAACACCAGAGATGGCCAAAACGTCTGTCTCCCTGATAAAACCTAGCCCAGTCTTTAATACTAAGGTATCACTACTTCATGAATGTTGACTGAAATAGTTAAAATTCAATTCTTTGACTTCACAGTTCCTTTTTAGCCCTCATACAACTGATGCCATCAAACTCAATCAGCAGGGAACTTCAAATTCATATTTTAAAAGAAAACCTTATGTGAATCCTCTGGTAGCTCAGCAGGTTAGGGCTCCTGCATTTCCATCACTGCATTTTCACCACTGTGGGTTGCTGCTGTAGTGTAGGTTCGATCCCTGGCTGGGGAACTTCCACATGCTGCAAGTGTGGCAAAAAAGAAAAAGAGAGAGAGAGAAAACCTGAAATAAACATTGCAACTCTTGTTTTAAAACACACACACACAAAAAAAACCTGATAATAAAGGGACAATGAACTTCACTTAAAGCTAGGAATCACAGTGAAAAGTAATATTTGAATTGACTTGTGTAGGATGAGTTAGAACTAAGGTTAATTCAAAGTATCTGAAGCATAGACAGTGAGGGCAAAAGTAGCAAAGATGAGGGCCTAGAAGCACAGAGAATTCTATACCATGCAGAGTCTTAGAGGCCACAAGTTTGTTTTTCATTTTTAAAACAATGCTTTTGAGCGATGTTTATGAGCAATATTCCAACTTGGCGTCCTAAAAATATTTCTTGTGTGCAGAACGGATTGAAAGGAAACAAGAGTAGATACACAGATACCCAAGACCTAATCGCACAAGTAGGCAAGTTTAGTATTAGGATGCTGATGGAGAGCTGACAGATTCAAAAGAAATTCAGGAGATAAACGGAAGCGAAACTTAACACGGTAAGAGATGAAAGAAAGGAAAGTCTCAGGGAATAAAAGAGTTTACTGCGCATGAGCAATGTCTCAAAATTAATCTGCACGTACAGAGGCAGATCTTCCAAATGTTAGGCAGCTGCAGAAACAACACAAAGCAACTTTTTCGATGGAAAATTCAGCAGCACTGGTGGGGTTTTTTTTTCACTCAAATCCAGTTATTACATTTTCTGTGCCAAAACAACACAACTTGAGGAACTGAAAGAGACTCCATTTCAGTAACTAAGAGAAAATCCCAACACTGCCGCTTCCATCTTAAAGAGCAGTCCCTCAGCATTTTACCCGAGAAGCAATGGCCAGAGCCTCGCTTTTAAAACAATGGGAAGAAATGAGAACATCACAGACTGTCCCTTCCAGCTACTACGTACGGAGAAGCGAGAAGCTCCAGGACCCCTAGCACCAGTCGGGCGGGGCACGCGCGGGAGGCCACAGTGACAAGCAGAAAGCATAGAGATGAGGCCCAGGCCCGGGAGCCATGGCATATTACCTTTCCGGGATGTGGTTTCCTCCTTTCTTCTTGGCCGAGGAATGACCAGAATAGACCCAACTCTGACTCCAGCGCCTGCGAGCATGCTGACAGTGGCTCATGTAGCCCCCAAAATGCCGCCCACGCAACGCCAAAACTGCTGAAGTCGCCAGGCCGCCGCACCCAAAGCCAGACTAGACCCGGAACCGGAAGCGCCTAGGCAGCAACCCACGCAGCGCCCCGAGCTCCTTGCTACTGAGCATGCGCCACTGCTCGCCGAGATGACATAACCACGCCGGCGGGCCGAGAAGCTTGATTAGTAAACAAGACTCTGCTGGCTGCAGTGCCCTCTTTAGCCGGTGGCTGGTAGCACAGGTCTGTTAGTTTGTGTACCCTCAGAAGTACAATAGTGCAGGATATGGAAAGCTGTCCCACTCTCCCAGTTTCTTGTGTGGTTCTAAGATATTTTACAAATGCTTACATTCACACTTGTACCTTGTATATAAATATTTGTACATAATGGATTTCCTATATTTTAAACAAAAGCAGCATACTATACATATTCTGCAATCTAGCTTGGACACTGATTTCCCCAATTTATGCATACATTCATTCCATCCTTTTTTTCCTTTTTTGGCTGACCCTCAGCATATGGAGTTCCTCGGCCAGGGATCAGATCTCAGCCATAGAATCGACCTTAGATGCAGCTGCAGCAATGCTGGACCTGTAACCTGCTGTGCTGGGCAAGGGATCCAATCTGCATTGCATCCCAGTGCTCCCAAGATGCCACCAATCCTATTATGCCACAGCAGGAACTCCTCATTCTATTATTTTTAATGGGTACATAATATTTCATAGTCTACATAACCCAGTCCAATATTGATGGGCTTACAGTTTTCAGTTTAAAAAAGTAGCCTGTTACAGATGGGCAGCAATGTGAACACCCTTATGCATGTATACATCTATACTTATAGAAGTAGAATTGATGGAATGAAGGAAATACAAATGTAAAATTTTGAAAGAAGAGTTCTCCTTGTGGCTCAGCATGTTAAGAAACCGACTAATATCCATGAGGAGGCAGGTTTGATCCCTGGCCTCGTTGAGTGAGTTAAGGATTCAGCATTGCCCCAAGCTGTGGCATAGGTCAAGGATGTGACTCCAGTCTGGTGTTGCTGTGGCTGCAGCTATGGCCAGCAGCTGCAGGTCTGATTCAACCCTCGCCTTGAAATTTCCATATGCTGAGGGCACAACCCTAAAAAGACAAAGTTTTTTTGAAAGATAATGCCTAATTAACCTCCAAAAATATTGTATTGGGAGTTCCTGCTGTGGTGCAGTGGGTTAAGAATCTGACTGCAGCGGCCCCGGTTGATGCAAAGGCATAGGTTTGATCCCCAGCCCAGCACAGTGGGTTAAAAGGATCTGGCACTACTGCAGCTGCCGTATAGGTCATAGATGCGGCTCAGATTCAATCCCTGGCCCAGGAACTTCCATATATATATATATATATATATATAGACAGATAGATAGATAGATATAGATATATGTATATATACACACATATACACACACACACATATATACACACACATATTTGCATGCACACATATATACACACACATGTATGCCCCCAGTGCAGCTACATATATATGTGTATATATATATATTTACATATATATGTATGTGTGTATGTATTTATATGGTATCAACTGAAATTCCCACTCATTTATTGAGTTTCTATCATGTGCCTGGTATCACACTGGATGTTGACAGTGTGTATTTATGTTTTAGAAATACCAAAAAAATACCAGAGAGAGATAAGAATGGAGCTCAAGTATAAGATCTCTTCATAATATCAGGTATAGGGATCTGTACCTCTTAGAAAAACTATGAATTCTGCCACAGTGGAACAGCAAAGGACAACCTGTCTTACATTTGATAAAAAAACATGTGGAGTTCCTTTGTGGTTCAGTGGTTCAGGATCCAGCATTGTCACTGTAATGGGTCAGGTCGCTGCTGTGATGCAGGTTCAGTCCCAGGCCCAGGAACTTCCACATGCCAAGGGCATGGCCAAAAAAAAATTTTTTTTTAAAGTTTAAATCCACAACATTTACAATTATGAAAGCTTCCACATAATTAAAAACAGGTCAATATTAGTAAATTGCTATTTGGAAAAAGAAAAGATATCTTAGCACAACATAATTTGCAAACTCACAGTTAGGCACATTCAAATTAAAATATTCTTTTCCAATTTATGAAAAAAAATCCAATAGGTATGTACTGGCCAAAAAGTACAAATGATGCAAATATCTATAGACATGACAACATACAAGATGTAACATAAATCTAACAGAAACTAGAAAAGCTATTTTGGTCTCACACTTCTGATTTGCTAAAAGGTACAAGCTTGGATGGGAATAAAGTCAGCTGAATTTAACACAAGGAAATCCAGAACTGGGCAAAACAGGGTTTCTAGAAAGTATGGCAACTAGCAAAGCGTAGGCTTCTGGATGGGAGTGGGTCCAGAATGAGGTAAAAGAATGCCTTACTAGGTATGTAGTACGCTGGAATTGAAACTATAGAATCAAGGGATATCTGGAGCACCATCCAGCTCAGCATTCGATGCTAACAAAATCTACCAGTATCTGGCAGGCCCCCAAACCATGTAACAGTTTGAGGGGTTCTTTTTTTTTTTTTTTTTTTGCCTTTATGTAGAGCCGCACCCGCGGCATATGGAGGTTCCCAGGCTAGGGGTCTAACAGGAGCTGTAGCCGCCGGCCTGCGCCACAGCCACAGCAACGCGGGATCCGAGCCGCGTCTGCAAACTTCACCACAGCTCATGGCAACGCCGGATCCTTAACCCACTGAGCAAGGCCAGGGATCAAACCCACAACCTCATGGTTCTTAGTTGGATTCGTTAACCACTGAGCCACGAAGGGAACTCCTGAGGGGTTCTTAAACAAAAAGAAACGTGACAATGAGAAGAGTTAGGGAGAGTCTGGGGGGTAGGTGGCCTGGGTATGTTATACCAAGAAGTGTCTCAGTTAGCTTGATGGATACAAAATGCAGAAGTGGATCTATGGGACGAGACAATATCTTAACTATAAAAATAAGGCTTTAGATAGGACCTGATGATAAGTTCCAAAGTGTTAAACTAGAGCTCTTTAGGTTCTTCCTCCAATGTGTAAGATTCTTTCAGAGGTTAAGATGATGCTGAGCCTGGAAGCTAAAGTTAAAT
The DNA here is from genome assembly GCA_004024745.2 of Catagonus wagneri. Taxonomy (NCBI): domain Eukaryota; kingdom Metazoa; phylum Chordata; class Mammalia; order Artiodactyla; family Tayassuidae; genus Catagonus; species Catagonus wagneri. The sequence continues at coordinate 28,342,565 of PVHT021183519.1, forward strand.
GGCTGGAACTAGAGAGCAAAAATAAGCTACACAGGCTCAGAATCTGGAAAGGCCTAACTAAGGATTTGCTTAAATAGACTTGAATGTCAGAAACGAATTTTTTATTTTGTCTTATTCTATTCTTATTTATTTATTGGCTGTACCCATGGCATATGAAAGTTTTCAGTCCAAGAACTGAATCCCAGCTGAAGCTGTGACTTATACTGTAACTGCAGCAACACCAGTTTCCTGGCTGGGAATTGAACCCATGCCTTCGCAGTAACCCAGGCCACTGCAGTTGGATTCTTAACCCATTGCACCACAGTGGGAACTATTTTATTTTATTTTATTTTATTAACTGTGCCTGCAGCATATGGAAGTTCCCAGGCCAGGGATCAAACCCAAGCCATAGCCATAACCCAAGCCACTGCAGTGACAACACATTTTGGCCTCATTTTGTATAAACAGACAATTATATATATACATGTAATATACTGTATATTATATTTTATATGATATATATGTGTATAAAGTATAAATATATAAAATATTTTATATAAGATGTAATATATATATTACATAATATATATATATTATAATATATATATATATATATAATATACATTATACATAATTGTCTGTTTATACAAAATGAGGCCGAAATGTGTCAATTCAGTTCTCACAGAAACTGAGAAATCCACATAAATCTCTTTTTTCCTGTGCCCTTTCACCTTGCCTGCTCCCGATTTTCCACGAATGTCCTCTTGGTTTTTTTTAGGGCATACCTGCAGCATAAGGAATTTCCCAGGCCAGGGGTCAAATCAGACCTACAGCTACCAGCCTACATCACAGCAACACTGGTGCCTGTGACCTACACCACAGACCCCAGCAACAAAGGATCCGTGACCCATTGAGTGAGGTCAGGGACTGAACCCACATCCTCACAGATATCAGTCGGATTCATTTCCGCTGCGCCACAGCAGGAACTCCTTGAATGTCCTCTTCTTTCTCTAATCATTCTCATCTTCATTTTGCCTGGCCTTGCACCCAAGCATGCAAGACAGAGAATCCTAGAGGCTGGAGATTCTATAGTGGCTGTTTGCAAGGGGGAGGAGACTACAGTAACTGCCACACTGGGAAAACTTATGGTGACAGGGAAAAGAGACAGTTTCCAGAATGCTTCTCACATATAACACTGGATGGCAGGATGCCTGTGGAAGCCAGAGGTAGCAAATTATGGGCAAAGGAATTGCAGCCAAAGGCTGGAAGAGGAAAGGTTTGCAACCAGCTGTATCTCCTAGCTTTCTGGTATTTGCTTCCAACGGGCAGAGTCTGCTGTTTTTTGTTTTTTGTTTTTTTTAGGGCCGCATATGGAGGTTCCCAGGCCAGGGGTCAATTTTGAGCTGTAGCCGCTGGCCTACACTACAGACACAGCAGTGCAGGATCCGAGCCGGATCTGCGACCTACACCACAGCTCATGGTAACATTAGATCCTTACCCCACTGATGGAGGCCAGGGATCAAACCTGCGTCTTCATGGATGCTAGTCAGATTTGTTTCTGCTGAGCCATGACGGGAACCCCAGAGTCTGTTTTGTGAAGCATCAGGCACTGAAAAGAAGACCTTCTACTGCTGAAAGTTGACATCCACGAGGGTAAGAAGGCAAGATCAAGACTTGTCCTAGAAACAATGCCTACAACGAAGGAAAAATAAAAAAGGAGAGCAGAAGAGAAATGCAGGTCCAACTTGGCCCAGCCCAGCCCCAGGAATGTAGGAGTTACGGAGGAAAAAAAAAAAAACTAAAAAAGAGCTTAGGACCACATTATTCTCGAAAACATGTACTCAACAAACTTCCTCCTACTCTTTAACCAAATTCCAAAAAAGAGCTCCTTAATCTCATCCTTTGCTCCTTAAAAGCCACAGTAAGTTCACAATCAGACTGACGTGATTTTATAACAACTGTAATTGTTCAACCTGCACAGCTCTTTCCTAATGAACTAAAGTATATAAAATCATAAATGTATAATATGTAAAACATAATACTCTATAAAATATGTTACTATTGGTTATTTATGTCCATGAACATCTAGAAGAAACATTGAGGTGATTTCCCTAATAGCCTGTAGGAAAGTAAATCTGTCTTGCAGGATTTCACCTCCCCAGAGCTCACACACTGAGGTGTTGCTTTTGCTCTCCTACGTGCCCTCCACCCAATCCTGTGGATCCGACCTCCCTATTGGCTCTCTCATACCTTTAAACTGCCTGCTTTGTGACATCATTCTCCCACCAAACCTACCACCACATGGTAGAATCTTGTGGTTTCTTTGGAGTTGCCTGTATATCAATTTGAATCATCGCAAGTGACCAGTGACCAGTGACCAGTGACCAGTGACCTTTGTACTGGACACATGCGCTCTTTGGCTTCAGCCGCTCAGACATCCTTTGGTATCATCTAGTATCTGCAGTTGATGTTTTCTCTTCTTCTCTGAACATGTCAGGTAAGGAAAGAAACTTTTAAAGTTTTTCATTAGCTTTTTTTTTTGACCCTAAATTTAGTAGTAGATTCAAAATAGCATGGAATAATGGGGGAAAGTATTGAACTAGAAATCTGGAGACTGAATTTCAGTCTTGACTTTGACATTTACTATCTGTGTGACTTTGGGCATGTCACTGACTCGCTCACAAAGTATTTTGTCCTCATCTGTTACATTAGGATACTACACTGGTTGTTCTCTCTGGTCCTTTTCTTTTCTAATATTGAGCCTTAAAGGGGGCTCATGTAGAAAATGAAATCAGAGACTTCTTGAGAGTGTTCAACAGGAGCAGAAAACCCAGGTGATGCAGAAAACTAGCAATATATACTGAGATGTTTCATCTGTAATGGTCTCCTTCCACGTATGTTTCAACTTTAGTATTTTAAATTTAGTGCTGTTCAAAAACTAATATTCACATATTTCAGAGTTTTCTACCTAAACCAGTTGAAAGAGAAAATAGGGAGAGAGGATGGAGAGTACTGAGTTATAGGGAGGCACATGGTCAAAGTTAAGGAAGTTTAGGATTGTTTTAATCAGCATAGGCCAACAGGAACCAAGTGGGAAGAGAAAATATAAGAATAAAGAGGAGTTGAAAAAGAATACAGTTGGGAGAGCATGGAGGAGCTCTCAAGAAAATAGTTTGGGATAGAATGTTGACAGTAACCAAAGATTTTAAATTAAAACAGAAAGAGCATGGAGTGAAATCTGCTCAGAGCAGGGCAAAACAAGTTGATTTTAGCAAATACTTATATTAATAGACAAGGAAGGAAAGTAAAGTCAGAATAGGGTATGGCTGGGAAACGCAGCTTATCACAAAAGTCATAGTCAGTTTTTTTCTTTTATTGCGTCTCTGAACACAGTTGGCACTTGACAATTTTGAATATAAACAGTTTAAAAATATGTTTTAAAAACATCGCTTCCCATAAGCAAGAAACTAATAAAAGTAGTTACCTAGGGGGCTGATTTTCAATGTTTTATATCATTTTGATTGTTTTAAGCCATGTAGATGTTTTGTCTATTAAAAATAAAGTTTTCAAAAGGGTATCTTCTAACTGGAATCAGAAAGACTAATTCCTTTGTGTGATAAGTGGGTTCTAAGTCAAGGCTGCTTTTCATCTTTACAGTTATTTTCTGCCTAACACAGTGAGCACACTGATCAACAGCCATCCTCTGTTTTTAGATCTTAGATACCTAAGAAGATAAAGGAAAAGTCAAGCCCCACATCTCTAGATCCATTTTTATTTAAAACAATATTGTGGAGTTTTCCTACATTTAAAAATCCCTTTTCTTTCTTTTCTTTTTTCTTTTTTTTTTTTTTTTAGGGCTGCACCCACAGCATATGGAGATTTCCAGGCTAGGGGTCTAATCGGAGCTGTAGCCACCAGCCACAGCCTCAGCCACAGCCATGCAGGATCTGAGCTGCGTCTGCGACCTACACCACAGCTCACAGCAACGCCGGATCGTTAACCCACTGAGCAAGGTCAGCGATTGAACTTATGTCCTCATGGATGCTAGTCAGATTTGTTAACCACTGAGCCAAGACAGGAACTCCTAAAAATCTTTTTTAATTGGACTCTAGTGTTTTTAAGGCTTTGGGGATGTCACTTTTCTAGATGTTGAAGGTGACTGTAATCCAAGTTCTAGGATAAACATAAAAACCAGCATGATACTTTCTAATATTTCTTTTTGTTTATTATTTGGTTATATTAATTGAAATATATACTGGTTTTTATTGAAATATTTGTCTACATATATTGTGACTACGTATACATTCCCTTTTTTTTTTTTTTTTTTTTTTTTTTTTTTTTTTTTTTTTTTTTTTTTTTTATTTCTTTTTTTTTTTTTTTTTTTTTTGCTCTTTAGGGCTGCACCCATGGCATACGGAGGTTCCCAGGCTAGGGGTATAATCGGACTACAGCTGCTGGCCTACGCCACAGCCACAGCAATGCCAGATCCAAGCTGCGTCTGTGGCTGATGGCAACACCGAATCCTTAACCCAATGAGTGAGGCCAGGGATCAAATCCGCAACCTCATGGTTTCTGGTTGGATTCTTTTCCACTGCACCACAAAGGGAACTCCATATCTATTGCATTTTACTGCTTGTTATGCATTTTTACCGATATATCTTCTCTGTATGGCTAGGAATTCATTCAAAATCACCTTCTATTGTGTTTTTTGGTAAACAGTATTCACTAAAATAGAGTAGGCAATATTCACTTTAATAATATTGCATGTATGATACAGAACTTAATTTATTAGTAAATTTATGCTTCAATACTTGCTAATGCCCCAGTTTTCATTAATATCCATATATTTAGTCATGTGATTTATTTTTCATGATTTTTTCCTGTCTTTCAGAATTTACTATATCTTCCTCCATATACACCACATCATATGTAATAGATGATTTTTATTCATGAGTTACTACTGCTATATTATTGTTGTTGTCATTATAACCACTTTATAAATGAATAATCTGAAACTCAGAGAATTAACTATTTTCTTTAAAAAGCACTTAAGAATTTCACTTTCAGGCAATCATTTTGAAATAGGATCAGAAACCAGGCTAGAAAAGTGTAAAAATGACCCTATATTTAGTTTATTTTTTTGTGTGTCTTTTTGTCTTTTTAGGGCTGCACCCATGGCATGTGGAGGTTCCCAGGCTAGGGGTCTAATCGGAGCTGTAGCCACCAGCCTACGCCACAGCCACAGTAACATCAGATCCGAGCCGTGTCTGCGACCTACACCACAAATGCCAGATCCTTAATCCACTGAGGCCAGGGATCGAACCCACAACCTCATGGTTCGTAGCCTGATTCATTTCCACTGTGCCATGACGGGAACTCCTAAAAATGACCCTTTAAATTTACCAATTGGACTGAACTGTATGTGAACTCTAGGTAATAGCATGGGAACTACACAAGAAAAGTGAAACACTGAAGGGAGTTCCCGTAGTGGCACAGAAGAAACAAATCTGACTAGGAATCATGAGGTTGTGGGTTCGATCCCTGGCCACACTCAGTGGGCTAAGGATCCAGCGTTGCCATGAGCTGTGTGTACGTCACAGATACGGCTCAGATCTGATGTTGCTGTGGCTGTGGTGTAGGCTGGCAGCCATCGCTCCGATTTGACCCTAGCCTGGGAACATCCATATGCCATAGGTGTGGCCTAAACACACACACACACACACACACACACACACACACACACACACAAAGTGAGACACTTAAGGTTACAAAGGTAATAGCCATAGCATTTTCTAATGGACAAAAAAAAGAAAAAAAAAGCCTGTATGAGAAGTTCTATTTCTCCTGGTATTTGGCAGGGTCATGATCAGGGCAGAGTCCTGGCAAAGAAGTCAGGATATTTAGGTTCTGAAGTTTGGACATGAAACTAACATAACAAGAGAACTTGAACAAGTCACCTTGACTTCTCTGAGCCTAGGTTTCCTTACTCATGAAAGGAGACTGTTAGAACAGGAGGTCTCTAAGGACTTCCTCATTCTCAAATGCTTCGATTCTAGGAAATAGCATACAAGTCAATACTAGTGCGGGCTTAAGGGAAAGATAAGCAGGGAGAAGCTGGCCTCTAGCCCAGAGAACAATGTATGAATTATATCTCACCACTTGGGTCTTCTGCACATCAGTGCCCAAGATGGAAGCACAGGCAGTTCATCCAGAAGAGTGTCAAATTGCTCCAGCCCTTACAACTATCACAAACTGTCTGATGTTTTGGTATCTTAGTGACTATTGATATAAGAGGTGTCCTGATAGTAAGAAACTTAAGATAATGCTGTTCCTCAACATAATGAGAACTCATCAGTCTCGCTGACTTTTTCATTATCCTCTTGTTCCTTACAGAAAATTTCCAAAATACACCTGTACTCGGAACTCTAAATTCTCTCCAGCTCTCCCTTCCTGTGGTGAGCAATGCAGCTTCCCTAACAGGAAGCATCTGCAACCTCTCTGGAGTCTCTGCTCCAGCCGCCAGTTCAGCCTGGCTACTGCCATCAGCCTCTGGCACCTCTGCCCAGCCACTCCTGGGTAGTGCCTACCTTTACCAACATTCTAGTGCAACTACATTGTCTGGAGTTACTGGCCAGAACCAGATCTCCACTTCAGCTGCTTCCTATCCGGGTATTTTTGAGTGGAACATCACAGGAAGCACTAAAAAGAAGCCTTCTTTACTCAGAGACTTAACTGTGACAGTCATTAACCAAGACGCAGCTGTTTCTCCCATGTCTATGGCAGTCCAGTATGATAAAACTTCAGATGCCAATAACATGGTCCCTCTGTACCCATCATTATCTGCCAGGCTTGTCCAAGGAGCACCGTCGCAGACTGCAGGTCAGGGACACAGCCTGTCACTTCCCCACCAGGAGGGAAGCACACTGGGGTCTTTACTGGCTGGAGAACTTGGCCCCTGCCTGCAACCTTATGGCTCGGTGCCACACACAAGAAGTAGGGCCTCTGCCCCTCAACCAGAAGTGGTAATGGTACCAAAGGAGGTTGAGCCCACAAATATCCTACCACCAGCTTCTGCCTCTGGAGTCTACTACTCTGTGTTTGCTCAACCCATCACAGAAACAAGCTTTCAAGGTGAGTACAGATAGCAAGAAAGGAGGAAAACAAGGTCAACGTTAAAAAATGGGGTCAAAACTCTGTAGCTGTGAAGTGGTGTGTAGACAGGTTGACTTTACATCTTGAGACTTTACCCTTGCTCAGTGCTCTCTGTTTTCAGACTCTATAGAAGAACACCTAATACAGGTGGGAAGTTGATATACTGTAATGGCCAGCTTTGCTACATGTACAAGAACCCCAAGAGCAAACCAAGGGATACCATATTTTTCACTGTTCTAGCTTATCAGTCCCCCTGTACTACCACACTGCAAAACGCCCTTCCCTGACCTGCTGCTATAGGCTCTTTGGAAGGCATTTCAGAACTCTGATTATGATAGTGCCAGTTTAACCTTCTCTCATGTCCTTAATTTGTACCAGGATTTGAGACCTTGGGTTCTGAGATCCTGTCCAGAGCAAGCTGGCAAAGACTCTGACCCTGCTTATATATTTCATGAGGAAGAGCCCTACTCCCTCTCCTAGTTCATGGTGTAAAGCGTTCTTATTCTCTTACGGAAGTGGGGAGAATTGAAAAGACTCTATATGAGAATGTTAGGCTTTGTAAAATACTCGGTATTTTTCTTCTTGTCTTTTTAGGGCCACATCCATGGCATATAGAAGTTCCCAGGCCAGGGGTCAAATAGAAGCTGTGGCTGCCAGCCTACGCGAGAGCCAGAGCAATGCCAGATCCCAGCTGTGTCTGTGACCTGTACCACAGGTCACAGCAACACCAGATCCTTAACCCACTGAGCAAGGCCAGGGATCAAACCTGCATCCTCACGGACACTAGTCTGGTTCATTACTGCTAAGCCACAACGGGAACTTCACACACTTTGTATTTTTATTTTTTATTTATTTATTGTCTTTTTCCCTTTTCCTAGGGCCACACTCACGGCATATGGAGGTTCCCAGGCTAGGGGTCCAATTGGAGCCACAGCTTGCAGCCTAAACCATGGCCACAGCAACGTGGGATTCGAGCCGCGTCTGCAACATACACCACAGCTCACAGCAACGCCGGATCCTTAACCCCCTGAGCGAGGCCAGGGATCGAACCTACAACCTCATGGTTTCTAGTCGGATTCCTTAACCACTGAGCCACGACGGGAACTCCCACTTCGTATTTTTAAAATATGACTTCTATTTTTCATTTGACTTATAACAGCCCTATGAAATACAAACAAAACCAAGAATCAGTGACATCAGATGATCACCAGTAAGGATTAGACTAGTCACCTCTTATCTCCTAGCACAGGGCACTGTCCATGGTCCTCAGGAAGAGCCATTAGAAATGCCTTGCCCATCATTGGAAGGTATATGATTGCTGTGTTGGTGTCTAGGGGGAGCATCTCCTTTACTGGGGACTGACTTCTTCCTTGATTCCTTTGTAGTGATGGAGAATTCCCTGGGACTGCAACCTCCCAGCCAAACATTTTGTTTGTCACAAACTCCAGAATTCCCCAAGTCCTGCAGTAGCAGAAACATCCGGATTCTTGAGAGTAACCCACCACCTGAACTTGGGAACATTTCAACGATAGCTCAAGGCCAGAGTTCCAGCAATCTCCTGGGACTGCCTCCAGGTCCAAGCCAGGAACAGATAGAGAATAAGAGCTTGGATGATGTGAAAACCAAGCAACCAAGCTTTCTGGATGCCTACCAGATCCCAATAGAAAACCTAGATCCTCCACTACTCCCTTTAAAAATTCCTGATATCCACCATCTCCTGGCATGCATTGATCCCCCTGGCCACGAGGAGCAGCCTGGCTCTGAAAAATCTGTCCTGGGAAATAATAGCTTGAGCCTTGAGGACCTAGGGACACTTGAAAATGGGACTGAATTTAACGGTGGTTTTGCAGACATCGCTACACTGGTGGATGATATGCACCTTCCCCAGCTCTTCAATTCTTTGGAAGACCTTGATCAGTCTAAGGGTCCCAAGGTAATCAAAGCCAAAGATACCAGAGCCATTCAGGTGAATCAGGTGCAGGAAAAGTCAAGTGTCCTAAAGGCTCCCTCTGATCAACCCAGGCAGAACAAACATAAAGCCTCTGAGCCTATCGATGGTGCTCCCAAGCCCAAAATCCAGGTAAAGAACCCAGAGTGCCTGTTAGGGGGAGAAGTGGTTATTTGCAATGCTGTAATCAGTGACAAGGGTCTTGAGCACACGGCCGAGCCTTCTCACGGCAAACCTCAGAAAGCTGCCTCCAAAAGGATCCGCAAAACTAGAAGCCATGGGCAGGAAAAGACCAAAAGAACCAGAGAAAACAACTCCAAGAAAGCTGAAAAGAGTAAGCAGTCAGAGAGCAAAGTCAAGGCAGAAGAGAAGCCAACCGTTCCCAGGATGAAGCGGAAGAAAAACCAACCTGACCTTAGCCAAGAGAACTTTAAAAAGCCTCTCAGCAGCCTAGGCATGCATATGCTGGAGTCTGTGCAGGTTTTCCATGCCTTGGGGAGGAAGAATAATAAGAAAATTGGACACGCTTCTTCTCAGGCCCTGGGAAATTCCAGCAACCCTAAAGGCCCCCAGCCATCCACAACTATCAAGCCGTGGCTGGAAACCCCATGTGAGGGTAAAGGTCCTCAGAAAACTCAAGTCAAAGCCCAGAAACCAGATGGCAGTGCTGAGAAAGAGTGTCCATCTCCATCCCAGTACGAGCTGCCACCTCCTGGGAAGGTCAAGTTGGTACCTCTGCCTTTTCCTACTCTAGACAAGCCTCAGAAGCGACCTGTCCCTCGGAGACCACAGTCTCTGGCCTCCCGTCGGCCTGCCATGGCTTGCCCTCCCCGACCTGGTTCTACTAACTCAGCTCAACCTACTGCGGCCAATCCATCCCGACTACCGGCTTCGACATCTTTGCAAGGTCCTGCCAAACCGGCTCCGCCAGTTGTGACCAACCCAACCCGGCCTAGTGTCCCTCAGGCTGCTGTTCCTAGGCCTGCACCCTACAAAACTTCGTCTTGCACTTCTCTCCAGAGGGAGCCTATTCCCCCTGCTGTGACCAAGCACCAGTCCCCACCCAAGCCTCAAAGCCAATTTCTACTGCAAGACTTCTCCCTCCAACCAATTCCATGGAGGAAACCCAATGTTCCTGAGCCAGTAATGTCAAAGCCCATCAC
>PVHT021183519.1:28353806-28398354 GCA_004024745.2 Catagonus wagneri
AAGGCTCAGCAAGAGCGTGAGAATGCTGCCAAATACACCTCTTTGGGGAAAGTGCAGTTTTTCATTGAGAGGAAAAAAGAAATGGAAATTGCTCGATACTATGGATATGCAGTATAAGAGCTGCTAGGATTATTGGTGCCACGTGGGGTACCAGATGTTTTTCCACATAGAGACAGAAAGATAGATATATAGATAGATAGATAGATAGATAGATATATAGATAGATAGATAGATTGATTGATAGATAGATATAAATTTCTCTACTTATTCTGATATATTTTAAAACTTGATAAAACTGAATAAATGTAATAGAATTAATAGATGAGCAATAAAGAAGCCTTTTGAGCTTTGAGACGCTGTCAACTGTGGAATTTTTTGGGGGTGGAGGTAGGAATCGAAGGCTGCATGAGAAAGAACTGAAAGTTGGATGGGAGAATGAGGGAATAGTGGTAAGAACTGGGGAAAGAGGAAGGAACTTGGCCCAGGGCTAGGAAGGACAGACGGGGAGAGATTTTATGGGTTCATACGGAAGCAGGAGTGAGGGAAATGGCAGAGGCAGCAGGGTCTGAGGTTAGGGTTGAAAGAACAAAATTTGAGTAGAGTTGAAGATGACTGAAGATGAGTCTGGGTTGACTAGGAGAAACAGAAAAAGCCTCTGGTGGAGGCTGGCCTTATGTCTCATGACCACCAGATAGGTATTTCAGAAAACGAGGTTCAGTACACAGCTTTGAAAGGCTTGAGTTGCCCTGTCCCTGTGTGATTATAGCAGGGGTGTGGGAATAGGGAAATCCACCAGATGAGTGGCAAGGGCTGAGTTAGCCTGGGGGGACTGGTTCACAGGGGCAGGACCAAGAGAACCATTGCTTTAGGCGGCCCACTGGGAACAGGCCTGGGATATAAATCACCATTTACTCAACACGTATGGACCGGGGCGGCGAATGCACTATTTGGTTAACCTTCGCAACAACGGGCAAGGCCAGTATTACTGTGCCACTTCACCAGCGAGGGCTGCAGACACATTGCATGTGGAGGAACAGGGCCTCAGTTGGAGGAACAGAGACCCCCCCGAAGCCCTAAGTATTTGCAAGTGCCCGTAGGTGGCCAACTGGGGGCAGCTGGAGGGTGTGAGGATGAGGGAGAGTGGGGGAGGAGGGGCATGGAAAGGAAGGAAGTGGGCAGGGAGAGAGATGGGGACAGTGGATAACAACCACGGAAAATGCCAATTTTTATTTTTAAAATTATTTGTTACTGAGATATAATTCACATGCCATAAAATTCACCTTTTGAAACTGCAGATTTAGTGTCATTTAGTATATTCACAAGCCTATGCAACCATCGCCATTATCTAACCCAGAACATCTTCATCACCCCTCCCCAAAGAAATCCCCTTAACCATCAGCAGTCGCTCCTCATTCCCTCCTCCCTTCAGCCCCTGCAACCATTAATTTACTTTCTGTCTCTTTGGATCTGCCTTTTTAGGACATTTCATGTATATGAAATAATGCAAATGTGACCACTGTGTCTGGCTTCTTAGCATAATGTTTTCAAGTTCACCTGTGTTGTAGCATGTGTCAGTACTTAATTTCCTTTTATGACTATATAACGTATATAACCAGATTTTTAAAAAATCCATTCATCCATTGATGGACATTTGGATTGTTTTCACAACATTTTTCCATTTATTGAGAGTTTGTTCTGTGCCAAGCAGGCTGTTATTCAGCCCATTTCACAGATAAGGAGATAGACTTGGAGAGTGTCAAGAATTTGCCCAAGATTAAGAGCTAGCAACTGGGGTTTGAACTCAGGCAGACTTCAGAGGTAGTAGATTCACACAACAGAACATTAGAAAAGATAAAAAAGGGTATTCCTATTTCTCCAAGTCTTTACTTAAATCTTTTGAATGAGGGTTTACTCTGGACTTGTGACTGCCCCCTGCTTTTCTCCTTTCCTTCAGTCCGACTCCCTTTACCGAGACCCACTTTTCCCATAGTATTTAGACTCTTTTAAAATACTATGTAATTTACTTATTTATCACATGATTGTTTGTAATCCATCACTTCCTCATCCACCACTAGACTCTAAGACCCTTGAGGGGAGGGTTGTTTTATTTTTGTCTGCTTCATTCTCTAATATATGCCCAATGCCTTGAATAGTGTTAGGCGCATAGTAGGTACTCAATACATATTTGTTGATTCACCCACTGACCGAATGAATGTTTTTCAAAGAGTATAATACAGTGGCGTGCAATTCTCTATCTCACATTCAAAGTTATAGTGCTTGGCCATCTGCTAATATTTTCGCAAAGAAATATGTAAACCAAATATAAAATGGTAAAATTCCTCAACCCAAATTGTACAATTTAAAGAGTCATAAAGGGAGTTTCCATCGTGACTTAGCAGTTAATGGACCCGACCAGCATCCATGAGGACGGAGGTTCAATCCCTGGCCTCGCTCAGTGGGTTAAGGATCCGGTGTTGCTGAGGCATAGGCAGCCAGCTTCAGCTCCAATTCGACCCTAGCGTGGGAACCTCCTTATGCTGCGGGTGTGACCCTAAGAAGACAAAAGACAACAACAAAAAAGTCAGAAAGTTTCTTATTTAACCCTTGTTGAAATTTTCAACCTTGAGAATGGCACTCTTACCTAAAACAAATGGCTCCGAATTATTAGGAAATAAATCATATAACTCACAGCTAACTAGCAGGTAACAAAGGAAGAAAAGAAGGCTAAAATAAAATTGACTGCTTATGTTCAAATTTAAGACTAATTGTAAGAATACACACACATTTAAAACCTTTGCAAGCACGCATAAAAAGTCATTTTCCCAACTAAGTATTTTTCTTGGTGACCAGAGATACCATTCTTCAAACAAACGATAGGTGGAGCCCCAAACCTCATATTCATCTTAATGTTACTGGTTTTACTGCAGTCTTCTCAAGGAACAACTTCAGAAGGTAATTCCAACTCTCAACTGAAAAGGAACATAATTTCCATGACTTCATAATATACAAATGTAAAATATCCCAGGAAATTTGCTCTATTTCCCTTCCTGTAAACAGCTCTTTCCACATCTTTTTCTTTCCAAGTAATTACTTTTCAAACTCTACTTGTTGGGAGTTCCTGTCATGGCTCAGTGGTAATGAACCTAACTAGAAAATCATGAGGATGTGGATTCGATCCCTGGCCTCACTCAGTGGGTTAAGGATCATGGTGTGCCATGAGCTGCGGTGTAGGTCGCAGACCTGGCTGGGATCTGGCATTGCTGTGGCTGTGGCGTAAACCGGCAGCTGCAGCTCTGATTCAACCCCTAACCTGGGAACTTCCATATGCCATGGGGGCAGTCCTAAAAAAACAGAAAAAAAATTCTGTTTGCTCTTTCATATTTCCAATGAATTCACAGAAAAAAAAATTAATGATGTGAACATTTTTCTTTAGTATACATTCCACTTCTGCTTTCAGAGCACAACTATTCCCTAGCGATTTTCAAGACAGGGTGTTTTAGCGTCTCAATGCATGAAGCCCGCAAGGCAGCCTTTTGAGAAACTTACTCATTTTCAAAAGATTATTTCCCTTCTGATGGCTCTCAGTCCTAATCTATGAAGACCTTAAAATAACATGAACCGAGCTTTTCTTTTTCATCATTTGTAGACCCATGGTCTTCAATAGAGTCCATGCACATGATAGGTACTTAATAAAAATTTGCTCAATAAATGAAGGCATCTCGCCTTGGAGACTTCCAGCTCCAAGTTCTAACTGCCTTGTAGAGGAGATTTGGTCCTAAGAGCACTGTTTCTTGTTGTCCATCTCAGTTATCACCATTTTTGGCTACCCATTCCTATAACTCATTCTGGGGGCAGTTACACAACAATTATTTCAACATTTGAACATCCAATGATTTCTTTAAAAATTTTATGGCCACACCCACAGCATATGGAATTTCCTGGGCAAGGGATCAAATCCAAGCCACAGTTTAGACCCACGGCCACAGCTGCAGCATCACAGGATCCTTAACCTACTGCACTGGGCCAGGGATGGGAACTGGTGCCTCTGCAGAAACAAGATGGATCATTAATCCACTGCGCCGCTGGAGCAATTCCAAAGATCTTTACTGAGTGTTACCTGGGTATCCCATGCTGTTCTAGGCAGTGGGAATAGAGTTATGAGAAAATCGAAAAGCTTTTATTGCCCCCTTCCCAGGGGATTCTAGCACTTACATGCCTATTTGTGCTTGTGGGGGGAAAGAATCTGATAAGTGTTTTCAGCCGTAAGTCTGAAAAGCCAGTGTCTACACAAAATCACTCCAGGGAAATCCAAGAGAAATATATACAACAGGGAGTGGGAGAAATCAGAGATCTGGATGCTAGCCTGGTGGAGGAGGTAACACCTGGGCAGGGGCTTTAAGCTAGGCCTTTAAGGATTGGTCGTGTCATGACACTAACAAACTTACAGGGAGGCTCCCAAAATTTGGGGGTTAAAGTATGCCCAGAGAGTTAAATTTTTAAACCAAAGCATAAAGCTTCAGAATGGTGATATACAAAGTCTCCTGAGATAGAATAACTATAGCAGGCTTGCAGGGCCTTTTGGGGAAGAGGTTGTGCATAGATTCACACATATACACATCTACACACAGAACGTGCCACTCTGTATTTGGTGTAAATAACCACCTTGTCCTGGCTGCAGGGGCAGGTATTGTGTCATATAAATATTTGTATCTCCATTGCTTTGCAGTCACTCTTAGAGATTAAACATTTATTTCCAATGCATTTATCAGTGTTGTGACATTAAAATTAGTCTTCTGTTTCTCTCTGGGCAAAAAAACCAACTTTCTAGTACCTTCAGGCTATCAATTTTGTGTAGAAAGTAAAACAAACAAGCTGCAATTTTCAGGACTTCTCTTTTCCCTGATCTGAATACCTGGCCAAACAACCCCGTAAATTTGGCCACGTATTCAGATTAGTAATCTCTCTTTGGATGCTGGATTTATGTGAGTGTGATAGAGGAAGGAGATCCCTGCCCAAAATCAAAATAGTAGTTTTCCATAAGATTCAAACTTTTAAGTTAATAAGTCAATGAGGCAGAAGATTGTTTTAATCATAGCAGCTATTTTTAGAGTTTAAAGAAATTGTGGGTACTCTTCCAGACCACAATTGAACAATACAGTTCAATTATTGGGTAATACAAACCAGACTCCAGAACAAACGGGTTTCTATTTCAGTTTTAAAGAGGTTAACACATGTTTAGCAACCCATTAATGAAATGTCATCTATATAAATATAAAAGGACTTAACCATTTTGTAGTAGTCAAAAGCAAGCAAATTCATTGATATTATAGTGGTCAAGGGCAAATACATACTGGGAGTTCCCTGGTGGGCTAAAGGTTAGGACCTGGCTCTTTCACCACTGTGGTCCAGGTTCAATCACTGGGAACTGGTCTAGGAACTGAGATCTCACATCAATCCGCTGCATGCTCTGGCAAAAAAAAAAAAAAAAAAAAAAAAATTACCACGATAGTTCCAGAGTTGCCTGGTAGCCTAGAAGTTTAGTATGCTGTACTGTCAGTGCTGTGGGTTGTTTGATCTGTGGCTGGGGAGCTTCCACATGACCCTTGGGCATGGCCAAAAAAAAAGGAACAAATGCATATTGCTATTTCTAGACAATCTTAAATACTAAACATACGTGTTTCAAATCTATTAATATTTTTGAAAGACTAAAGCTGAATACTATACATTGAAGCAAGGGACAAATTCAAATGTCTTTTTAATACAAATTCAAATTAGATATTGAAACAGCTTATAAATATTAAAACACTTAATGAATATCATGCTGGCCAAGAACTAACATAGCTAACCTAAAACAAATGTTCACCTGCTTCCATGTGATGGTAACGCCAAATTCTATAATCTCAATAGGGATCAGTTAATCCATGTAAACATAGAGAGAGATGTGTAATGACAAGCTGAAGAAGTCTTTTCTTAATGAAGCTTTGAAAGACATTCATTTTGAGAAGGAAATAGAGAAGGTAGGCCTTTCAAATTCACAGGTAAATTTTGTTGTAACATATGCTAATTTTTTTAATGATTTAAACAGTATCCAAAAAAGAACTGCAGAGGCTAAAGTGTTGTGTTAAAGTTCACACAATGAAATTTACTTTTTGGGGGTAAAATCCTAATTTTTTCTGTTGTAGTTGATTTACACTGTTCTGTCAATTTCCGCTGTACAGCAAAGTGATCCAGTTACACACACACACATATATACACATTTTTTTCTCACATTACCCTCCATCATGTTCCATCACAAGTGACTAGATATAGTTCTCTGTACTATACCATAGGATCTCATTGCTTATCCACTCCAAATGCAACAGTTTGCATCTACCAACCCCAGACTCCCAGTCCATCCCACTCCCTCCCCTCAAAATGAAATTTACTTTTAAAAACTTACTTATCTGTTGCTGCCTACGGAATATGGAAGTTCATGGGCTGGGGATTGAACCAAGCTGCTGGAGAGACAATGATGGATCCTTAAACCCACTGTGCCAAAAGAGAACTCTAAAATTTACTTTTAGATTCTACTAGTGGAAACCGCTAGAATGATTGCTCATCTATCGAATTACGCTACCTCTGAAAACTTTGCCAACAACCTGGATGGACTTTAATTGCCAGTGAGTCCAATGTGGCTTCTCTGGCCACAAAAGTTTCTCTGGACACTAAGTTTCTGAATGTGGCAATGAACAAAACTAAGGTGAAATCGGAGTTCCCGTCGTGGCTCAGTGGTTAACGAATCCGACTAAGAACCATGACGTTGCGGGTTTGATCCCTGGCCTTGCTCAGTGGGTTAAGGATCCCGCGTTGCAGTGAGCTGTGGTGTAGGTTGCAGATGTGGCTCAGATCCCGTGCATTGCTGTGGCTGTGGCGAAGGCCAGCAGCTACAGCTCCTGTTAGACCCCTAGCCTGGGAACCTCCAATCATATGCCCAGGTGCGGCCCTAGATAAGGCAAAAAGACAAAAAAAAAAAAAAGGTGAAATCAAGAGCTGAGAAATTGCGTAACTTCTAAGTGAATGCAAATTCCGAGAGAGCAAATTTCCACACAGAGAAGACCTGAGGATATGTATTTAGCTATAAAAATAAAAGTAAAAACACAGCTCATCTCCTGGTTTTCCAAAGACATTCATTCAGACACATGTAGCAGTAGATATAGGGCATGGACAAGCTGGTAGTGATAGTGGTTAACCTGCGATCAATTTTAATAGAGCTCGTACAGTTCTCTCTAGAGAACTGGGACAAAGTAGATTTTAGAACTGACATAAACATTTAACACACCTCAGAAATACGAAAAACATGAAGGCTTGGGGTAAGCGAGAGTGACCAGACTCTAACTCTAAAATAATGCATGCTTTATGTAATAGATTTTTATCTGATTCCTTACTTTCTAAGCTTGTTTAAGATATGCTGTATTCCAACTTGTATAGCTTACACAGAGGGAATGCACCGGTCCGTTTACGGTGTCCGTATTGACCTAAAAACAAAAGTAGCTGCTCCTTTATTTGCTTCCCCTTGTTCCGTGTTGATTTTCCTTTACCAAAATGGCCGCTGCCCAGCTCTCTTCTTATTGGTGGGTTTTTTCCGCAGGTGGCAGTTCTAACCCCGCCCACCAGTCGCCGCCCGGGGTCCTAAGTTCTTGGGAGTTTAACCGATTGACCAGTTGGAGTGGGCGGAGCGGGAGCCGGATGTGACGTTTACGGAAGCTCCGAGAGTCTTTCGCGGGGAAAGGTGGGGAAAGGTCCCGGGAGTGTGGTGGGGCCTGGGCGCTGAGCGTGGTCTGACAGTGACGAGGCGTGGCGGCCGTGAGTGTGGGGCCTGCAGCCTTCTCCTCCCCGCACCCTCTGCCCAGCCCGCCGCGGGCGAGTTCCCCGACGGCTCCGGTGCCCAGTCGGGCCCAGCGCGCCACCGCCTACCTCTTGGGCCCTTACGCTGTTGTCAAGAGGTCCCTCTCCGCTGTATACGCCCCCTTCGCTCTTCCCGCTACTTCCTTTTTCCTTTTCAGCTTTACCCCTTGAATCTGTAAGGAGCCCTGTAGTACTGGGCACCACTTGCTGGTCTGGGGAGGGGGGGGTCCGTTCTCGACAAAAAGATTCTCTCCAGAAAGATAGTGAAGAGCAACAAGCTTCTTCTGGTTCATTTAGCTTTGTTGGGCTCTGCCCTGAATTTATTAAGTAGACAACTCGGGAAGGTTTTAGATTTGCTAGTGGCTTTCTGAGCCCTTAAAAAGGCTCCTTACAGGAGACGGAATGCCTCCACATCCCTGGTAGTCCCCACGGCTTTTCTACTATGGGTGTGTTTGAGAAGCTTGGTGGAGAAAGTGTCACTTAGAGATAGAATTGGCCAGGAGAAAATTACCCCCTAGGGAGGGGTTGGAGTGGAAAACAACAGTGGATAGACAAATGGAATGGAAATGTAAAGGTTTCTAGGCAGATATGAATCATGACCGAAGCAAAAGATCTCTGTTGGGAACAAGTAAGGTTTAAGAATCAAAGGCCAAAATGGGCCAGTTGACACAGGACCTTGAATTTCAAACCTGTGGTAGCTTGTGTATGTTCTAGAGCGTGCTGGTTAGGGTGTGCTGTAATTCAATATGTATCAAATACCCAGATTCTTTTTGGAAATGATGTAGAGTGATAACTGGTTGGAAGGTGGAATCTCATTCTGACAGCAACAATATCCAGAAAGATTGTAGAGGAGTTCCTTGGTGGCTCAGTGGCCTAAGGATACCATGTTGTCACTGTTTTGGCTCGGGTCACTGCTATGGCATAGATTCCTGGCCTGGAAACTTTTGTATGCCTTGGGTGTGGCCAAAAAAAAAAAAGAAAAGAAAGAAAGAGAAAAATTATAGATTACTGCAGTCCAAGCCCAGGTGTTTTTTGTTTTTGTTTTTGGTTTGTTTTTTGCATTTCAAGTTACCTTTGTGTCCTTGTTATTCAGAGTGCTTAGTCTTTGAAGATAGATTCCAGTAAATTGTGTTCTAGATCAGAAATCCTTGCCCTGAAATGATGAGTGATGCTGTAAATTGACTGGAATAGTGATTCCTTGAGCACGGTTAGGATTATGAGCATTTATTCCTACGCCATTTCCCCTAACTATCCTTCTGCTCAAATATGAAAAAGTATAGCTAAACGTCAACTTGTAGTCAGTTAAGGATCATGAAAATTCATTGAGTGTACTCTGACAGGTCGGGTGGATAGAAGTGGGGAGCTGGGAAGAGAAATAATGGGAAAAAATATAAGCTCTGGTTCTTTTTATGATGCTGAGGACAGGGCCACTTAATGGCAGAGAATGCTTAGCAAGAAGGGTGGAAATGAACCCCTTGTAGCTCATTATGTTATACTCTTTGTACCACCTAACTATGGTGCAGGGATTAGGAGTTTTTGAGGCTACCGTTCCTTTCATCACTGTGATACGGGCTTCCTTGAGGGTCTTGGGGAAAAGAGGCTTTACTTGATATAAGCCAGAACGTACGGCATTTTTCTCTTAATTTCTTCGTAAGGTAGAGGTTTGTGGGATAAACACACTGTACTAGGTTGTGCTGGGATGATGAGGGCTTTGGTGTTGATGCCCTCTGTTTTCTCTGTTTCAGAGCTTCTTGGTCCTGATGTCTGACCATGGAGATGTGAGCCTCCCACCTGAAGACCGGGTGAGGGCTCTCTCCCAGATAGGCAGCGCAGTGGAGGTAAATGAAGACATTCCACCCCGTCGGTACTTCCGCTCTGGAGTGGAGATTATCCGGATGGCATCTGTTTACTCTGAGGAAGGCAACATTGAACATGCCTTCATCCTCTATAACAAGTATATCACGTAAGACACCTCCAGTTTCCTTTTTCTTTTCTGGTGACTGATGCCTCACTCATTCTGCTCTTACGCTCATTTATTTCTGCTCAGAATTGCTAAAACTAGAGAACATTACAGCGTCATTATCATTAATCATTTTTGCTGGCAGTTCCTACATATTGGCTCTCCTTGACATTCAAAGACGTGAGTACTGAAAGTGTTGTTTTCATGACTCAGTAACTTCATGAGTAAGAGACCTCGCTCTTTGACCGGTGCCCACATGGCCCAGCTGTTAGGCAGGAGAGTTGGTGTTTAAACTGCATGACTTGTATTGATGAATGTTTTTCCTGTCCTCTCTCAATCAGAGGATTATTGTTAAGGTTTAGCAGAGCCAGAATTCCTCACCTCTACTTATTTTGTAGCAAATTGAGTGATTTCAGTTCAGTTAACAGTAACAGTTCTTAAAGCCCCAGTGATAATGGCAAAGATGTCTAATTCAGGACAGGAATATTGTTTAAGTGTCTCATTTATAATTTCTTGTTCTTTCATAATACTGGGACCTTAAAATAATAATAATTGCCATGTATTTGTATGGCTCTTAATAGTTCGTAGAGTAGTTTACTTGCATTGTTTCATTTGACCTTCACAGTTCTGTGTGCACTGAGAGGGCACATCATTTTCTCCTTCTCCATATGAGGACACATGCTCTGGTCTAGTGGTAGGTTTTGTTCCACAGTTTGGAGTGACAAAGCCTGGATTTTCTAACTCTTAATTCAGGATTCATTCTACAAAATAGGTCCTGTTCTTTTTGTTTCCTTTTTGGTACTATTTCGTGAATTGAAGGTGGTCTTTTAACATCATAGTCTTAAGCCACACTAATTTTTGGTTATTTTTTAAATTGTTTTTGAATAGGTAACAATGTGCATGTATACTGAATTCAGAAGGCACAGGAGGGTGTGTATATTTAAAAACTAAATCTCGGAGTTCCCGTCGTGGCGCAGTGGTTCACGAATCCGACTAGGAACCATGAGGTTGTAGGTTCGATCCCTGGCCTTGCTCAGTGGGTTAACGATTCAGCATTGCCGTGAGCCGTGGTATAGGTCACAGACGCGGCTTGGATCCTGCGTTGCTGTGGTTGTGGTGTAGGCCAGCAGCTGTAGCTCCAATTCGACCCTTAGCCTGGAAACCTCCATATGCCATGGGTGCAGCCCTAAAAAGAGAAAAAAGTTAAAAAATAAAAAATAAATCTCCCTACCACTCCTCTTGTCCCCCAAACCTTCAGTTCCCTCCCCAGAGATAGTCACTCTTATTATCTTCTTTCCTTTTTTTTTTTGGTTTTTAGGGCTGCACCTGTGGCATATGGAGGTTCCCAGGCTAGGGGTCGAATTGGAGCTACAGCTGCTGGCCTGTGCCACAGCCACAGCAACGCAGGATCTGAGCCACATCTGCGACCCACACCACAGCTCACAGCAATGCTGGATCCTTAACCCACTGAGCAAGGCCAGGGATCGAACCCACAGATTGAACCCACATCCTCATGGATACTATTCGGGTTCATAACCCGCTGAGCCACAACGGGAGCTCCTCTACCAGGTATTTTTCTGAAGGGCCTTCTGGGTTTTTTTGTTGCCCTACATAGAAAGTGCTTTGAGGGTGAGGACCGTATTCATTCAACAAATATATTGCCTATACCTACTAGCTACTTGACACTGCAGTAGCTCCTGAATACATTGTAAGTAAAATGGCCCCTGCCCTTATTTCTAGTTATGGGAGAAGCCAATATACAATAAGCAAATAAATATATAGTCACAAGGTAGAAAAAATGCTGTGGAAGCAACAAAGAGAGTGCTGTGACGGAGAATAACCAAGGGTATTCTAATTAAATAGAGTAAGATCTATCTGAGATGGTAAGATTTAAACTGAGACTTGAAGGATGCCATAGAGTTGGTCATTCCGAAAGCATAAAACAGATGCAACTATCTATTCAGATGCTCTCAGATAGGAAAGACCTTGGTGGGTTCTGAGGGTAGAGAGATTATTGTGTTTGGAGTGTAGCAGGTGAAGAGGGAGAATGACTCCAGATGAAGCTGGAGAGGCCGGCAGGGCTGAGTCACACAGGATCTTAGGCCACGGTAAGGAGTTTACATTTTATCTTGAGAGCAGTAGAAACCTATTGAAAAGTTTTAAGTGAGGTTGTGACCTAACCTTACTTATATTTTAAAAATAGAAATTGTGGCTGCTATGTGGTAAATCGTGGAGGGAGTGTTAAGAAAAGGCAGTGAGATTAGTTAGGAAACTTTTAGGAGCAGCTCAAGAGAGAGGCTGGTGGCTTGAAGGAGCATGATGGCCTGGAAAGGAGCAGGTGGATTTGGTATCGTGGAGATAGAATCCGTAGGACTTATGATAATTTAGGAAAGAAGATTGTATCAAGTTTGACCTCAGTTTCTGGCTTGAGTAACTTAGGATGTGCTTGTCCATTTATTGAGATCGGGAGAGTGGTTGGAGAAGGGGTTGGATAGCAGGGAGATTCAGGAGTTCAAGCCTGGGTTTTTGACATGTTAGGTATCTGTGAGTTATCCAGGTTCAGGTGCCCAGTAGGACGTTGGATGTAGCAGCCTGAACTCAAAGGAGAGGTCTGAGCCCAGCAGTCCTCAACATATGTTTGGTTCTGAAGCCATGAGAACTGCTGAAACTTTTTTTTTTTTTTGGTCTTTTTGTCTTTTTAGGGCCGTAACCAAGGCATATGGAGGTTCCCAGGCCAGGGGTCCAATAGGAGCTGTAGCTGCTGGGCTATGCCACAGCCACAGCAACGCAGGATCCAAGCCCTGTGTGTGACCTACACCACAACTCCCAGCAACGCCGAATCTTTAACTCACTGAGAGAGGCCGGGGATCAAACTGCGCCCTCATGGATACTGGTCAGGTTCATTAACTGCTGAGCTACGATGGGAACAGCTGAGACCTTCTAGTGCAGAGGTTCTTAATCTAGGGTCCAGGAAGCTCACAGGCATTCATTATAGAAGTTAGGATCCATGAACTTGGGAAATTTTTTTGTTGTTTTTACTAATCTCTAAATGAAATTTAGCATTTCCTTCAATTTCGAATATAGGCCTCAAACCACAGTAGTATTAATATCTGTAGTTTTGTCACTAATAGAAATCAGGATATTTTCATATTGCATTATGATTGTTGCTAATATCTCAAAATAACATTTCCACTTCCCACTACTTTAGAATTACAGTAGAGTTATTAAGTCCACAACTCAATCCTGTTTTTTTACTATATTAACAATGCATTAATAAATAAGCACATATCACAATTTTAATATTTTGAAATTTGTATTACAGTAGAATTTTTTTTTAATCTTTCATCTTTTATATCTTAAAAAATTATTCTGAGAAGGGTCCATAGGCTCCATCAGATGCTAGAAGGATCTATGACACATTAAAGGATCAAAAAACTTTGATAACAAGGCTGTAGACTGAGAAGAAAAGGAGCTTAGGACAGAGCCCCAAGGTCGTTAGTGGAGGGAGAGCCAGGAGAGGAGACTTTGAAGGCAGGTTCAGGAAGCAGGAGGAAATCCAGAAGAGAGTGGTGTCGTGGAAGCTGAAAGTGGTCAGTATTTGCAGGACAGTGGTCCACTCTCTCAGATGAGTGAGGATTTGGGCTTGGTGTCATGATGTGATTGGTAATCTTGGTTAAGTGATTTTACTGGAAGGATGAAAGATTGGACTGGGTTGAAAGGTGAATGGACAATAAGAAAGCAGAGCCATGAGTATAGTTTAGAGATAGGCAAACTTTTTCTGTAAAAGGACCAGATATTAGATATTTTTTGGCTTTATAGGCAATTTGATCTCTGTTGCAATGTCTCCTTTGTAATGTGAAAGTAAGCCATAGATGATACATGAATGAGTGGTTGTGGCTGTGTCCCACTGAAAGCTGGATTTCACCCACTAGCCGTAGTTTGCCCAGCCCTGGCATAGACAACTCTTTGGAGAACCTTGGACAGGAAGTAAAGTGAACAACTGTAGAAATACTCGAAGGGGGACAAGAAGTATATGAATGTGTGTGTGTATGTGTGTTTTAAGATGAGAGATTCTAGAGCATATTTTTTGCTGATAGAAAGGATACTGTAGAAAAGGAGAGCCTGATAGTACAAAAAAGAGAGAGTTCCAGTGTAGAAATGAGTTCCTAAATAGGCAAGAGGGGTAGGATTAACCGTACACCGAAACTTAGGATATTGTTTTTTCTGTGATTTGGCGTTACTGTGAGTGATATGAATGAATATCAGTGTTAACAGCAAGACCTCAATTTGGGGGCGGGGGTCCTGTCCCTGTATGTGGTGTTCTGCTTGTGGCACCACTTAAGCTGCTGAACTAGGAGTTCCCTTCGTGGCTCAGTGGTTAACGAATACGACTAAGAACCTTGAGGTTGCGGGTTCGATCCCTGGCCTTGCTCAGTGGGTTAAGGATCCGGCATTGCCGTGAGCTGTGGTGTAGGTTGCAGACGCAGCTCGGATCCTGCATTGCTGTGGCTGTGGCGTAGGCCGGCAGCTACAGCTCCTCTTAGACCCCTAGCCTGGGAACCTCCATATGCTGCGGGTGCGGCTCTACATAAAGGCAAAAAGACAAAAAAAAAAAAAAAAAAAAGATGCTGAACTAGGCCTAGAGGAAAGTTAAGTGAGAAGAAGATAGAATGTATTGCTTAATGTATTGTTAGATTTGGGAGTTAATTGAGGACTTGATTAGATTTGGCTTGACCTGAATCAATTCATGTAGCTACCTTCACTTTTCTTACTGATATCTTTAAGACCCTAATTCTGATTCTGTGAACGGACAGGCCCTAGGAATTGTAAGAAGAAAAAAAAATTCTAGCTTCTTATTCTCTGTGTGTTTTTCTGCCACACTTTCCTTTGTGTATCCCTGTGAGTAACAACGGCTCCCTTTGGCAGTTGTCATGGGGAGGTGGGGGCTCTTCACTCCTCTGCCTCCCCCACTGTTGAGTCATTGTTCTAGACCTTTGGTGGATTTTAAAGATTTTAAAGGGCACGTTTGTTCTTTTCCCTCCAGCAATTCAGGCTTCTTAATGATCTCAAACACATTCCCCCTCAGAGATTTTTTCCCTGCTGTAGGAATGCTTTGCCTTTTGCAGACCCCAGTATAGAAGAAGGATCTTCAACTATTAAATCAGTACATATTTTCATGGTGAGCACAGACAATAATCCAGGCAGTGGATTCTCTCACAGCTTTTTATGGTCATTGACTAGGCTACGTAGAAGAGAGTTACAGAGGACTTAGGCAGTTCCTGCCTGCTGTGTGAGCCTCCCACAACACAAACCTGTTTTCTGAAAATGGTCTGTCACCTGCATCTAAAATGTTAAGCACCAGGATTGGGGCTTATGGACTAAGGAGGGTTTCCATCTGGGATCGTGCTTGCTCTGCTGACTAACTTCTGAATTGGAAGAAGTCAGAGCCCTCAATCCATCCATGTTATAGAATTTCCACCTGACTTTTTTAATTAGTTATTTTTACCCCAAACTAATATTTGTTCAAGATTAAAACGACTTTTGTCAAACCATACAGCAAGGGAAATGTTAAAGAGAAAATTCGCATCCACCAGAGGTGGTCCCTGTTATGTTTCTTGTGTTTATTAAGAAAATGTGTAAGCCTGTGCAAACATGTGGGCACATGTTTTAGCCTTTTTTCTTAAAACCTGAATGAGATCATACAGTATATTCTTTTCTAAACTTGCTTTCTTAAGTCATATCTTTCCAGATCAGGACACACTAAGCCATCTCATTCTGCCTTAGGCTGTTTCTTCTGCCTGAAACAGTCTTACCCCAGATCTCTTCATGGCTCACTTTTCCAGTCCTTACTTAAATGCCACCTTCTCAGTGATGCCTCAGTGATGCCACCCCACCTAGAAGATCTCAGTCCCTCCCCGTCACTTCGTTCCCCTCCCTACTGATGACTTTTTCCTAACCCTGATTATATGCCTCGTGTTTGTTTATTGTCTCTTCTCCCACTGTAATGTACAGTCTGTTGTAGGGGGGAACTTGTGACTGTGTCATTCACTGCCAGATCCCCAGGCTTTATAAAATAATGCCTGACCTCGTAGTAGAGGCTCAATACATATTTGTTGAAAGAAAGGGTGAATGATTATGTTGTTTTTCACGTTTGAGTATACCCTAAGTTATTAAATAACCCCCTATTGATGGCCATTTAGGTTTTCAGGTTTCCCCACTTTTATGAACAATGCTATATCGAATCGCCTTAATATATATGTATATTACAAATGCACTATGCACACATAATGATATACACACAGATATAATTTGTATTATTATGCAGTATAAATCCATAGAGGTGGAATTTTGAGTTTAAAGGGTATACACATTTTACATTTTGAATACTTGTCTCCCACTCCCCTCCTTCCCCTAAGGAATTACAAATTACAGTTCTGCTAAGAGTGTATAAGAACACCTGTTTCTCTATGCCCTTGCCTATTCTGGTTGTAAGCAACTTCTTTTTTTTTTTTTTTTTTTTTTTTGCTTTTTAGGGCCACACCTGCAGCATATGGAGGTTACCAGGCCTAGGGGTCCAGTCGGAGCTATAGCCACTGGCCTAGGTCACAGCTACAGCAACACAGGATCCGAGTCTCATCTGCGACCTACACCACAGCTCACGGCAACACCAGATCCTTAACCCACTGAGTGAGACCAGGGATCGAACCCACAACCTCATGGTTCCTAGTTGAATTCATTTCCACTGAGCCAGGACAGGAACACACTGGTTGTAATCAGCTTTTAATTCTTTGCCGGTCTGATAGATGAAAATGATATCTCATCTTAATGAGAATTTCTGTCATTTATAAGTAAAGTTGAATACCATTTTGTAGAATTACCATTATTTACCTTTTGTATTTCCTTTTTTGCATATCTCTGCTTTCTGTTGTTCTATTAGGTTGTTTTGCTTGTTTTTGCCGATGCATCTTTGTTTGCTTTGGTCCATTTCCTCTCTCTAGGCTGCAACCAGATATAACCCAGGAACAGTATACAGCTGGGCCATGGCCTTTCCCTGCCTAGAAAATTTCTAACCCTAGTTGTTAACTTCTTCATCTCTTCTTCTTGCTGACATCTTTATTTGCTAGTAAAAGCAATCACGTAAACGTATAGCAGGTGTTGGCTTAGTGCCAGGCACTGTGCTCAGCACTTGATTTTTAAATCTATTTTAGTGTCATAGCAACCCTATCGGGTAGTACTAATTTGTCTCCATATATATAATTCACAGAGAGAGGAACGGAGGGGTGGTGCTGGTAAATGGTTAAAGCTAGGATGTGAACCTAAACAGGGGGCTCCGGAGTCTGCCCTGCTAACCACTAAGCTCTGTTGCCTCCAGTATAGGCAGTGGGTTGTGTTGTCCATTCTGTTTTCAGGATGCCCTTCTGTCCCCGTTCAGAAGATTGACTACAGTTACTGAAACAAGGGAAAGGTATTCACGTTCAGGTCTGGGAGTTTTATTATCTTTACTTACCCACTAGTGTTCATTACATGGTTCAAAATCAAAGAAAAAGGTATATGGTGAAAATCTTCTCTCATCACTCTATTTCCCGTGCCCTCTGCTTTTATTAGTTTCTGTATATGCTTCCTGTGTTACTTTATATACTTCTAAACAAAATAAATATATATGTATACATACATAGGCATGCCTTGTTTTATTGCACTTTGAAGATACTGCATTTTTTGCGAAGTGAAGGTATGTGGCTACCCGGCATTGTCAGATGATGATTACCATTTTTTTAGTTCATAAAGTGATTTTTTTTCTTTTTAGGGTGGTACCTGTGGCATATGGAGGTTCCGAGGCTAGGGGTCAAATAGGAGCTGTAGCTGCCGGACTAGACTACAGCCACAGCAATGCAAGATCTGAGCCATGTCTGTGACCTACACCACAGCTCACGGCAATGCCACATCCTTAACCCACTGACTGAGACCAAGGATCGAACATGGGTCTTCATGGATATAAGTCAGATTTATTTCTGCTGAGCCACGACAGGAACTCCAATAAGGTGATTTTAATTAAAGTACGTATATATACATTTAAACGTAATGTTATTGCATACTTAATAGACTACACTGTAGTATAAACATAACTTTTATATTTACTGGGAAACCAAAAAACTTATGTGACTTGCTTTATTGCAACATTTGCTTTATTGCAGTGGTCTGGAACTAAACATGCAATATGTCTGAGGTATGCCTGGGTATAACTTTCCCCTTTTTTACACATAGGATAGCATATTATATGTACTTTACACTTTTTCACTCAGCTCATCTAAAGGTTTTAAGAGAATTTTATTCATCAGATATTTACTGAGTACCTCTTTATACAAGGCACTGTGCTGGCTTTAGAGGAATATGCAAAGGAGTATGAGGCACAGAAATCTCCAGCTTCAGAGACTTTACAGTTCTTCAAGCTGAGAGCATAAGTGAATGCAAAGTGTGTTTAGATGACATGTTACTTCCTGGGCTGATTGAGGCTTCAGTGCAAAGCACACTCAGCCCATTGAAGGTGGTGAACATGTACTTTGGTCTTTAGAGTGACTGAATTATAGGTCTCTCGATCACAAGACCTGTGTCTTATTTATCATAATACCCTAAAGGACTTTATGATTGAAAAATGAAGCTGTGCTTGTTTTAAGTATAGACCTGAAGGAAACTTCATGAACCAAAGAATGAATTTTAGAATGATTTTGATTGTGAATTCTTGCCTAAGGGATCTTATTAACTTGGTTTGAACTGAAATTTTCATGGGCATAATATCAAACAGGAGGATTTGTAGAGGGTTTGTGCTGGTGGGGACCTTCTTTTCCCTTTACTGAGACTTCCTTCTTCGATTACTCCTGCGCATGGGCAGAAAGTGAAAAAGAGTCAGTTAATCCCAGCTACATTACAGTATTTTATGGCTGGTGGGTAAGCTGCCCTCAGTTTAGTTGTTTCGGGGTTTCAGCTTGTGTTTAATTCTATTAAAAGACTTTTTTGTTCAGAATCCTGCCAGTGGTCCTGACATTCTAGGAGCCATGAGGAGGCAATGTGATATAGTGGTTGAAAGAGTAGACTCTGGAACTGGCCTGCTGGCACTGAAATTCTGAACCTACCACTTTTGGCTGCGACAAATTATTGAACTTCTATTTGTTTTCACTGTGCCCAAGTGAAAATCATAAATGTTAGAGGTCTATGAATTGATTCCACTTATTTTTCCCACTGAGCTTTACAGCCAAGGAGAAGAACTGAAAGAGAAAATCTAGCACTTATGTTCCTCTAAGCTCTTTTCTTTTTTGGCCTCCCCAAGGCATATAGAGTTCCTGGGCCAGGGATCAGATCCGAGCTGTAGTTACAACCTAAGCCGCAGCCATGGCAATGCCAGATCCTTAACCTACTGTGCCAGGCCAGGGATCGAACCTGTATCCCAGCGCTCCCGAGGCACCACCAATCTTGTTGCACCACCGCAAGACCTCCTTTAAGCACTTTGCATCAGTGACCATGACGCACATTACACATGTAACATTCATGTATTACGCACATATAATACATGTACTGTCTAGGGATCTCAGTGCTTAATATGATGCAGTGAATATTCTTCTTTGAAGAAACATGAATCCCAAAGAAAAAAGCCAAAAGTCACACAGAGCTAGGAATAGTAATAGACCGTGGGTTTTCTCTTAGCCTCCTGCCCTTGGCTGCCAAACTGTTCTCTGAAGAATGATTTGTAACGGAGGCCTTTTCGTTTGGAAGCCTGTCACTGTCACAAGAAGGAAAGAATCTCTTTGTGGGTATATTTTGGGCACAGGATAGGCTTTCCCACATCTTTTTTTGGTTGTAGGAGTCTGGTGCTTGCTGCTCCACACCTGATTTGGGAGAAGAGGGCCCACACTCCATTGCTCTTTACATGGCTAGAGATAGGTGGGGAGTGTGGCTGGTCACGTGTGCCCATTGCCATTGCATGCCTGAAAACTTGTCAGTAGTCACTGCAGGGTGAAGGAGGTGGCTGGCTTCAGAGTCTTTTGGATGTTGGGGCATTTTCTTTGCGTCACAGTCATTCTGATCTGTTCCCTTAGGCTCTTTATTGAGAAGCTACCAAAGC
Source organism: Catagonus wagneri (assembly GCA_004024745.2). Taxonomy (NCBI): domain Eukaryota; kingdom Metazoa; phylum Chordata; class Mammalia; order Artiodactyla; family Tayassuidae; genus Catagonus; species Catagonus wagneri. The sequence goes on from PVHT021183519.1 coordinate 28,373,765, forward strand.
ATCGAGATTACAAAACAGCTGTCATACCTGAAAAGAAAGATACAGTAAAGGTGGGTCTTCACTTTTCACTGTTACCCATCTCAAAGCTTCAAAGCGGCAGAGACTAATCCAGGATATAAGTGGCAGTGTCTATATTTGAGCATCAAATCCTGCAAACAGGAGATGAGGCCAAACTCTAATTTCACTAGATCAGTTATAATATATCAGGTATGGTAGGGTAGGGGATATTTTAAATTGTTATTTATTTTTATTTTTTATTTTTTTGCTTTTTAGGGCTGCATGCACAGCACATGGAGGTTCCCAGGCTAGAGGTCCAATCAGAGCTACAGCTTCTGGCCTACGCCACAGCCACAGCAGTGCTGAATCCAAGTTGCATCTGCCGCCTACACCACAGTCACAGCAACACAGTATCCTTAACCCACTGAGCGTGGCCAGGGATCAAACCCACAACCTCATGGTTCCTAGTTGGGTTCGTTTCTGCTGCACCATGACGGGAACTCCTAAATTAAATTATTTATTTAAGTTTAAATTATTATTTAAATGTTTCTGGAAACATTATTTTTATTGCCATCTTGACATAAATCTTTTTACTTCTCTATTTAATTAGCTCTCAATTGTTCTAACTCTTAGTTTTTGATTTTTTTTTGTCTCAGAAATTAAAGGAGATTGCATTTCCCAAAGCAGAAGAGCTAAAAGCAGAACTGTTAAAACGATATACCAAAGAATATGCAGAATATAATGAAGAAAAAGTGAGTATGTAACAGCAAAACAAAAAGGGAAATTATTGGGAGTTCCCATTGTCCCTGGCGGGTTAAGAATCTGACTGGTGGCCCCAAGGACGCAGGTTTGATCCCTGGCCTTGCTCAGTGGGTTAAGGATCTAGCATTGCCACAAGCTGCAGCATAGATTGCAGATGCGACTCTGATCTGGTGGTGTTGCGGCTGTGGAGTAGGCCGGCAGCTGCAGCTCTGATATGACCCCTAGCCTGGGAACTTCCATATACCTTGAGTGTGGCCCTTAAAAAAAAAAAAAGGAAAATGGAAAAAGGGAAATTATTTTGGTTTCTTAGGCTGTGCCTAAGCAGATTTTATGATCTTAATGTGATATTTTACCCTTTTTTGGCCAAGACCAGAAACACTCAAAAGAGGTGTTTAGGCTGAAGGTTCTAATACAGATTTAGCCTGCTTTTCTAAGAGGATGACTTGAGGTTGACAGAAAAATCTATTGGTGATCTGCTGTGTCCAGAGCTGGAACCTAAGAACAATGAAAATTCTCACTAAAATATAGGATTTTTAGATCAGAGAATTTGAGGGAGTTGATTCACATTGGGTTACATCTGAAACAAATTATTCTTGTTTATAGTAATTGGTTTTTCCCAAGCTATTTTCAGATGATTCTTCTTGGGAAGAGTCAGTTAAAACACGTGGAGAAACTCCCAAGGCAGTGTCAGTGGTCTGTGTCAGGTGAGAACACACACTGCAAGCAGTTCCACCTTATTTTGCACACTCTGCTGAGCTCTTTTCTGGACTTTGATGTTGAAAATCAGCAGAGAGGTGAAGAACTATGTATTCATTCCTAAGGGCCCGGGAGAATGAAAACCTTCATGAAGGAGATTGTTACTTGATGTTTCTTAATGGTTTAAAATGGGCCTCTATATTGTACCAGTCGCCAGAAAAAAATTTCAAAGGCTTCTTTTTGGGTTAAAATTTAATAGAGTTGTCCCCCCCAATAGAGCAAGTTTTAAGTTTGGATTTAGTTCTGTCTCACAGCCTTACTTAGGATACAGAATGTATACATGGCACACTTAGAGAATAAAGTTGTGTATAATACAGATTATGGGAGTTCCCATTGTGGCACAGCAGAAGCGAATCCAACTAGTATCCATGAGGACGTGGGTTCGATCCCTGGCCTCACCCAGTGGGTCAGGGATCCAGCATTCCCATGAGCTCTGGTGTAGGTCGCAAATGCAGCTTGGATCCCGCGTTGCTGTGGCTGTGGTGAAAGCCAGCACCTTTAGCTCCGATTCAACTCCTAGCCTGGGAACCTCCATATGCTGTGGCTGCGGCCCTAAAAAAAAAAAAAGCAAAGGACACTTTATGAGGTGCAGACAGTAAGTTGCATTGAGATTTTGATAAAGGAGAAAATGCACTAGTCAGAGTCATTGGGAAAGAGTACTGAGAAGTTGGAGACTGTAATGTCCTAAAGCAGAGGTATGTGGTGGCTAGGTGGCCAGGGGCGAGGACTGTTCCCTGGGTGTGGGGGTACTGAGGGAAGCATGAGTTCTGTGTTGGGAAGTCAGGCTAGAGCGGAAGTATGTTTCAGGAACACTTTCTCCTGGGAAGCTTTGTCTTCCTAAGGTATGAAGTCACCTGAATATAAAATGTTGGCCTAACTCCTGTTCTTTCTTTGTAGAAGAGGGAAGCGGAAGAGCTTGCCCGAAACATAGCCATCCAGCAAGAGCTGGAAAAGGAAAGACAGAGGGTGGCACAGCAGAAGCAGCAACAGTTGGAGCAGGAACAGTTCCATGCGTTCGAGGAGATGATCCGAAACCAGGAGCTAGAAAAAGAACGACTGAAAATTGTACAGGAATTTGGGAAGGTGGACCCGGGCCTAGATGGCCCCCTGCTCCCTGGCTTGGAGAAGCCCTCCCTAGATGTGTTCCCCACGGCACCTGTTATAACCACGCAGCCTTCAGACTGTAATACAACTGTAAGACCTGCCAAGCCACCTGTGGTGGACAGGTCCTTGAAACCTGGAGCATTGAGCAACTCAGAAAGTAGTGAGTTCATGTGCTCATGTCTTCTTCCATCTCAGCCACAGCCAAATAGTGTCATTCTGTTTGGGGATTCGGCCTAAGACTACTTCCATGATCCCATTCATTAGGCTCTGGTCACAGAAATCCATTTGACCACTGTTACCACACTGTGTTCTATACAGCTGTATTACAAAGCAGCCTTTGCTTAAGCCATGTAATTTACTGGGTCAGGTTGATTTTCTCTAGAGCAAATAATATCTTTAAATGTCAGACCCTCAGCTTTTAAGGGTTATACAGAGATTTGAAACATTCAGTGAACTAAAGACCACTGTTGACCTTTTGTAAAGGAAATTTGAGACTTACAGTACCACTTTGCAGTTCAACAACTGGCCTTTTTTTTTTTTTTTTGAGCCCTTTAGGGCCACACCTGCAGCATATGGAAGTTCTCAGGCTAGGGGTCAAATCAGAGCTGTAGCTACTGGCTAGGGGGTCGAATCAGAGCCGTAGCTACACTATAGCCACAACAATGCCAAATCTGAGTCAGGTCTGGACCTGTAACACAGCTTACAGCAACGCCACCAGATCCTTAAGCCACTGAGCAAATCCAGGGATCAAACCCACGTCTTCTTGAATACTAGTCAGGTTCATTACCCTTGAGCCACAGTGGAACTCTTAACTGACTTTTAAGAAACCAAAAAAGCTACTGAATTGGGCTTGCCCTGCAAATGTTTCTAATCCTTAAGGATCTTAGCCAAGGTCAGTATTGTACGTGGTCAGTGATAATTCAGTCTAGTAATAACAACTGTTGGGTCTTTCCTCCTCTCACCAGTTCGTGGCTATCTGAGAAAATGACCGTAGTGGCAAAATGATTAGTATGTCTTGATTACTAGATTGGGTCTATTTGTTAGGAATTATCTGTCTTTCAAGTGGTTATTTAAGGAATTCAGCTTTGCAGAAGATCCACTTAAAAGGACAATGTAAGAGTGGGCAAGGACTCTGAAGCCTGGCCTTCAAAGTTTTTCACCGTGTATTCACAGGATTATCTGTTATTCCTGAATAGCTCAGAAACTTCTTTTAAGTAGCAGTTTACCCTCATCCTAACTTGAATGACTGAAGCCTCCTCTTTTCTTTCCTTGAAATGACGTACTCCCAATGACTGTGGCAGGGGTCAGAGAAGAGACTTTACAGCCCTTTTTCTTCTGCCGTTGGGGGGAGATCCCCACTTACTGCCTACAGCTCGGGGGACCCTAGTGATCTGACATTGCTCCCCCAGGGCTGCCAACTCTGAGGTCGGCTTGGGGAGGCTCTGCCCCGGACTCTCAGCCTTCTTTCTCCATTCCAGCTCCTACGATCGATGGCCTGCGCCACGTGGTGGTGCCTGAGAAGCTCTGCCCACAGTTTCTCCAGCTGGCCAGTGCCAATACCAACCGGGGAGTAGAAACGTGTGGAATTCTCTGTGGAAAACTGGTAAAGCGACAAATACTTTCCTGAGCTGAGGCTGTTTCTTCCCCCTTGGCGTCCCGTGACTCTCAGAGAAGATATCCAGGGTCTGCTGCTCTTTGCCCATCCCTCTGCCAAAGGAGCCGTGCACAGCACAATGCAGTATCACCTTGAATTTAGGGACCCTGTGTTTGATTGATTTGCAGAGTCCCTTGAATTGAACTGATTCTTTTAATGCTAGTGGTAAGAAACACGTACTTCTGAACTTGGTAGGAAGATCCTGCATATTAGTTTTTGAGCCCCCGCTTTATGGCAGGACCTGGGGATATGAAGTATGTGGCACATAGCGTGTGTGCACAAGGAGTACCCAGGCACCCCGGGGAGTTGGGAGATGTACACCAAAAGATAAATAGCATGCTGACTAGTAAGTGCAATAAGAGCACTAGGAATTATGAGGAAGGATCATGAAATGGAGGTCCTTAAACAACCCATTATCAACTGCCGAGTAAATAAATGAATAAAGTGGAATAGACTTAAGTTGAGCCTTAAAGGGAGAAAAGGGAGTGGAGAAACAGTAGAAGGAAACTACCTTAGGCATGAACAGAGGAAGAGAAATCGTACTGTACCTGGAGCGTCTCAAGAGTTGACCTGTTTAGCTGTAGTGGGGGCTGTGGGCATCTGTGGCTTTGCAGAGGGCCCCAAGCAGTGCACGTGGGCAGCCGGGGTTGTGAACCACTGACGTAAGGGGCTCCCCTCCCGAAGGAGGCTCACGCTGTTGGGAAAGGGCCTTCGCATGTATAAATGTTTCACTTTCCATTGCTGTGAGTGGGGTTCCTGAGTGCCAGGGTGTTGTGACGAGCTGTTTTCTCATTTGACAGATGAGGAACGAGTTTACCATTACCCACGTTCTCATCCCCAAGCAAAGTGCTGGGTCTGATTATTGCAACACCGAGAACGAAGAAGAGCTTTTCCTCATACAGGATCAGCAGGGTCTCATCACACTGGGCTGGATTCATGTAAGCAATTCCGAGCTCTCTGAGGGCTCGTCTTCTCTTCTTGCAAGGTGTTATCGACACACCACTTTGAAACAAAGTGAATTGTTTCCAGATTATCTAGGTGGTAGTTTTTCCCTCCATTGGCTACAGACTTGGCTTCCCTAGCATACCTAACTTCTTGCACTCCAGTATTGATTTCTGGGAACTACTTAGGGCTTTTTAATTTGAAACAAGTTTTTAATAGAAATGAACTTGTTTCCCTAAAGTCCCAGTTTCCTTGTGAGCATGAGGAGTGATAGGATGCCAGCCTAGAATATATGTGGACATTGACTGTATAGAGGCTATACTTTACTTCACACAAATGATGTTCCTGAAAGGTATAGAAATCAAAATATTTTAAGTGAGCCAAGGAAGTTAATTCAGATGTTTGCATTTGGTCTTTCTTAAAGTAGCAAATACCTTGATTTAAATCAGAAGGGCCACCAGTATAGGTAATTTTCAAGTGTCTGTGTATCTTAATGGTCTTCTGGTAATATTAGGTAAAATAAAATTCCATCTCTGAAGATTACCTTTTTTTTTTTTTTAAGAGTTCTGCACCTGCAGCATATGGAAGCTTCCAGGCTAGGGGTCAAATCGGAGCTGCAGCTGCTAGCCTACATCACAGCTCATAGCAATGCCGGATCCTTAACCCACTGAGCGAGGCCAGGAATCAAACCCACATCCTCATGAATCCTAGTCAGGTTCATTATCACTGAGCCACAATGGGAACTCCAAGATTAATTCTTAATTTGTCTTTCCATTCCTTTTCAACCCCTCATTCTCATAGACCAAGCCGTTTTTAATGTTTTGTAACAGGGCTGCATACAAACAAGTCAGCTAGTTTCTGGATTTGGGAAGATTACACATACTTGTAATGTTAGCATTTGGGAAATGCTGACCTATGAGGCAGTCCCATGTGCTTTTGTCCTTTCATAAATATTTCTTTCTATTGTGTATCCCCTATTATAGTAGGTAGGGGATAGAGAACTTGCACCTCATCTGCCAGGAAATACAAATTTGACTAAGATAGGATTTTAGTTTCTCAAAGGAGATTGATATATAGACAAGTTGTAACTCTTTACATAAGGCAGAATGTGCCAAGTGCCTCAAGAGGCGAAAACGGTGCTGTGGAATGCAGAGGAGGGGAGGACCACAGCTGAGGTGATTTACTAAAATTTTGACAAGATAGGCCAAGAGCGAATTCCATCTGGAGGGGACAGCATTGGAGTAGGTAGGCTGTGTTCCTAGAGCACTGAGTGGTCCAGTTTGCTGGGGTTTGTGGTTCTTATCAGGAGACAGTGGTAAATAAGCTTTCATATGATCCATTAGGGGCATGTGCCGGAGGGTTTGGGGTAGGCAGGCAGGGTAGTTCTGCTTTTTAGTGAGTAGGTTGAGGCAGGAAAATCACTTAAGAGGTTAGTATGATGATGGTGAAATCTAATAATGGTGAGAGCTAGGGTGATGGCATTGTGTTTGGGAAGGAAGAGATAAATGTAGGATTTCAGAGAATGTAGGGAATGAGTAAGAGACAATGATGAGTAAACGTGGTGACTTAGAGATTTCAGCCTGACTCTTGGAGGTGCGATGGATCAGTCATCTCATAAGCAGAAGCAGAGGCTCCAGCAGGAGAACTTATTGGTAGTGGGGGGGGGGGGGGGGCGGTGTCTTCAGTTCTGAGCATGCTGAATTTAAGATGCTAGTAAGACAGTATATCAGTGGAGGTAATTATCTGGCAGTTGAAATTTGGGGGCCCTTGCCCCCAAAGTGGGCAAGAGAACCGGGAGACCTCTGCGTAGAGCTGTCCTTGGAAGCCTTGGAACTGGAGGAGAGCAGAGAGCAAGTGGAGAGTCACTGGCAACTTGAAGGACAGGCCACCCAGGGGAGCACAGGGAGTAGTCAGCCATGATGCGAAGAGATGTCAGAGGAAGGTGAGGGTGGTGTTATCGCACTGAAGTCAAAGGAGGAGGAACTTTTAAGAGGAAACTTCAGGATGTTAACTGTGTCACATGCTGTAGAGAGCTGCAGAATGATGAAGACTTGGATGAGGCTGATGTTTTGATGAGGTCACTGATGACCTCAATTTAATGGGTTTTAGGAAGTGCTGGGAGTAGACTGTAAAGGTTTAAGAAGTAATGGGTATTGAGGTTGTGGTGATAGTGAAATGTACGCTAATTCTGTGAAAAGCTTAGCACTAGAGGAAAGGAAAGAGATGGAATGGTGGCTTTAGGAATAGCCAGGTCGAGAGAAATTTTGCTTGATTTATATAGTTTAATGTGAAAACATGTTCTGTTTTGATTTGGGGTTTTTTTTTTGAAATCTTTATATTTGAAATATAAGAAAGTCCATAAACTAAATGTACACTGTAATGAATCATTCAGTAAGCACCTATGTACACACATAACCTTGGTCAAGAAATAGCACGTTTTGCAAGATGCACACTTCGACCGCCACGCCCCTTGCCCAGTCACGCTTCCAGTCTGGTATAGGTAACCCCTCTCTTCACTCTTCTGGAAATCCTCTGCTTTCTGTATAGTTTTACCACCTAACTGTACATCCCTAAACTCAGCAGTTCAGTTTTGCTTGGTTTTGAACTTTCTATGAATAGAGTTATAGAATATGTATTCTTCTGTACCTGGCTTTGTTTGCTCAGTGTTTTTAAGGTTCATCTACATTCTTGTGTACAGTTGTCTGAACATGTCCAGTGAGCCAGTGGAGTAGAGTGGAGCCTGTGGAGGAGACGTGAAAGGGCAGGAGAGGCAAGATAATGTGGAGGTAGGAAAGGGTTAAATCAGAAGTACGAAAAGAGGGTTCACCGTCATGTGGAGGAGAAGATACTCGCTCCTCTTGAGTGAATGATATGGAGAAAGTTTTTAAAATTTACATTTTATTTTTTTTAATTTAATGAATTTTATTGTATTTATAGTTGTACAGCCACCATCACAACCTAATTTTAGAACGTTTCCATCCCAAACCCCCAATCTACCCCACCCTCCCCCCACGGAGAGATTTTTGAGATTATAATTGGAAGGGTTGAGAGAACTCATTTTTGATGATCTTGATTTCAACAAGGTTGGGGTCTAGACCCACTGCCCAGCAGAAGGGAGACAAGTGAGTTTAAGAGCTGGAGAAGATGTGGGGGGGGAGCTTGGACCAGTTACTGTTTAGACTTCCAGTAGAACTTGGCCCCAAATGAGTACAAGAATTTTTAATATCAGTGAGAGCCTAGCTAGGGACAAATTTAGAGCCTAAATTGATAATATTTCAGCCTTTTTTCCCCCTGCGATATTTTTGTATCGTTCCTTCCTAATTTGGGATGAAAAGCAAACAAAAGCAGACTGTAATGTTTGCTCATATCTTAAAGTTGACAAGAAGAGAATGCAAGAAGTCAGTTCTTCCTTTTATACTTTGCTGGCTATGAATCAGGTTCTCTGGTCATGTGCTAACCACCAGCTATTGAGTAACCTCTAACTCAGGATTCCAGGCACCCCCTCACCTTTTCTCAGCCTTACCTTAGCTTGCATTGCTCTCTTGTGACCTCTCTGCTCCTCTAGGCACCCAGGCCGCCCTCCGCATTCACTCTCTTTACTCAATTCTGCTTCTTTGATGTTTTCTCTTCATAAAAATGCCTTCCTTTGTCTCCAGCATGGTGGCACAGTGGACATAACTTTTTAAGATGCTAGACTGTGGAGAGTAGGAGAGAGAAGGCACAGGGCTTAGAGTGGAGCAGAGGCTCAAACAAGACTTTTGGTTTAATTTGACCATTATTGAGCCCCAGTTATGTGTCTCTATGTTGTCTTTCTAGCTACCCCAACTTTATTTTTTTCATTTTTAAAATTTTATTGAGTATAGTTGATTTACAATTTAATTTCTACTGTGCAGCAGAGTGACTCAGTTATACATATATATTCTTTTTCATATTCTTTTCCGTTATGGTTTATCACAGGATATTGAATATAGTCCCCTGTGCTATACAGTAGGACCTTGTTGTTTAGCCGTCTTCCATATACTAGTTTACCTCTGCTAATCCCGAACTCCCACTCCTTCCTTCCCCCACACTCCCTCTCCCTTGGCAACCACAGGCCTTTTCTCTATATCTGTGAGTCTTAGTTTTGTAGATATGTTGATTTGTGTCATATTTCAGATTCCACATATAAGTGATGTCATATGATATTTGTCATTCTCTTTCCGACTTACTTTGCTTAGTATGATGATCTCTAGGTCTGTCATGTTGCTGCAAATGGCATTATTCTTTTTAATGTCCGAGTGGTATTCTATACATACCACATCTTCTAATCTGTTCATCGATCGATGGACATTTAGGTTGTTTCCATGTCTTGGCTATTGTGAATAGTGCTGCAATGAACATAGGGGTGCTGTGTGTCTTTTTGAATTGTAGTTTTGTCTGGGTATATGCACAAGAGTGCGATTGCGGAACATATGGCAACTCTATTTTTAGCATTTGAGGAACCTCCATCTTGTTAGACAGTTTTCCGTAGTGGCCACACCAATTTACATTCCCACCAGTGGTGCAGAGGGCTCCGTTTTCTCTACACCATCTCCTGCATTTATTATTTGTAGACTTTTTTTGTTTTTGTTTTTTCGTGGGGTTGGTTTTTTGGTTTTGGTTTTGTTTTTTGGCCAAACCTATGGCATGAGGAAGTTCCCGAGCCATGGATCAAACCTATGCCGCAGCACTGACAACGCTGGTTGCTCAATCACTGGGCCACCAGGGAGCTCCCTGCAAACTTGTTAATGATGGCCCTTCTGACCCGTGTGAGGTGGTACCTCAGTGTAATTTTAATTTGCCTTTTTTTAATAATTAGTGTCAATGAGCATCTTTTCATGTGCCTGTTGGCTGTCTGTGTGTCTTCTTTGGAGAAATGTCTATTTAGGTCTTCTACCTATTTTTCAGTTGAGCTGTTTTTTTGTTGTTGTTATTGAACTGTATGAGCTGTTTGTATATTTGGGGAATTAAGCTCTAATTGGTCTTATCATTTGCAAATATTTTCTCCCATTCCATAGGTTGTCTTTTTTGTTCGTTTATGGTTTCCTTTAATGTACAAAAGCTTATGTTTGATTAGGTCCCATTTGTTTATTTTTACTTTTATTTATTTTCTATCACCCTGGGAGACTGACCTAGGAAAACATGGGTATGGTTTTGTCAGAAAATATTTTGCCTATGTTCTCTTCTAGGAGTTTTGTGGTATCTTGCCCTATATTTAAGTCTTTAAGCCATTTTGAAGTTATTTTTGTGTATGGTGTGAGGGAGTGTTCTAACTTCATTGATGTACATGAGACTGTCCAGCTTTCCCAGTAACACCTGCTGAAGAGACTGTCTTTTCCCCATTGTATATTCTTGCCTCCTTTGTCAAAGGTTAGTTGTCCGTAAGTGTGTGGTTTATTTCTGGAATCTCTGTTCTGTTGCATTGATCTGTGTGTGTCTGTTTTTGTGCCAGTACCACACTGTTTTTATTACTGTAGCTTTGTAGTATTGTCTGAAGTCCGAGAGAGTTTTGCTTCCTGCATTGTTTTTTTTCCTCAGGATTGCTTTGGCAATTATGGGCCTTTTACAGTTCCATATAATGTTAGGATTATTTGTTCTAGTTCTGTAAAAAATGTCATAAGTAATTTGATACAGATCGCATTTCATCTATAGATTGCTTTGCAAGCTAACCCAGCTTTAGATTTGAGGCCTGCATTGTAAGCCTCATTTGTTCCCAGCTAGAATTTCAGGCTCTAACCATGAGATGAAAGGTGTTGGCACAAGCCATTTGTCTCTAACAGTCTGTAGCATCATATTCTTATAGGTAGAAGCTGTTTTTCGCTTGTGGTCGCCAAAGTTCTTTCCTGCCCCATGCGGACCTGTGTGTGTAGACTTGCTGTCAGCACTCAGCTAACATGTCCCTATACTGCAGGCCTCTTCCACAGTGAGCTGGTCACAGCATTCTGTGGAGTGGTGCTTCTCAGATGAGTCTGCATGTAAAAATCGGGTAATGAGCCTTAAAGAAAAAAATGTCTGGAGTACCTGCTGTGGTGCAGCAAGTTAAAGGATCTGACATTGTCTCTGAGGCCGCTTGGGTTGCTGCTGAGGCGCAGGTTCGATCCCCGGCCCAACACAGTGGGTTAAAGGATCCAGCATTGCTCCAGCTATAGTGGAGTTTGCAGCTGTTGTGTAGGTCATAGCTGTGGCTTCGATTCAGTCCCAGGAACTTTCATATGCTGTGAGTGTGGCCAGAAAAAAAATTGTCCTGCTCAGGGTGGATATTTCTGGGGTGGGGTACAGGAGCCTGTGCTTCCGACAGGTTCCGCAGGAGCTTCATTTTTTCTACACAATATGGTTGAAAAACACTGGTCAAGTACATATAGTAATTTTCTGTGGTGTTCTGTCAGTGAAGATTGGTGGTCTTTTTGAGTCATGTTGGGTCTTTTTCTTTTCTTAATGGCCGCACCTGTGGCATATGGAACACTGGCCAGGGACTGAATCCAAGCCATGGCTGCAACCTACACCACAGCTGTGGCAGCACCAGATCCTTTAACCCACTGTGCCGGGCCAGGGATTGAATCCACATCTCTGCAGCAACCCCAGCTGCTGCAGTTGGGTCCTTAGCCCACTGTGCCACAGCAGGAACTCCATATTGGGTCTTTTTCTAGCCTTGTCATCTGAGATCACATCCCCTCTGAGATGAATGTAAGTCATTATATAGTGGTTCATTTGTGTACCAAGACTGTGCCCAATAAAATATTAAGTAATTGAAAACAAATGAAATAAACAGAATGCAGTTTAGGTTGTACTTTAACTGATAACCCTCAAATTTCAATATCTTGGTCCTTTTCCCAAATAAGGCAGGGTCCTTTGTGTGATTTGACCCCAGTAGCACTCTCCCTCTCATATCCTTGGATGACATGCCTTAACCACAGGACAGCTTTTGCCGCTTTTTTTTTGTCTGTAAAGCCGCAGACTCATGCTTGACTTTTAACACCTCTGTTAGGAAGAAGACTCATTCATCTAACTGGTTTGTTAAGTCCATGTTAAAGTGTTAGGCAGCATGTACCATCTCTTGTAGCGTAGGTGACTCTCTGTCGTGTAGAGAGAGCTTGTGAGACACCAAGTAAGTCTCGATGGGCAATTAGAAATTATGAGGGTGAAAAAAAAAAAAGAAAATTATGAGAGCGAAAGTATATGAAGGCAGGAAATTCATTACTTATTATGAACTTAAGGTGTATTTCTCATGGCTGCTAGTGGCTTTACACTTAAAGAGACTGTGGCAAGTTATTGAGAATTATTTGGCTTTAGCTTCCTTCATGGCCCAGGCCTGGCTGAATATTCTCACTGAAGGGGTCCCTGGCGTTTTTTTTCCTCTGCTCAGACTCATCCCACACAGACCGCCTTCCTCTCCAGCGTTGACCTGCACACTCACTGCTCCTACCAGCTGATGTTGCCGGAGTCCATAGCCATCGTTTGTTCCCCCAAGTTCCAGGAGTGAGTACTTAGCTTGCGGTTCGGAGTTTTACAAGGAGATAGTGGGTGGAAAGCCATTCTTAAGACCTTGTTCCCTGTAAAATATATAGATTATGGTATTGACTGGCTTTTCTAAAAGGCTTTTTTTAAAGCCCTATATCCTCATATACGTACTCTGCTTGTTCAAAAAAGTATCTAAGCAATGACCAAAGTGCTTTTCTAAGAAAAGGACTTAAGAAATTTGGAGTGTTGGACTTGGAGCAGTAGGAATTTCAAGAGATTGATGTCAGATTAGCGAATTTCAAAATCCAATAGACTGTCTCCAAAAGTTAACTTTCTTTCATTCTAAATCCTGTTATTTACTATGAATTCTTCCAGCAAAACTAGTGTGGTGGCTGTGTGAGTCATTTTCTACCTCTGATTCATTCACCAGAGAAGAGACCTATGAGCTAGCATATTTTTGAAGCTGTCTCAAAATGAACTTTGCTGTGTGTGTGTGTGTGTGTGTGTGTGTGTGTGTGTGTGTGTGTGTGTGTGTTTGTGTGTGTGTGAGATTGAGAGGACATCTTTGCCTGATTCTGGACCTGCCTTTTTTTTTTTTTTTTTTCAGAACTGGATTCTTTAAACTAACTGACCATGGACTAGAGGAGATTTCTACCTGTCGCCAGAAAGGTTTTCATCCACACAGCAAGGACCCACCTCTCTTCTGTGTACGTATCCATGTAGAAGAAATCAGATGTCCTGCTTTAAGCAGGAAAGATATCAGCTGATGAGGCATATATATACAGTTTTTTTTCTTTTCTTTCTTTCTTTTTAGGGCTGCACCCATAGCATATAGAATTTCCTAGTCTAGGGGTTGAATAAGAGCTACAGCTACCGGCCAGCGCCACAGCCACAGCAAGATGGGATCCGAGCCAAGTCTTGACTTACACCACAGATCATGGCAACTCGGGATCTCCAACCCACTGAGCAAGGCCAGGGATCAAACCTACCTCCTTATGGATACTAGTCAGGTTTGCAACCCACTGAGCTACAACGGGAACTCCTGATGAGGCATATTGTCTTTTCCAAACCATAGAAGATCAGCCTTGTCATAATAAAGACATACATGGGAAGTGTGTGGAATAAAAAGGGATTTGAGTCTTAGCTCTGTTACTTAAGAACTGTGTGTCTCTGATCAAGTTACTTAACCTTCCCAGGTCTCAGCTTTCTCATCTGTAAATGGAGATGGTAATAATAATAATCATAGCTTCTCATAGGGTTATTGACAGCATTAAATGATTTGTATAGAAAGTACCAAGTGCAGTAACTTGCTTATTAAATGTTAGGATTTTTTTTTCATCAATATCAGTTCCTAAGCCTGCACTTTAACACGAGATTTGAATTCAAAGGGAAAGGGGCATTTAAGATAGGTAAGGTATATTTGATTCTGAAATTTTGTTTAGATAATAGGGCTTTTTATGACCTTTTTAGGAAGTTTTTTTCCCCAAAATGGTATTCTGTGAATAAAAAGTTTCAGTTTCTGTTAAGTATGTTTCAATTTTCCCTTCAAATCTAATGCAGTAGTACTGCGTCACTCCATGCTGGCCATGGAGTGTTATTATTTCTTTTGTGTTTAGTGAAAAGTGGCCAATATGGAAAAGGGACTCAGAACCTTGTCACATAAAAGAAACTGGAGATGGAGTTCCCATTGTGGCTTAGTAGGTTAAGAATCCAACTAGTATCCATGAGGATGCGGGTTCGATCCCTGGCCCGCTCAGCGGGTTAAGGATCTGGCATTGCCACAGCTGTGGTGTAGATCACAGATGCAGATCAGATCTGGCGCTTCTGTGGCTGTGGTGTCGGCCTGCTGCTGTAGCTCCAATTCAGCCCCTAGCTCAGGAACTTCCATATACAGCAGGTGTGACCCTAAAAAGTAAAAAAAAAAAAAAAAAAATACTGGGGATGTCTAGGAGGGAACCCCAGGGAGGATGTGACAACTGACTATAAGCATGAGAAGAATTGTTGAATGAAAAATATCAGGGGTCGGAGTTTGCTTCGTGGCTCAGTGGTTAACAAACCCAACTAGTATCCATGAGGACACAGGTTCAATCCCTGGCCCTCTCTGCATTGCCATGAGCTGTGGTATAGGTTGCAGATGTGGTTCCGATCTGGCATTGCTGTGGCTGTTGCATAGGCCAGCTGCTATAGCTCCAATTTGACCCCTAGCCTGGGAACTTTCATAAGCTACAGGTGCGGCCCTAAGAGGAAGAAAAAAAAAAAAAACAGGCGTGTTTCATGACTCCCACAACTGAAACTTAGACCCTGTGGAATGACAGCGTTCAGCTGCATGTGAGAAAGAACTTTCAGACATATCTGTTCATAATAGGTTAGTCTGCCTTAGAATGTACAGTCTAGGTACCAGAATGTTAAAACAGAGGCTGCGCAATTCCCTCAAAATGCCTAGGCTTCAGCTAGAACGACGTCTCGTGCATGCACGCCCAGTGAGAACATCCCGTGTGAAAGTGGGTGTGTTTTTTTATCTGGTTGACATAACAACCCCAAAAACTGTAGGGAATTCAGCAGTTATTTTAAATAAATCTGTCTCTGTGTGTGTGTGTACTTTTTTTGCTGTGAAGGACATCTTTAATTTGTAAAAAATATAAATTAAATAAAATAACATAGTTACATATATACTTTTTAATTCATGCGTATAGTTTTTGGCCACACCCCCAGCATGTGGAAGGTCCCAGGTGAGGGATCGAATTTGAGCTGCAACAAATGTGTTTTTTATGAATACCTCTAGAACATAACATACATTTGAAAAAGAAATGAAGACGTGGGCCCACATTGATTCAGGCTACAGGTCTGGATCGGTGGAAATAATAATCCTCGGAGCCCTTACCCTAACCACCAGGTCGTTAGCAGTCTGGCCGCCAGCCAGGGAACCGGTAGCCAGAGCGAGCATTTTAAGTAAGGAGTTTTAAAAGATGACTTTCCAGAATTTTCCAGGACTTTCCCTTTCTCTCTTTTCTCCTATTATAGAGTTGCAGCCACGTGACTGTTGTGGACAGAGCAGTGACCATCACAGACCTTCGATGAGAGTTTGACTTGAACACCTCCCAAGAACTATAAAACCATATCAGTGTACTGTAGCCCCTTAATTTAGGCTTTCCAGAAAGCCCTGGAAGCTTTTTTAAACAGGATAGAAAGTGAGTATCACCTGGGGAGAACTGATTTTCTGTTTCTGGTTTGAAAAGAAATAATATGTTTTTTAGGCACATCTGGAAAATAGCATGATCATGCTAAAACAACTTTTCAGTCTGCCTATAACTAAAAAACTAAAGTGAAAAAATGATGGAATGAACCCTCATATACCCTTTGTTCTAAATTCACCAATTGTTAACGTTTTTTCCCTCTCGGATGTCTGTCTGATTTCTCTGCCAATTTGTTTATTGTTTACCTTTGGACTAATTAAGGGCATCTATGCAGACATTTGGAAGCCATTTAGAAAATCTTTGGGTTTTTCTGTGGTTTACAGCAATATTAATGAAGCTTATTATAAGGCTGAGGGAGAGTTTGCTATGTCTGACCAGATGGCAAGGCTCGAAAACCCTGAAGAATGATTTTGTCAGGAATTACTGCTATTTAACAAATATTTCAAAGTATTTTTTTTCTACAATAAAATAACAATTAACTTATACATATTTGTTGTGCTCTAGAATGATCTCTTGGATCGAGCATTGTATAAACAGGTAAACTAAAAGGTCTTGTTATGGGAAAATGAAATTTGAATTCAGCCAACATCGAAAGTGTGTCCCAGTTCTTTTTTTTTTTTTTTTTTGGTCCTTTTAGGGCTGCACCCTCACCATATGGAAGATCCCAGGCTACGGAGCGAATCAGAGCTGTAATCACCGGCCTATGCCACAGCCACAGCAACACCAGATCTTTAACCCACTGAGCAAGGCCAGGGATCAAACCTGCGTCCTTGTGGATACTAGTCAGATTCGTGTCAACTGAGTCACGACGGGAACTCCTGACCCAGTTCACTTTTAATTGTTTGGTCCTTTCCCTCTGCCCATTGCCATCCTCCAGGGGTGTGACGTCACCTCTGTTCTTTTGGTGCTGTCTCAAGTGGGTCATCCCGTTCACTTCCTCCTTGTGCCCTAAAAGCTTTCAGTGGAGGATAATAGGGCTTTTGTTTGGAGTACCAGGTTACACTCCAAATAAACGATTATATTCCCATGCCATCCCACCCTGCTAGGTTTATTTGTGTTGGCTATTCTTTTCTAACTTAGGCGACATCTAGGAAGATGTTTGAAGCTGCAATTGATTCTGTATTTTTCCTATGAGCTGAGCCTAGAAATGAAATAATGGTATTGTTTGTGACCCCTCAGGTCAGGGAGAAGAATGATTTTTTTTTTCCCTGTCAAAATTCAGTGGGAGGAAAAAAAATCTACAAATGTACAAAGTTTTGCTTCACTTAAAAATTTTGTGTTCTGGGAGTTCTCCTGTGGCACAGCAGGTTAAGGATCTAGTGTTGTCACTGCGGCAGCTTGGGTGGCTGCCACGGCCCAGGTTCTGTCCCTGGTTCGGGAAGTTCACATGCCATGGGCATGGCTAAAAAAGAAAGAAGAAGAAATAAAACAAAGTGTCGTGTCCAGAATATATTCGGTCTTTATTGCTTAGGTTAGACGCCCTCAGACTTTTCCCCTGAAAGGAACCAAGTGTCCGTATTCCCCTTCTTGTAGATTCTTGACTCTTGAAGATACTGGAAATTCTTCTGCAGCTTTGGAGTTGGTGGGGATGTGGGGCTAGGTGGGTCTGGGCAAGCCAAGGAGTACCTCTGTAGTCACTGCCCTCTTTTCCTGCTGTGGCCCCAGAGGCACCCTGGATGCTCCACCCAGCCCCTAACAGTCCTGCACTTGCCTAGCCCTGCACTTGCCAGGAAATGCATCCCTTCTTCCTATTCTCAAGACGACCTCTTAGTTTAGGACCTTATTACCCCTTTACTTGAACTGCTGCAATAGGCTTCTACCTGCTTTCTTTGTTTTTAGTGTTTCTTAACTCCAGTCTGTTCTGCCTAGTACAGTTAGAAGCTTCTCACCTCACAACCATGCCCATGTTTCCTCTCTTGCTCAAAAAACATGCAATAGCTTTCAATTGCTTAAAATCTAAATTTAGCCTTTGTGAACTTTCTAAATATGGCCATATAAAGCTCTCCCCCTGGCTACACATTCAGATGCCTCCAGAACTTCTCAAAAAGTGCCGATACCCTTGCCCCATCCCACCCCCAGTGAAATCCAGACCTCTGGCATGAGACCCAGACATGGTTTTGGTTTTGTTTTTGTCTTTAAAGCTGCAAGGGTTTTCAAGTGCAGCCAGGGTTGAAAACCACCACACCTAAGAATTGCAAGCTCTCTTATCAGTCTTTGCACATCGTAGACATCCAAGGAATGTTTATTGTACCAAAGGGAACTGTATCACTGATCATTTACTCTTTAGCAAATGGCCACATTTTCTTGCCTCTGCTCCTGCACACGAGAAATCTCAGTGCCTAGATGGGTGCAGGAAATCAGTCTGCAGATGCTCTCTTCACACTTGTTACAGTCTACAGAGACACTTGGCGCAGGACAGCTTTAGTGCCTCACTTCACCCTTCCTCTGTTCGATCCCTGGCCTTGCTCAGTGGGTTAAGGATCTAGCGTTGCCGTGAGCTGTGGTGTAGGTTACAGACGCAGCTCGGATCCACGTGGCTTTGACTGTGGCTGTGACGTAGGCTTCAGCTCCGATTCAACCCCTAGCCAGGGAACCTCCATATGCCGCGGGTGGGGCCCTAAAGAGACAAAAGACCGAAAAAATAAAAGTGAAGGTCAAGGGGATGTAATGTCCAGCATGGTGACTATAGGTAATAATACTCTGTTGCGTATTTGAAAGTGGCTAAGAGAGTGAATTTAAGTTTTCATCAAAAAAAAAAAAAAAAACTTAGTTCCTGTCCCCTCGACTGTTGATCACTTCTTCTGGGCTTCAGTTACCCCCGTTAAAGAAATTTTTCATGTGGAGGTTGATTGGAGGCTGCTAGACAAAGCTTTAATGACATGAAAGCCCACTGAATCCTGTGACTTGGTCTGTTTCAGATGAACTTTGGGAACAGTTTTAGGACCAGACCAGATGTTGTTCCCTAGAAAACAGTCTGTCGGTTGGTTTTGTGTCTCCCAGCCTCTCCCTGCTATGTCTCAGTGTATTAACCCCATCTGGGTTTGAAGATGAGTTTGTCCAAGGATCTTTCAAGCCCCTGAGCCACCGGCAGAACCTGGGAGGCAAGGCTCATTTGTTGTTGTGAGGAGCTTTGCTGGGGGCACTGAGAAGGCCTCCTTGGATCAGGACCATTGGAATATTATCCTCTTGAGAGGCAGTGCCAGATGGAACATTGAAGACTTTGCTTCTTAGGCCCAGCTGTTCATTCACCAGAGGGTCATTTAACTTCCCAGACGGCTTTAAAATCTATAAAGTGGGCTCAAATGAGGACAGCATCAAGTCCATATGCAACTATGAGAGTTGTGAGATGCTATATAGGTTGAAGGTACTTGCTATTCGTATCTCTGGAAATGTTAGAATTGAGGTGCCATTGCTTTCACCTCTAGCCCATGCAGCTTCCAGCCAGAGGACTCTTCACAGTGATTCACGTTCTTTATCACTAACTGGGCCTCAGCTCCAGATACTTTTTTGGGGTCTGCCCTGATGTTCTGAGTTGGAAAACTGGGAAGTGGGGCTGGAAAAGTTAGAAGTGGGGCCTCAGCTTACAGGATATGCTCCGTATTACTCATTGTGCCTTTCGGATCCAGAATCCAGGCTTGTGGCATGAATAACCATGGGCTCTTGTGTCCTTTGGTGATTAACCCTGCTTCCTTTAGGGCTTGGTTCAAGTTCTGCCTTCTCCAGTGCCTTCTTGAACTGGTAAATTCACTCTCAGGGCTTCCTTCTTTGAGCTCCAGTGACACTTATAGCCCTTTTCCCATAATCTCGTATGTGGTTTTTTGCTTTATTGTAGTGTTTTCTTATTGTCTTCTTATGTGAGTCAGATCACTTCACTGTCAGGTAAAAGTCATGTCACGTAAGGGTAGGGACCATGTTTACTTTCTAGCACAGTGTTGAGTGCCTTTCAGTCAGTCAGCATAGTACTTCCTTCCTTCCTCTCTCTCTCTCTTTTTTTTTTCTTTTTAGGGCATATAGAAGTTCCCAGGCTAGTAGTCGATTCTGAGCTACAGCTGCCAGCCTACACCACAGCCACAGCAACACAGGATCTGAGCCACATCTGCGACCTACACCACAGCAATGCTGGATCCTTAACCTGCTGAACAAGTGCAGGGATCAAACCTGCATCCTTATGGATAGTAGTTGGTTTGTTACCACTGAGCCACGACGGGAACTCCTGTTCCTTCCTTTGTTTTACTTAGCCCTTCCTTGAAATAGTCTCCTGGGTATTGAATCATGTGTTAGAAAGCCAGTTGGATCTGTGCCCTAACCTCCACCTTGTAGGAAGCCAGCTTAACGTCTTGACTCAGACACTGTATCCTGGGCCTGTGCCACCACCCCACTGTCACCTTGTGCCTAAGGTCTGAATACAAGCAAGGACTCTTAGCAGAGCGAGCCAGCAGTTGAGCTCTTCTTCCAGCTGCCAAGGCAGATGCTTGTGCTGCCCAACAGGGTGGACAGAGGAAGATGTGCCTTCAGTAAAGGCTGAAAGGGGCAGGTCAGAGAGGTAGGAGGAAACCAAGGGGCAGTGAGGACAAGATGAGTCACTACTGTCTTGTCACTGAAACCACAGAAAGCAACAGTTTAAAAAAGGGGAGGTGAGTGGTACCAAATGACTCAGGAGAGGTTATCTGGGCTGAGGACCAAGGTGAATCTGGGACCCAGCAGTTCGCAAAGATCTTCCCTGACAACCCCACCTAAAACACCTCCCCCATCAGCCTACCACACCCCCTTCTTTACTGTCTACATAGCACTGTCTTGGCTAAATTGTCCTGTTGAATTCTAGCTTATGTGTATAAGGTATATTCTGTGAAAACAGCAACTTTTTGTCTTGTTCACCCTTGTATTTTCAGCTCCCAAAATAAGTGCCTGACACTCAGTAAGATAGGAATAAATGCACAGAATTATCTAAAGTTAATAGGGGTAAAGTTTTGGGTTTTTTTTTTTTTTTTTAAGGAACAGAGCAGTAAGTGTGCACACAGTTTGAATAATAATTTTAAAGGCTGGACAATTTAAAAATTAATCACAGAAGGTTACCTCTTAGAAGGTAAAAGAAGGAAAGCATATGAGAAAATTAAAACTAGCCATTTATCTTTATTTAGAGGTGAGTAATAATGCAGTATCACAAATAAAAAGTTCTGGACTTTCCAGAATGGCTATCATTAGAATGGCTACAAATAACAAATGCTAGAGAAGGTGTGGAGAAAAAGGAACCCTCCTGCACTGTTGGTGGGAGTGTAAGTTGGTGCTACCACTATGGGAAACAGTATGGAAGTTCCTCAAAAAACTAAAAATTGAATTACTGTATAATCCAGCAATCCCACTCTTGGGACTATGTCTGGAGAAAACTATAATTCAAAAAGATACATACACCCACAGTGTTCATAGCAGCACTATTTACAATAGCCAAGACATGGAAACAACCTTGTGGTGTCCACTAACACATGGGGCCCCAATTTTCCAGGACTGATCCCAAAAGTTTTGGGGTAAATCTCCGAGCGGCTGTCCTCTAGTATGTGGGGCCTGTGTGACTATCCTTCTTGAATAGGGGCTGCCAAGAGACCTGGAGAACAATGGCCCCTAATGGCTCTGCTAGTTTATCAAGGTAAGCCTTTTGTAACTGGCTACTAGCTCTCTAGAAGGAATTGGTGTTTTTCTTGCTTTTGAGATGTAAATGACTACCTGGGCTTTCTGGAACTTTAATCTTCTTTGATCTCTAAGAGTAAAGGAGGAAAAAGATCTTAGGCGAACTATAGAAATACTTGTTGTAGGAATGTCTATCTGTAATAGCCTCACCAGATTTTGGCTAGTTTGAAACTAAACTAAGTTACATGAAGAGAATTTATTGACTGGAGTGACCCTTGTTGCTCAGTGGTTAAGGAACCCGACCAGTATCCATGAGGAAGCAGGTTCAATCCTTGGCCTCACTCACTGGGTTCAGGATCAGCAATTGCTGTGAGCCGTGGTGTAGGTCCCAGACGCAGCTCAGATCCCGCCATGTGGCTGTGCTGTGACACAGGCCAGCGGCTACAGCTCCGATTTGAAACCCTAGCCTGGGAACCTCTACATGCTGCTAGTGTGGCCCTAAAAAGATAAAAAAAAAAAAAAAAAATTTATTGACTATCTGGGTCATTTCAAATAGGATAAATATTGGAACATTAATTGCTGGACAGGTATAAGTACACCTATCTTTGCCTTCTTAGGAGAGGAAGACTAAAGTAGAAGTCTCCCAGTCAGAAGATGTGCAATTGCTGGCTTCTTGGGGTTTTTTGGCCTGAAATTAAGGTTGTGAAGGATTCAGATTATAATCACTCATAATTCTCGTTATTATAACCAAGTTTCTTTCTCGATTATATTGTGATCCAGTATTTATCTGTGCCCTTTAAAGTCTTTTGTCTTTTAAAAACAGTTATTGTTGTTTTCTGATGCTCTTGCAAAAGTACTTCATCTTTAAGATGATTCATAGGAAGGATCTTTGGACCCATAACAGGTCACTGATAAATTTCAGACTGACCTGCTGACCTGGGTAAGAAAATAAAGAATCCTAATGGAAGGCCGAATCCTGTCACAGGAAAGGAGACCGCTTCCAGGGCCTGAGAGTGGGCTGTTGTCTAACACTTGGAAATGAATTATCTGCGGAGACACACATGCTGACAAAGCAAAAGACTTTATTGGGAAGGGGTGCCTGGGCGGAGAGCAGCATGGTGAGGGAACCCAGAACTTCTCTGCCACGTGGCTCACAGCCTCAGGTTTTATGGAAATAGAGTTAGTTTCTGTCTTATCTCTGACCAATCATCTTGCCTGGTGTGACTCAGGTCCTTCCTGGTGGCCCATGCATCTCAGCCAAGGGGGACTCCAGCGTCAAGGATTCTAGGGGGTTGGTTGTCTCCTCCCTGCTATTGGCCCCTCCTGAATTCTTCTAATTCAGTTTAGGGGGAAGTGCTGTGTTTCCTCTGGGGCCTTTTGTTGTGACTCATGCAAGCAGTTATTATCGTGCCTGACCAAAGCAGGCAGTTTTGGTCAATAGTTCCCTAACAACTTATAAAAAGTTAACAGAAGGATTAGTTACTGAGTGAAGTGGTGAATGTGGTTGTAACACTTATGGTTTATTTTGTCTGGTTTTGATCTGTGTTTTCCAGATATAGAGAAGCCCTTCCCCTCAAGTTGCTTATGACTTAACAGCAATTTGGTAAATTATGCTTCTGGGTAGAATCGAAATATTTTTCTTTTTTTCTCTGCCTGGTTCTTCCAGGAACTGGAGACTCTTGGGTTCTAAGCAGCCTTGTCAGGTGAATGAGAAAGATTGTCTCCTGGCATGCGTAGGAATCCTGGTGTTTTGGGAACTTCTCGAAAAGAGAATTCCACCAAGGCAGAATCTGATGGCAGGTCTTTGGCATGGCCTTCCTAACCTTGAGAGACCTTTTGGGAATTTCCTCTGAGACTCCTGGGGAATTACACCGGAGTCAGTGTGGAGGAGCCTATGTGGTCAATGGACCAGACTTCTTTTGCAAACAGATTAGCCTTGCTTTGGCTGTGTTCAGTAGAGATGAGGGTAATTTTGGAGATTATATTTCAATAGGTATGAAATTCTAGTCCTGCATATTGAAGTCCATATTTGTGAAAATTATTGTGTTAGCCACACTTGTACCCTGATGTTCAAAAGGAAAAGAAAATTATCTGGTGGAATTATCACAGAGTAACTACTCATGATATATCCCTGCTTGCTTTAGGTCCACTGCTAAAACCACACGTACAATGCATGTGTGACAACTGGGTATAAGCGATAAAATGTATGGCCTATAAAGTGTTTCCCCATTAACGTACCTCTGAGCTTATTCATGATACCTGCTCAGTTTTCCCGCAGCGTGGATAAACTAGGCAGATATAAAGGAGGCCTGGCACCGAGGGATATGATCTATACCTGTGGCAAGCAGCTAAATCTCTCTGACATCTGTTGAAAGATTTGCAATCAAAAGGGGAAATGATGCAAAAATCTGCAGTGTTAGAGTTCTCTTGCGGTATAGTGGGTAAAGGACCTGTCGTTGTAACTGCAGCAGCTTGGGTCGCTGCCGTGCTGTGGGTTTGATCCCTGGCATAGGAACTTCCATATGCCACATGTGCGGCCAAAAAAAAATAAAACCCAAAACAAAAAAAAAAAGAAACTGCAGTATTGAAGTATGAGGAAGTCAGAAGGTTTACACATGGTCTAACTTAAATTCTAATGACCGGAGCAGCCTGTTCTGTGGCCTTTCAGACACGCATTGTACATCTGCTTTGGCCTTTGAGGAAGGGAATGCATTTGAGAATCAGAATGGAGTGGCTGTGGTTTAGCTATCTGAGGTAAAATGAGGTGGCCATTGTAAAGCTGATATTAGACATGTTCTTGTATTACTGAAAGGTTGAGTTTTCTGAACTGAATTGCAGACAAAGACGAGTATGGTATTATCTCCCAGTGCCGTTACTGCTTGTATTTTTTTTTTCTCTTAATGGATTTTATTTCAATTATAGGTGTGCATAAATCATCACAAGTCAATTTTACAGATTTTGTATCCCAAACCCCCAGTGCATCCCCCCACCCCCCAGATTGTCTTATTTGAAAAACCAAGGTTTTCCAAAGTCTGTGAGTCATTGTCTGTTCTGTAAGAAGGTTCATTGTGTCTTTTAGTTTC
>PVHT021183519.1:28399354-28409408 GCA_004024745.2 Catagonus wagneri
GCCACTACTATTCAACATAGTTCTGGAAGTCCCAGCTACAGCAATCAGAGAAGAAAAAGAAATAAAAGGAATCCAAATTGGGAAAGAAGAAGTAAAACTATCACTTTTTGCAGACGACATGATACTATACCTAGAGAATGCTAAAGACTCTACCAGAAAACTATTAGAGCTCATCCATGAATTTGGCAAAGTCGCAGGATACAAAATTAATACACAGAAATCAACTGCATTTCTATATACCAACAATGAAAGATCAGAAAGGGAAATTAGAGAAGCAATCCCATTTACCATCGCATCAAAAAGAATCAAATACTGCTTGTATTTTGCTTAATTGTCATGATCTTCCCTGTGTTGTACCTGTCAGATGCCTTATATTTCATCCGTAGCCTGAATAGGAAAAAACCTGTTCAAGGACTGAGCAACAACACTGGCCTCACTGCGAAGGGAGTCTAATTGCTAGATCTACAACATTGTTGTCCTCTGGACTTCCATGAAAACTCAACCCAGCTAATGTGATTCTGTGGGGCCTACTGACAGTCTCACATGCCAGTACATCAGAAAGACCCCCATCAGTAAACGTTACTATACAACTGACTGCCCATGTCCCCCCTGGGCTGTGCTGTATGGAATGGAATAGGCTGGCATCTGGACACACAGTCCAATGAGTGGGATTAACTGTTTTTGTTTGGAAAGACCTAATGAGTCCACCCCTAATGGCACTCAACTTAACCTAGGGTGGCCATACCTTCTGTCTGTATTGCATTTGTGGTGTCTGGTTGCAGTGCCCCTCTGCATACCTGACCCCAGGGATGTTGCAGAAGAGGGATGGACCAGGCCTGTAAGGGCTGTGCAGGGCATGTAGGGTGAAATGTATGACTAGGCCACTCAGGATGGCTAATCTCTTATTCTCTGTACATCCCCTACTTGACTAGTGCCTGCTTCACTTATACACCTATGCACATGGCTAATCTTCCTACATAGTTACCCCAGGCTCCAGCTGGTGATAGCTTATCAAAAGGGCTTGCTCTTCACTGGTTTCCCTGGTAACTAATGAGCCAATATGACGTAATTCCCCCTATAACTGGCAATCTCCCCTTCCCCCTGGAGTGAAGTCTGCCACCATGTCCTGCCCTCTGTCTGCCACACAGCGGGGTGTCAGACATGTAAACACCCCATCCATTAAATCATTCATATTTCTGTTGCTGAAGAAAAAAAAAGTGCGTTTGTGTGTATGTATGTATGAGTCACGTTGCTGTACAGCAGAAACTGACACATTATAAATCAACTATAATTTTTAAAAATCTTTTTAAACAAAAAACCCACTCCTGGACTTTCTACAGATTGTTCAGAGAAGGCAATTTAGAGCCTTAAGTGCTTTAATTATTTAATAAGAAAGAATCAAAGATACGAAATAAGCATTTAGCTCAAATCAAAAAAAAAAAATATATATATATATATATATATATGGTAGGAAAGCCAGGAGGGAGGAAAGAAATATTAAAGCATATATTGCTGAATTTAAAAATAAGAGATTTGGAGTTCTCATTGTGGCTCAGTGGGTTAAGAACCTGGCACTGGGAGCTCTCCTGTGATACAGTGGGTTAAGGATCTGGCATTGTGGCTGCTATGGTGTAGGTTTGATCCCTGGCCCAGGAACTTCCATATGCCATGGGTTCAACCAAAAAAAAAAAAAAAAAGAGAGAGAACTAGACACTGCTTCTCTGAAGATGTGTGTTCGATCCCTGGCCTCCCTCAGTGGATTAAGGATCCAGTGTTGCTGTGGCTGTGGCATAGGCCTCAGGTGCAGCTCCAGTTGAACCCTTAGCCCAGGAACTTTCATATGCCTCAGGTGTGGCCATTAAAAAAATAAATAAAAATAAAAAATTGGCTTGGTAAGTAAATTATAATGTCACTTTGGAAAAAAAATGAAGTTCCCTAAAAAAAACGGAGTTCCCATCATGGCACAGCGGGAATGAATCCAACTAGGAACCATGAGGTTGCAGGTTCCGTCCCTGGCCTCACTCAGTGGGTTAAGGATCCAGTGTTGCAGTAAGCCGTGGTATCTCAGATGCAGCTCAGATCTGACGTTGCTGTCACTGTGGTGTAGGCCAGCAGCTGCAGCTCTGATTCGACCCCTAGTCTGGGAACCTCCATAGGCCGCAGGTATGGCCCTAAAAAAAAGGAAAAGAAAGAAAAAACAATAAAGTAAATAAAGAGGAAAAAGAATAATATATATAAAATTAGAAATGAAAACAGGGATATAACAAATTGCCTTTTAAGAAAGTCCTCTGTATAACTAAGTAGGCTTATCAATTTGCTTCTTAATGAAATGTGATTTTCTAGTAAAAAAAAATGATACATGTTAGTGAAACCAAAATTTTTCTCAAGTGGTTGACTTAAAAACCAACAGTCAATGAAGAGATGAGAATATGTGTACAAATATCTCCAGATGCTTTTATGAATGAGTTCTTTCAAATTTTAAAGCAACAGATAATTCTCATGCCTTTTTTCTTTTTTTTTCTTTTTTGTCTTTTTAGGGCCGCACAAACAGCATATGGAGGTTCCCAGGCTAAGGGTCAAATCAGAGCTGTAGCTGCTGGCCTATGCCACAGTCACAGCAACACGATCCAAGTCGTGTCCATGAGCTACACCACAGCTCACGGCAACACTGGATCCTAGTCAGATTTGTTTCTGCTGAGCCACAACGGGAACGCATACTATTTTTTTTTTTTATTGTAAAAAAAAAAAAAATCATACAACATAAAATTTGCTGTCTTACCTTTTTTGTTTTTGAAATCTTTTTTATTTTAGAATAGTCTGATTTACCAGTCATATCAACCGTATTATTTCTTCACCAGTCTCTCACCATTCTTTCTTTCCTACTTTCTTAACCTTTTTATTTATTAATTTTTTGCTTTTTAGAGCCACACCCGAGTTCCTGGGGTAGGGGTCAAATCAGAGCTAAAGCTGCTGGCTTATATCACAGCCATAGCAACTTGGGGTCCGAGCCGAGTCTGTGACCTACACTGCAGCTCACAGCAATGACAGATCCCCAACCCACTGAGTGAGGCCAGGGATCAAACCTGCATCCTCATGGGTACTAGCTGGATTCATTTCCACTGTGCCACAATGGGAACTCCCGTAACCATTTTTAAATGTACAATTCAGTAGTGTTAAGTATACTCACATTACTAAGAAACAGATCTCCAGAACTTGTTAAGCTTGCAAAGCTGAAATTCTATACCCATTAAACCACAATTTTCCTTTCCCCCATCCCCCCAGCCCCTGGCAACCAGCCTTCTATTTTGTATCTCAGTACTTCTTTAGATACTTCATACAAGTGGAATCATACAGAATTTGTCTTTTTGTGACTGGCTTGTTTTCCTTGGCATAATGTCCTCAGGGCTCATCTATGTTGTAAAATGTGTCAAAATGTCCTTTTTAAGGCTGAATAATATTCCTATACATATACCACATTTTATTTATCCGTTCATCTGTCAGTTTACACTTGGGTTTCCTCTACTTCTCGGCTAGTGTGAATAGTGCTTCTGTGGACATGAGTATATAAATATCTTTTGATGTTTTAACTGTTGCAGAGCTTAGGAAAATAAGAAAAACACAAAGACTCCAAAAAAAAAAAGAGTTCCTGTTGTGGCTCGTGGTAACAAAACCAGTTAGTATCCATGAGGATGTGGGTTTGATCCCTGGCCTTGCTCAGTGGGTTAAGGATCCAGCTTTGCCATGTGCTGTAGATCACAGACATGGCTCGGATCCCTCATTGCTGTGGCTGTGGCCTAGGCTGGCCACTGCAGCTCCAGTTCAACCTCCCAAGCCCGGGAACTTCCGTATGCCACAGGTGTGGCCCTAAAAAGGAAAAAAAGAAAGAAAAAGGAAGGAAGAGAGGAAGAAGGAAAGGAAAGAAAAAGAAAATAAACCAACATATTTCATTTTTGTGAACATAACCTAATAAATCACATACACATACATTTCACATCAATCTCAACAGTACAGATGAAAATTTCCTAAATAAGAACATGAACAAATTCACCAATATAGTGAAGGAATAATGTGTCATAACTGCCAGCCTTTATTGTGCATTCCCTTTTAGAACTTGTCCATGACCTCCCAGCTGATAAGTGGTGGGCTAGGATGGCAGCCCAGGTCTGCCCAACCCTTGAGTCAATGATGCATTTGATGAGTTTGTTGAGAAGGTAATGTTGGCCCCATAAAAGAAATCCACTAATATAAATTAAAGAGAAAGAACCCAAGACTCAGTAGATAGTAAGTTTTTGAAGACAAGAAGCAGCATTTATTCCCTTTTTTTTTTTTTTTTTTGTCTTTTTGCCTTTATGTAGAGCCGCACCCGCGGCATATGGAGGTTTCCAGGCTAGGGGTCTAACAGGAGCTGTAGCCGCCAGCCTTCGCCACAGCCACAGCCACGCGGGATCCGAGCCGCGTCTGCAACCTTCACCACAGCTCACGGCAACACCGGATCCTTAACCCACTGAGCAAGGCCAGGGATCGAACCCGCAACCTCATGGTTCTTAGTCGGATTCGTTAATCACTGAGCCACGAAGGGAACTCCCTTTTTTTTTTTTTGCTTTTTTTGGGCCACACCCACTACATATGGAGGTTCCCAGGCTAGGGGTCCAATTGGACCTACAACTAGCGACCTACACCTCAGCCACAGCAACGTAGGGTCCTAGCCGCCTCTGCGAGCTACACCACAGTTCACAGCAACGCCAGATCCTTAACCCACTGACCAAGGCCAGGGATAGAACCCAAAACCTCATGGTTCCTAGGCGGATTTGTTTCTGCTGTGCCACGATGGGAACTCCTATTCTTTATTTTTAAAAACTCCCCTAGGAGTTCCGGCTGTGGTACAATAGGATTGGGGGTGTCTCTGCAGCACTAGGACACAGGTTCAAACCCCAGCCTGCCACAATGGGTTAAAGCATCTGGCTGCAATGTAGATTGCAGCTGTGGCTCAGATCTGATTCCTGGCCTGGGAACTCCATGTGCCATGGGGTGGCCAAAAAAGAAAACAAAACAAACAAAAACAGGCCTAATAAGAAAGAACAACAAAGTTGTCCATTGAAAGATATATATAAAACTTCTAAAAGCTCTCCAGTACAGGCAATAGCTAGTTGTGACCGGGTGAGAATAATTTCTTTCACCCTAGCAACCAAAAATGATAAAATACCTTGTAACAAAATTGACAGGAAACGCGCAGGACTTATGTAAAGAACACTAAGCTGTGCAGAGGGATATGGAGAAAATAAACAGAAAGATGGATGTTCCATAGTCCATGCGGAACAGTCTTAATGCTTTAAAGATGTTAACTCTTCTTTAATTAACCCATAAATTTAAATACAAGCCTACCAATATTTCATTTCTTTAACTTGAAAAGATTATCCAAAAATGAATCTGGAGTAAGTGGAATAACAATTTTTTAAAATGGAAAGATGAAGAACATTGGGGGAAATTTTGTTATTGGGTAACTCATTATAAAATGTTAGTGTACTGGTGGAGGACTAGCAAACTTTACTGTTCAAGGAGGTAAGACAACGCTGCAGATGGCATGGACCATATCTTGACAGAATTGTGCTTTAGTATGATGCTGTGGGCTTTTTTAAGGCAAACTGAGGTGAAGAGAGAAGACTGCCTGGGGTAAGGGACGCTAACTACAGGGAATGACTGGGGAGTGTCTAAGAATAGTCTTACTTCCTTTAGTCTGGGTGATATTTCCGCTTCTTTCACCCACTAATAACCCATTACTATTTGTTCAACGCAAGAAACATACTACATCCTCACTCAGACCCAGGAGGAAAAGACAAAAATAATCCTGGGCCACTGTGGGAGTTCTTTTTTGAAGTTGCTGAAGGCCACAGAACTCCAAATGGGTGGTGTCAGACTTCCAAACCCACACTCAACCACAACGCAATACTGCCTTCTTAAAATATATATAAATGTATGTATTCATTAAAACTATGAGAAGGAAATACACCAAAATATTAATATTGGTTTTCTGTAGGTGATAGCACTATGGCATGATTCCTTTCTTTTTTCCCCCGTCTGTACTTTTTTCAGTTTTCCAAATAGTCTACAGAGAACATGTATTGCTTTTATAATTGGATAGAAAGGACAATGCCTACTATTTTCAGAAACCAAAGCTCTACTGCCCCTTCAGTGTGGGAATCCAGCCAAGACCTTATTCTTGGACAGCATCAGTGAAAGGGCCTTAGGAATGCTCTTGGGCACAGCAGCAGAGGCATGTCATATATGGAAACCTTCCATGAGGGTGACCTCACCACTGGAACCCATTCAACATAAACCTCGCTGCAAAGGCTAGCAGGCTAGATCTTTGGACAAAACCTGGAGGGTGGAAAGCTGAGAAAGAACTGACCGAAAGAAGATCATTTATTTAATTTGCATTTATCGAGCACCTGCTTATGCAGAGTATTCTTCAAAATACACAGGAAGTAAATGCTATACTCTGTCTTCAGGGAGAAAATGATGGAGTAATATAAAGAAACTTGGGACTTCCCACTATGGCTCAGAGCATTAAAAACCCTACATAGTCTCTGTGAGGATAGGGATTTGATCCCTGGCCTCACTCAGTAGGTTAAGTATCTGGCATTGCTGAAAGCTGCGGTGTAGGTCGTGGATGTAGCTGGGATCCAGTGTTGCTGTGGCTGTGGCATAGGCCTGCACCTACAGCACCAATTCAGTCCCTAGCCCCAGAAACATCCACATGCCACAAGTGTGGCCATAAAAAGAAAAAAAGAAACCATACTCCCATAAAAGAGCACAAGAGCAATTTCTTCATCATTGATGAGTGTACACAGAATGAACAACTCCATGAGTGAATATTGAGGGAACCCAAGTTGGGGAGAAATGAATGTTTTCATCTTTATTTATATCCCACTTTTATTATTTAATTTATACTCTATAATTTATTTGTATTTCACTTTTAATGCTTTCAGCAAATATGTACTATGTGGCTACTAAGTGCCAGGCCCCATGCTAGACTCTGGATACCTAGTAGGAAGGTTTTCCAGGATATGTAAAATATTACCAAGAGAAAATTAATTGAATGTAGGCACAAAGGAATATGGACTACAAGGATACAACAAAGTGGATCCAGTTATAGAGCAAAACG
Organism: Catagonus wagneri; assembly: GCA_004024745.2. NCBI lineage: Eukaryota > Metazoa > Chordata > Mammalia > Artiodactyla > Tayassuidae > Catagonus > Catagonus wagneri. The sequence continues at coordinate 28,406,517 of PVHT021183519.1, forward strand.
GTAAACCACAACCACTTACAATCCCCCATGGCTAGCCCACATGACGTGTGATGTCGTAGATATTATAAACATTTGTGTAATAAACCCAAACAGCACATAGAGGGTTATGCTTTTCCATATAAAAGATTGCATCTCACTAAAGCACCATATGTAGTAATTCTACTGGAATGGGGGTGGAGTGGGGGCAGGCAGCATAGCTGTCTGTTAATCTGGTTTAACCTAGAGATGTATTTTGTCATATCTGAGAATGCAGATGGACTGCACAGATTTTAAACAACTCCAGGTTTCTCTTTGGTGACATTTTAATAAACATTTAGTGACAGTGAACTTGGAATTTTAATCTTTGGCAAGTACCTGGGGTTTAGCTGCCATGCTTAATTGGTGGCTAAGTAAGATCTGAGGCTCTCGACTTTCAAAGGGTTTTGTTTCGTTTTAACACAGCTCACCAAGGTGGAGTAAGAGAGCCCATTGGCCCACTTGGTACACTGAATCCCACTTTACAGCAGAAAAGGGACTTGAAGTAAGTGTTACAAAATGTTTATGTATGGCAAATTTGGGGAATCAAATTTTGGATAGTGTGGTTGTCTCCTCATTTATGAACTTGGGAATAACATGGGACTACCTACTTGGGTAATAACTTTAATGCTGGAGATTTTGATCTGTAGCCCTTCTCTGTTCATAATTAGCTAATAGGGTCTGTTGTATATAGAGACCATTGTTTGTCCAGCAAAATAAAGCCATATCATCGGAGTAAAAGAGAATTTCTACCTTTTTCTTTCCAGCCTTTTTTATAAGAGGCTATGTAACTACCTCATCCAAAGATAGTATCAGTTTTTTTTTAATGAGTGGAAAAGTACTGTTGTCAGAACTGCTGTCTGGATCAGCCCTCAGGAAAGCTGCTCTCCCCGTTGTGGCCCATGAAGGAGAGTAGCAATGCCGAATCAGAATCAGTTTGTCCATGGCCCAGACTGAGGAGAGGTCAATAAAATTAGCAGACAATATGACATTATTCTTGCCACTGTAGGGCAAACATTATAGCAGTGATCTGTGTTGGAATTTTTTTTTTTTTTTGGTCTTTTTAGGGCCACAAACTTGGCATATGGAGAGTCCCAGGCTAGGGGTCGAATTGGAGCTGTAGCTGCCGGCCTGTGCCACATCCACAGCAAGTTGGGATCTGAACCAAGTCTGCAACCTACACCACAGCTCACAGCAACGCCAGATCCTTAACCCACTGAGCAAGACCAGGGATCGAACCTGCGTCCTCATAGATACTAGTCAGATTCGTTTCCGCTGAGCCACAATGGGAACTTGTGTGGTGGAATTTAAATACCCATCTTTTCCTTGTATCAGATGCTGATATGAGAATCCTGGATTTGCATGAATTGTTAAAGAAGCTGGCATAGAACTTAGGTAGAATAACCAATTAAAAAAGTAGACTTTTAATGTGAGGGAAGGCACAAGTTGTCCTTATTCAAGAAAAATGAACTAGACTGGAACTATCTAAACAGAACTAAGTCCAAGGAGTAAAATAATAAATAATAAATGCAATTAATAAATAAAACTGGGGATTGGAGCCCATCATTCAGAAGGAGCATTAAAAACTCAAGAGGCAAAAGGTCCCCATGGATGCTCTATTTAGCTCATTTTAAAATTGGGAGAGATTGGATTAAGATGGCGGAATACAAAGACTGGAGCTCAACTTCTCTCCCAAAAAACAACAAAACTACAACCAAATGCCGAGCAACCTTCAACCAAATGGACTGTGAACTTCCAAAAAAGATAACTCTGCTCCAGAAGACAAAGCAGAGACCACATCAAGACATAGGAGGGGTGAATACGCAATAGAAGCAACCCCATACCTCCCGGGTGGGAAGCCCCACAGACTGGAAAGTAACTGCATCACAGAGACTCAGTTACAGGACTGAGAGTTCTGAGCCTCACGTCAAATCCCCACGCTTGGGGATTGGGCACAGGGAGAAAGAGCCCCTGGAGCATGTGGCACTGAAGGCCAGCGGGGCTTGTGGCAGGAGCTCCACAGGACTGGGGGAAACGGAGACCCCATTCTTGAAAGGCACATACAGACTTTCACGTGCACTGGGTCCCAGGGCAAAGCAGTCTCCATAGGAATCCGGGTGGAACCTGACTGCAATTCCTGGAGGATCTCCTGGGAAAACAGGGGTGACTGTGTCTTCTTGTGGGGGAAGGGAATTGGAGGTGAAGCTCTCGGGGACATTCAGCAGCCTGCATTTCTCTGGAGGTGGCCATTTCTGGGAAAATATGGTCCCTCCCATCAGCTCTGAGAAGCCTCAGGCCAAACAACAATTCAGGTGGGATCTCAGCCCCACCCATCAGTAAACAGGCTGCCTAAAGACCCCTCAGGCACACAGCCAGCCTCTAATCTCATCCAGAGACAAAGCCCCATCCATCAGAGGGAGAGGAATCAACCACACCTACCAGTGAGCAGGCATCACTCCCTTCCATCAGGAAGCCTACAGCAAGCCCCCTCCATACCAACTTTAGCCACAGGGGAGGCAAACACCAGAACTAAGAGAGGCTACAATTCTATTGTCGACACAAAGGTCACCACACCAAAAACCTACAAAAATGAAAAGACAGAAAACTCTAACTCAGATAAGGGAGAAAGAGAAATGCCCAGAAAAACAGCTCAGTGATGAGGAGATTATCATCCTCCGAGAAAGAGACTTTAGACTGTTGATGCTGAAGATGATGCAAGGCATTGGAAATAGACTGGAGGCAAAGATTGATCATTTACAGGAAACACTGAGCAAAGAAATACAAGCTGTAAAAATTAAACAAGAAGAGATGCAAAATACAATCACTGAAATAAAAAATTCCTTAGAAGCAGCCAACAGTAGAATACAGGAGGCAGAA
>PVHT021183519.1:28413231-28425590 GCA_004024745.2 Catagonus wagneri
AAGGAGCCGAGAATATACATTGGACAAAAGACAGCCTCTTCAATAAGTGGTGCTGGGAAAACTGGACAGCTACATGTAAAAAAATGAAACTAGAACACTTCCTAACACCATGCACAAAAATAAACTCAAAATGGATTAAAGATCTAGATATAAGACCAGATACTATAAAACTCTTAGAGGAAAACATAGGCCAAACACTTTCTGACATAAATGATAGCAACATCTTCTCAGATCCATGTGCCAGAGTAAGGACAATAAAAAGAGAAATAAACACATGGGACTTAATTAAACTTCAAAGTTTCTGCACAGCTAAGGAAAACCTAAACAAAATGAAAAGACAACCCACAGAATGGGAGAAAATATTTGCAAATGATTCAACTGACAAGGGATTAATCTCCAAAATATACAAACAGCTCCTACAGCTCAACACCAAAGAAACAAAGAACCCCATCAAAAAATGGGCAGAGGATCTAGGCAGAGGATTCTCCAAAGAAGACATGCAGATGGCAAATAAACACATGAAAAGATGTTCAACGTTGTTCCTCATTAGAGAAATGCAAATCAAAACCACTATGAGGTACCCACCTTACACCAGCCAGAATGGCCATCATCAAAAAGACTACAAACAATAAGTGCTGGAGAGGGTGTGGAGAAAAAGGAACCCTATTACACTGTTGGTGGGAATGCAGATTGGTGCAGCCACTGTGGAGAACAGTATGGAGATTCCTCAGAAAACTCAAAATAGAATTACCATTTGATCCAGCAATCCCACTCCTGGGCATCTATCCAGCAGAAACCATGACTCGAAAAGACACCTGTACTCCAGTGTTCATGGCCGCACTCTATGCAATAGCCAGGTCATGGAAACAACCTAAATGCCCATCGACAGAGGAGTGGATAGGGAAGATATGGTACATACACACAATGGAATGTTACTCAACCATTAAAAGGAACGAATTACCAACATTTATAGCAACATGGATGGACTTAGAAATTATCATGCAAAGTGAAACCAGTCAGATAATGAGACAGCAACACCCAATGCTACCGCTTACATGTGGAAACTAAAAAGACACAATGAACATCTTTGCAGAACAGACGATGACTCACAGACTTTAGAAAACCTTGGTTTTTCAAATAAGACAATCTGGGGGGTGGGGGGATGCACTGTGGGTTTGGGATACAAAATCTGTAAAATTGACTTGTGATGATTTATGTACACCTATAATTGAAATAAAATCCATTAAGAAAATAAAATAAAGGAACCTCCATACTGTTAAAAAAAATTTTTTTAATTAAAAAAATAAAATTGTCTGGGCAGTGAAGGACCATAACTGGGCTCTAGTTAGAGACTGGCCTTGTGTTTATGAAAACTGGGGCTGTTGACCTTGTTTTGAGAGAGCTGGGGGAAGTAAGCCTCCTAAGAGTTATTTAGCATTCGGTCCCACACAAATTCACCTTCCAGAATAACCACTCAAAAAACCTCTTCCATCACTGCAGTGGCTTGGGCCACTGCCATGGTGGGGGTTCGATCCCTGGCCTGGGAACTTCCACATGCTATGGCACAGCCAAAAAACAAACAAGACAAAACAAAATGAAACAAACAGGAGTTCCTGCTGTGGTACAACTTGATCAGTGGCGTCTTGGGAGCCCTGAGGATGGAGGTTCAGTCCCCGGCCCAGCACAGCGGGTTAAGGATCCAGCATTGCCGCAGCTGCAGCTTAGGTCTTGACTGCAGCTGGGGTCTGATCCCTGGCCAGGGAAATCCATATGCCATGGAACAGCCAAAACAGAAAAAATAAAATGAAATCTCTAAAAACAAACAAACAAAAAAAAACTCTTCCAGAGTTTGCCCTTGTTGCCAGATTCCATTCTCACCAGAATTTACTACTGAAGTTAAAAATTTTTTTCCAGTTTTTTTGTTTGTTTTTTATGGCTGCACCTATGGCACATGGAAGTTCCCAGGCTAGTGATCAAATGGGAGCTGTAGCTGCCAGCCTACACCACAGCCACAACAACACCAGATGCAAGGTGCATCTGCGAACTACACCAAAGCTTGCAGCAACACTGGATCCCCAACCCACTGAGTGAGACCAGAGATCAAACCCGAATCCTCACAGATACTGGTCAGATTCTTAATCTGTTGAGCCACAATTGGAACCCCTTTTCCAATTTTATTGCGATATAATTGACATACAGCTCTACATAAGTTCAAGGTGTGTAGCATGATTAGACTTACACAAAATGATTGCCACAATAGGTTTGGTGAACATCCATCACCTCATATAGATCTCATTAAAGACATAGAAAAAGGCAGCCAAAATAACTCACTTGGGAGAATGTTCTACTGAAGAGATAGAAAAAAAAATTTTTTTTTCCCTTGGGACGAGAACTCTTAGGAGTTACTTAGGAGAGTTGTTACTCTTAACAACTTTCATTTATAACATACAGCAGTGTTAGTTATCTTTATCATGTTGTACATTATAAGTTTAGTACTTATAATGGGAAGTCAGTGTCTTTTTTCTAAATTAAAAAAAAAACCTTGTTTTTTGCTTTTTATGGCTGCACCCGAGGCACACAGAGCTTCCCAGGCTAGTGGTCAAATCAGAGCTACAGCCACCAGCCTACACCACTGCCACAGCCACACGGGATCTGAGCCCCATCTGTGACCTACACCACAGCTCATGGCAACACTGGATCCCCAACCCGCTGAGCGAGGTGGGATCGAACTTGTGTCCTCATGGATACTAGTTGCGTTTGTTACCACTGAGCCACAACGAGAACGCCTGGAAGTCGGTGTCTTTTGACCAGCTGCATTCAATTCCCTGCTCCCTGACCTCTGGTAAGCACAAATCTGATCTTTTTCTATGAGTTCGTTTGTGAAATATAATTGACCTACAACACCACGTTGGTTTCTGTACCTTTCAGAATGATCACCTTGATATGTCCAGTTACCATCTGTCGCCACACAAAGATACTGCATAATTATATCCCCCACATTGTACATTTCTTTTTTTTTTTTTTTGTCTTTTTGCCTTTATGTGGAGCCGCACCCGCGGCATATGGAGGTTTCCAGGCTAGGGGTCTAACAGGAGCTGTAGCCGCCGGCCTTCGCCACAGCCACAGCAACGCGGGACCCGAGCCGCGTCTGCAACCTACACCACAGCTCACAGCAACGCCGGATCCTTAACCCACTGAGCAAGGCCAGGGATCGAATCCACAACCTCATGGTTCTTAGTCGGATTCGTTAACCACTGAGCCACAAAGGGAACTCCCCCCACATTGTACATTTCTGACTTGTAACTCACTTATTTTATAACTGAGAGTTTGTATCTCTTAATCTCTCACCTATTTTTCTCCTCCCCTACTGCCCCCAACCCCGAAGTAAAATATTTTTAAGACAGTGAAAAAGGTATCCTAAACCTTACCTTTCATGCCGTCCTGAGTGGCTCCTTACTATCTTGGTTTTTCACGGCTTCTTCATTTGACTTGTTAAAGTTTATTTTGGCTACATGAGAATTCTTACCCAAACGTAGGAAAAGTAACAAGTGCATTTCTGGTAACATTTTGAAAATAAAGCCTGATTCTAAATTAGATGCTCTTATGGGAGAACCTAACTTGCAGAACACGACAAGTGATGCTTCTACCAGCACTCAGCTCATGCCAAAGTGCAAATACGTTATTTTCCCTCAGCACTAGGAGACGGCATCATGCTGAGGTTGAGCTGGCTCCAAAGCTCAGCTGACCTGGGAGGGATTCCTGGCTTCTTCACTTACTACGTCACTCCCAGAAGTGCCTTACCCTCCCTGGCTTCAAAGTCCTCAGCTCACCAAAAATGTGGAAAATACCACATTTAAATAGAGAATGCGTACACAGAGCCTCATGCATCTGCAGCATAAATGGCAGCTCTCGATAATAGCAATAATAATAATAATGAGGCCTAAGGCCAGTAGTTTGCTCCAAACCACCCTTTGGAGGCCCTGGTCTTTCAGGGCAACACTCTTACCTTCCTAGACACACGGACAGAGGATCCTAACAGCCAGGCTCAGCTGAGTTCCTATATGCTGAGACCTTTCTCAGGGAAACCACAGCCCCTAATGACGAAAGTAAGGGGTGGTGGTGCTTGTAGTGTCTTACTTCCTTTTAAAATCCACCCTTCTGAAGTCAGGTAGAGCTTGACTTTTTTTTCTCATATCAGTGTTGGGGGGCTTGAAGGAGGGGGCTGAGGGCACTGATCCCAGAAGGAGTGTGGTTAAACCGCCTCTCAGTAAGGTCTGGGGAGGCCCTGGGCCATTTGGGGCCGTCTCTTATAGCTTGTTGTCTGCAGGGGCCATGGTGTTGAATCCAGAAAACAAAAGTGTTCACTTAACCTTCAGTACACAGGGTTTAATCCTGTTGTTCAAATCCTCTAGATCCTTCCTGAATTTTTTTCTCCTTGTTCTACCAGTTACAGAGAATTTTCTCAGTGTTACAAATCCCCCAGTGTGATTGCTAATTTGTGCCTTTTTCCTTTTTGTTTAGTCAGTTTTTGTGGCGGGGGTGTGTGTGTGTGTGTGTGTGTGTGTTAGGTGTATATAAATGTGGAATTGTTATTATCCTCTGGTGGACTGATCCTTTTATGTTTGTTATAAAATGTTTCTTTCTTAGGACTGCTCCTTGCCTTAAAAACCTACCTTGACGTTAGTACAACTTTTTCCTTTTTCTTTTTTGAAGATTCCTCTTTTATTAAAAAAAAAAAAAAATATGCCCACAGCCGCGGCATAGGGAAGTTCCCAGGCCAGGGACTGAATCCGAGCCGCAGCTGTGACCTACGCCACAGCTGAAGCAACACCAGATCTTTATAACCTACTTCTCCAGGCCTGGAATCCAATCCACACCCCCACAGTGACCCAAAGTGCTGCATGAGGATTCTTCCCTTTTTTTTCTGTCTTTTTAGACCACACCTATGGCATTTGGAGGTTCCCAGGCTAGGGGTCTAACAGGAGCTGTAGCCGCCGGCCTTCGCCACAGGCACAACAACACCAGATCCGAGCTGCGTCTGTGACCTACACCACAGCTCACGGCAATGCCAGATCCTTAGCCCACTGAGCAAGGTCAGGGTTTGAACCCGCATCCTCATGGATGCTAGTGGGGTTTGTTACCACTGAGCCACGACAGGAACTCCCACAATTTTTATCTTTAGGAATATTTATTCAGTTTAAATGTAACATAATTACTGATATGTTTGGGCATAAGTATACCAACTTACAATTTTTTTTTTATTTTTCCCACCTGCTTTATCTTTCTTTTTCTCTCCTTTCTTGATTCCTTCTGTATTAATGGAGTATCTTCTATTAGTCTAATTGTTTTCTCCTCTATTACCTTATTTTTCTTTTAGAGATTACCCTGGATATTATAACGTTCATCCTTGACTTATTAACGTTTCATATAAAATAGTAACTTTTCTTTCTCCAAGACAAGCAAGGAACTTTGAACACTTTATTTGTCCCCTCGGATAAACGTAGAAGTGTATTGCTGTTGTGTATAATAATTCTACATATATTTTAAAGCTCACAAGACATTATTACCTTTGTTTTGTCTAGTTAATATTCATGCAAATTTATGAAATACTAACCCTTTTCATGGTTCTTTATTCCTTCCTGAATTTCTATATTTCTTACTGGGATAATTTTCCTTCTGCCTGTAGAATTCTCCTTAAGGCAATTATCACAGTGTTAGTGTCTCCGGAAATGTGTTTATTTTTTGCCTTTATTTTACAAGATATTTCAAAAGTTATATATATTTTGTCCATCATTTTAAAGATGTCATTCCATAATGAAAAGTCAGTGTAAGTTTTGTTGCTATTCTTTTGAAAGTAAGATATTTCACTTAATTGCTTTCAAATTGTTCTCTTTATCTTAGTTCCCCACCCCCCACCCCACAAACCATGGTTCCACTATGATATGCCTAGGAATAATTTTCTTTGTATTTATCTTACTTAGGATATAAAGTACTTCTTGAATCTACAACTTCATATATTTCATCTGTTTTGGAAATTTCTTGGCCATTGTATTTCAAATATTCTTTTTGTCTAATTATTTTCATCTTCTCCTTTTGGGAGCAATTTGCATGTTAAAACTTTTCACCATCTTCAAAATCTCTTTTTTGTTTTTTTCCTATTTTCCAAAATAAAGATCATCTTTATTGTTAGCCTTTTTCTTTTTCAGGCCTATATCCTGGTATTCCTGATAATTTTTAAACTGAATGCCAGATACTGAGGACAAATATCTGTAGAGGCTCTTAACAGGCTCTTCTTAACAGTATTATCTTCTTCTAAAGAGAATTTACTTTGAATTTTTACAGGTAGTTAGAGTTCACCATCTTTCATTCTGGAATTGAACTTATGCTAAGCTGTGTTCAGTCTTCATAAGGCCTACTCTAGTGCTGGCTTACCCTTATTCCCTAGACCATAGTGGTTTATGGGACCAGTATTCATTAGGGCTGTCCCAAGAAATAGAACCAATAGAGTGTGTGTGTGTGTGGGGGGGGGTACATGGGTGTGTGTGTGTGTGTGTGTGTGTGTGTGTATACAGCCAGCAGGCTGCAGACCTGGAGAATTGCAGTTTGAGTCCAAAAGTGGTTTGCTGGCAGAATTTCTTCTCCCAGGAGGATCAATCTTTTTCTATTAAGGCTGGCTACTAAATGGATGAGACCTACCCACATTGTGAAGGATAATCTACCTTACCCAAAGTCTGCTGATTTAAACGTTAATCTCGGAGTTCCCTTCATGGCTCAGCTGTTAATGAACCTGACTAGGATCCATGAGGATGCAGGTTCGATCCCTGACCTTCCTCAGTGGGTTAAGGATCCGGCATTGCCGTGAGCTGTGGTGGAGGTTGCAGACGCGGCTCAGATCCCACGTGGCTGTGGCTATGGTGTAGGCCAGCAGCTGCAGTTCTGATTCGACCCCTAGCCTGGGAGCCTCTGTATGCCATGGGTGCGGCCCTAAAAACATTAAAAAAAAGAAGAAGAAGGAAGGAAAATTAGCTTGTTTCCAAAGGTAATAAACACATTTTTTTGTTTTTTTCTTTTTCAGTGCCATACCTGCGGCATATGGAAGTTTCCAGGCCAGGGCTTGAATTGGAGCTGCAACTGCCAGCCTACACCACAGCCATGGCCACACCAGATCTGAGCCACATCTGCGACCTACCCAGCAGCTTGAAGCAATGCCAGATCCTTAACCCACTGAGCAAGGCCAGGGATTGAACCCACATCCTCACGGATACTGTGTCGGGTTCTTAACCCACTGAGCCACAACAGGAACTCCAAAGGTAATTAACAAATGTAATGGACCAAAAAAAAAAAAAATTGACACGTGGTGTCTGAAAGAGTGTGGAGAAGGAGGCGGTCTCCTCATTATTGGCAAGAATATAAACTAGTACAACATTTTTGGAGGACAATTTGGCTATTTCCATGAATATTTCAAATGTTCTTCCTTGATCAAACAATTCCACTTTAGGAAACTTACCACATAAATATACTCACACATGCACACAAAGGCATAATATATAAGGTTTTATTAATAGCATCAGTATTTGCATAGGTGACAAACTGGAAAGGACTCAAGAGCCCATCACTAGGATATTGGTTGAATTTTTTATGGTATGTCCCTACTATGAAAAACTGTGTTTGGTTTTTCAAAATGATATAAACTGGTTTGGACAGCCTTCCAAGAGTATTATTAAGAGAACTTGGCAAGTTTCAGAACAGTTGTAAAACATATGTTATAACATAATCCCAATTTGATGAAGTAATATAAAAATGGAAGAAATGATCTGGAAAAATCTGAGTGAACACACATCCTACTGAAAGCATATCTGAGCTGCTCTGACTCAGTTCTGTCTGACATTGTAGGAGATGTTTGCTTTCTAAAATATACATTTTTGTATTTGAATTTTTTGCAGTAGTTTTGAAGTGGAGGGGGCAAAGAAATCACTGTTTAAGGGTGGGTCTCCTCATACTATGAAAAACTGAGTACCTCTGACACCTGCTTTAGCCTCCTGCCTCTTCCGCCTCTTTATCAAAAGTCAAAGCAGATTCCAACTCCCTAAGCATTTCCTTAGGGCTTCGGTTTATTCAGGTAGCCATCCTCTCTGATCTCTGGACTGTCTGGAACCCAAACAATTCCCTTTGATTACAGGCTCTTTATTTTATAAGCTGATTATGCCAAACCCTGGCCACAGTGCTGAATCCTTAGAAGAGAATGCAACCAACCCTAACAATGTGAAGGGAAAAAATGTCCCCCCTCTAGATCCCTGATCAGGTTGGAGGAGACTCTGTCCCTGCCCAGAGAGGGAGACAAGGAGCCAGAACAGGACCTGGGCACTGGCTCTTAGCTGCCTTGCCCAGTCCGGACTGACAGCCCTGTGTCCCTGCTGGACAGCTCCCACCTCATCTGCTGCCTGGCCCGCCCCACCATCCACAACAAGGGCTTTTCCAGGACCTGAAAGACCCAGGGAAGCTCCCCTGGGGGCCTGGAATTTAGACAGGGCTAAGCACTCAGGGTAGTGGTCAAAACAGTAGTAATTAGTAATTAGCTACCTTGTAATGGCTACAGTGTCTCTTCTCTACAACCACAAGCCTCCACACAAAGCCTTCCTAGTCCTTCCTCTGGACTCTCAGCAGCAACCACTCCTTACCCACACCTTTGGGAACCTCGGTCCTTAGTTAGTGAACAAGACAGACCTATACCCAGCCATTGTGCCAGGACACCCCAAACTGCCAAGAATTCCATGCAGTGTCCCCAAAGTGAGTGCAGTTGTGCCTGGTCTGGTGCAAGCCCAGGACAGCTAAAAGCTGAAAGGCAACACCATCCTTACCTGGGAAAGCAGTCCTGCATGCCCTCTTCACTGCTGCCACTCACACAAGCTCCTAACCCCTGGGCTGAGTCACCTGGAGGGCCCAGCACAGGGTAAGCAGGTATTCAGTGCCTGCTTCTTCCAGTGAGGGGTTGGGTGGGACATTTGGGTGGAAAGGGAGTGGTCTGTAAAATTCAGATGTCTAAGCCCTACCCCCCGGGTTTCTGATTCAGTCCATCTAGGTGAAACCCAAGGATCTGCATTTCTTGTTTCTTTTCTCCACCCACTCTCCTTTTTTTTTTATTTTATGGTTGCACCTGTGGCTTATGGAAGTTCCCAGGCTAGGGGTCGAATCGGAGCTGCAGCTGCCGGCCTACACCACAGCCACAGCAACGTGTGGTCCCAGCCGCATCTGCCACCTACGCCACAACTTGCGGCAACCCCTGATCCATACCCCACTGAGCGAGGCCTGGGATGGAACCCGCATCCTCATGGATACTAGTCAGGTTCTTAACCTACTAGTTAGAGCCTCAATGGGAACTTCATGGATCTGCATGTCTAATACATCCCAGGTCATGCTGTTCCTGCCTTCCAGTCGGCCTGGGGACCATACACTGGGACCTGCTGAGTTTGAAGGTGGGGCGGAGTCAGGTAAGCCAGTCAGCGCTGTGCTGGGCAGGACCAAAGCCTGAAGCCGGGCAGCGCCAGCAGCATGGCAAGGAGGCTGCAGAGCACTTCCGAGGGGACAGGCGGGGAGGCGCAGCAGAAAGGAGCCCGGGTGCTTGTGGGCAGGAGGGAGAGCGCAGAGCAAGGAGTCTAGACTGATTCGGGTTTCTAGCTTGAAGGACCAAGGGGAAGGCTTCTGCGGTAGGGAACCCAGGAGGCAGAGCAGCGTTGATGGTAGGGCTCAGGGATTCGGTTTGCAGGCTCATGTGAGATGTTCAACAGGCACCTGCATGGTCTGGGTCAGGCCTGGGGTATCGGGACTCTGGGAAAGTAGAGGTGAAAGGAACTGCCACAGACCCGGGAGCTGCTGGCTTGGGAAATAGCCACTCAGGAAGGGGATGTGAACTATGAGCACGAAGCGGGAACCACAGAACTGTGGACACACGTCTACAAGCTTGTTCGTGCTGTTAGGTGAGCCGCAACGCTAAGGCCTCTAAGTCCCAATATTCAGGGACTGGCACAGGGAACCCAGGGAGAAAAGGGGACAGGGACGTGCCAGTGGAGGCTTGGGCTGTCCGGGGCCTCCAGGTGACTCAGCCCAGGGGTCAGGAGCTAGTGTGCGGGGCAGCGGGGGAGGAGGGCACGCGGGATGGCTTTCCCAGGATGGATGGCATTTCCCTTCAGCTTTTAGCTGTCCTGGGCTTACACCAGACCAGGCACAACTGCCTCCATTTGGGGGACAGTGCATAGGTGTCCCAGGCTGGCCCCGGGGAGGGGGGTGGCGGGCAGCCGAGCCTGAGAAGGGAGGTGTGGAGGGAGGAGGCCCACTGCCATTCTTGGTATGGTTCTCTCTCCAGGAGCAGAACTGCATCTGGCCTCACTCTGGGCAGCTTATAAGGCCTGGTGTGAGTTTTGTTTATGCAAGTGCAGCATAAAAGGAACAAATCTGCCAGCACCGGGGCTGTGGCCTCTCGAGGCCTTTTGCATACATTTTTCAAATGATAATTCACTCTACCCAGCCCCCTTCCCCACCCCCCCCAAGGCCGATTTATTGAAAAAACCACCTTATATGGTAATATTGCTAACACACCGTCAGCTGGCCTTTTTAGGGACTCTGTTTAAAGAAGATCCGCCTCTGGGGTTTTATATTCCTCTGATATTTATGCCAAAGACACACCAGCCCTCGGTCACTGGGAGAAGGACCTCTCTTACACTCGGTGAGTACTGCACAGCTTTCCTGGGCTCTTCCTTTCTGGGTGCAGGAGGCGCCTCTAGATTGGCCTGGCGTCCGTGACGCCGGCCCAGGTCACACGTCAAGGCCCTCAGTGTGCAGCGGCGCCTGCGAGCACACCGCTGCCTGCCAGGAAAAGGCATTTCTGGTCATGGGACATCCTGGGCAGGGATGGCCGGGAACAGTGCTCCCTGCTCTCCTAACTGGGTGGCGGGTGGGCTGTGTCACCTGCGGTCTCTACTCAGGCCGCTCCTCAGGACCAACCAGCCTCATGGCTCAGAATGTCCAGGCGGCTGTTTTAGGGGAGCAGATGCTTTTTTGAAAAATGGCTTCTTGGAGTATTTGAATCCAAACCGATGTGGTCCCTGTGTCCATGAGATGTCACGTTGGGAACGAGAGAGTATTTTATTTTCTTCAGACCCCTGTGGATTCTCTGGCTTGTGATCAGGCTTGGCTAAGAGTTTTCTTAGCCTTGAAGGCTCCAGGGTCATTGGAAGCTGCAAAAGCTCAGCAGTGGGGTGGGGCAAGGGTCCCGGGCAACAGGTGGATTCAGGGCTGGAAGGAATGTGGAAGCATCTAATTCTTTCTCTGGTGAGGACTCTGAGGCCTAGAGAAGTTAAACAACTCGTCCCAGAAACCCACACCCGGCTGTGAAACGCGCCACCAAGGCCCCTGTCCTCCTCCAATGGCACGGCACACACAGACACACAAGCATCAGCAAGTAGAAGGAGGGAGTTCCCTGGCGGTTCAGCAGGTTAAGGACCTGACATCAACACAACTATAGCTTGGGTCGTTGCTGTTGCGTGCGTTCCATCCCTGGCCTGGGAAATTCTGCATGCCGCGGGTACAGCCAAAAAATAACAATTAGGAAGAAAACGGGATCGAGGGGCTGCGTCCACTTTTGTGATTAGAGTCTGCGAGCGTCTCTTTACAGCTGAGGCTGGCCGGTGTTGTGGTGCGGGCCTGGGAGGCAGACTGCCCAGCTACCAAAGTTACTGGGTAACCTCAATTTCCTCACCTGTAAATGGGAGCAATAGAAATAATATCTACCCTGCAGCGCAGTTATGAGGATTAACTGAGATAATACATGCGTAAAGCCCTCCACCCAGCGCTGTCAGGGCCTGGCCCTTTAGGAACCACGCAGATCGCCTTACCGCCCACCCCAGAATTTGACTCAGTAGACTTCCATTCCCAAACAGCTCCCAGGTGATGCTGAGGCTGCTGCCCTGGGATCATCCTTTGCATAGGGAGGCTCTAAGCACTTGCTTTTAGTATTCGAGTGGGTTTAGACTTTGAGGTTGGTCCTAAGGCTGAAGAGAGATGTTGCTGTGACAGAGATGCGTGGATACCAGAGAAGCAGCGGGGAGCAGAGATGCTACATGTCACGCCTGGGAAGCCAAGATAGGCAGCAGGGCAACGTGACCTTGAGGCTAGATTTCTTGCCTCCTTCCTTTTGTTCATTTCGGCCGCATTTATTGAGCTCATGTTATGTCCCTGCTACTCAGGGTCAGTCTCTGGGCTTCTGCAATCACTGGGAGAGACGGATGAGAACCACAGAGTAGATAAACAGATGAAAAGGGCAGAACCCAGAAGGGCCCCTCCCCTGGCCCGGAAATAATCACGGA
>PVHT021183519.1:28426590-28547401 GCA_004024745.2 Catagonus wagneri
GAGGCTAGATTTCTTGCCTCCTTCCTTTTGTTCATTTCGGCCGCATTTATTGAGCTCATGTTATGTCCCTGCTACTCAGGGTCAGTCTCTGGGCTTCTGCAATCACTGGGAGAGACGGATGAGAACCACAGAGTAGATAAACAGATGAAAAGGGCAGAACCCAGAAGGGCCCCTCCCCTGGCCCGGAAATAATCACGGAAGGCTTCCTGGAGGAAAGGGTACCTGAGTTGGGTCCTAAAGTAGGGGTGGCCCCGGGATAGAGGAAGCATAATCTGTGGGACTCTTCAAGTGGCTCAGCTCCACTGAGTATAGATTTCAAGGCAGACAGCAGGGAGAACTAAGGTCAGAGGGGGTGGGGAAGGCCAGATCACTGGGGCTTTAAACACTAAAGGATGGAGCAAAAGGAGACCACAGGAAGACGACATCAAGAGATCCGTCCTCTGAAGGGACTGGAACAGTGCAAGAGTGCTACCTCAGCATGCAGTGTCCCCAAGCTGGTGGTGCAGGGTGGCGTGGAGGCAGGAGTAAGAGGGCCTGGGGTTGGGAGGGAGGAGTCAGCGTGTTGGGACTGGGCTCCATCCTGCGGGCCGGGGTGTGATTCTCTGAGGGGCCATTCCAGTCAGAGGACACTGTGGAGTTGAGGTGCTAGGGTGTGGGGTGTAGACACCCTGCAGGCGGCTGGCTCCAGAGCTCAGGAGAGGGGTCAGGATAGAGCTGAGCAGGGGAGGGAGGGAGTGGCCAGTGTAAAAGCAGAAGGAGAGTTCCCTTCGTGGCTCAGTGGTTAACGAATCTAAGAACCATGAGGTTGCGGGTTCGATCCCTGGCCTTGCTCAGTGGGTTAAGGATCCGGCGTTGCCATGAGCTGTGGTGTGGGCTGCAGACGCGGCTCGGATCCCACGTTGCTGTGGCTGTGGCGAAGGCCGGCAGCCACAGCTCCTGTTAGACCCCTAGCCTGGGAACCTCCATATGCCGCGGGTGTGGCCCTAGATAAGGCAAAAAGACAAAAAAAAAAAGCCGAAGGGAGCAGACCCCAGTGGTAGATTCCTGAGGAACAGAAAGACTACTAGCCAGAAGTCATTTTTTATTTAATTAATATATCTCAACCAAGTCAAGATACCCTGACGTTAATAAGAGGTGTTGCTAGAATTTTCCACCACAGGAGTGTTTCTCATGCAATCACTGTACGGGTACGTGTGTGTGCAGGCTATAATAGGCAGCTGCTTACTTGTCATTTGAAGCTCTCACCCCAAGATATTTCCCCAACTACTATATGAAATCTCACTGGCTGGGAGACTTTCCTTGTGGGGCTTAAACTTTCCATTAGGATGAAAATGTCTTTGGGAACTGGCGTAAATTCAGCCTTCCCCTCACGATCATTGATTGGTGAAGGGGCTCATTCATCTCCTTCCTGTGGGACAGACTTCATCCCGGGAGCAAGTTCTAACGGAGAAGAATAAGCGGGACAATAGAATTATTATTTTGCCAGCCCTTTACAACAGAGGTTGGCAACCTTTTTCTGTAGAGGGCAGGATACTAAGTATTTTAGACTTTGTGAGTCTAAAGGTCTCTGACACAGCTACTCAACTCTGCTCTTGGAGCGTAGCAGCCAAGGACCGTATGTAAATGAATGGGCATGGCTGTGTTCCAATAAAACTTTATTTATTATTTGAATTTTATATCACTTTCTTGGAATCTTAGTCTTTGGCTTTTTGGCAACCATTTAAGAATGTCAAAACCAGGGTTCCCACTGTGGCTCAGCGGGTTAAGAACTACTACTATCCGTGAGGATGCCGGTTCGATCCCTGGCCTCACTCATTGGGTTAAGGGTCTGGTGTTGCCACAAGCTGCAGTCAGTGATGCAGGATGCGGCTCAGATCTGGCATGGCTGTGGCTGTGGCACAGGCCTGCAGCTGCAGCTCTGAATGGACCCCTAGCCCAGGAACTTCCATAGGCTGCAGATGCCTAAAGAAAAAAAGAGTGAAAACTGGAGTTCCCGCTGTGGCACAACAGGATCAGTGGCGTCTCTGCAGTGCTAGGATGCAAGTTCGATCCCTGGCCCAGCACAATGGATTATAAGGAATCTGGGGGCACAGGTCACCACTGTGGCTCAAATCTGACCCCTGGCCTGGGAACTCCATATGCCACAGGGCAGCCAAACAAGGGGGAAAAAAAAAAGTTAAAACCGTTCTTAGCTTGAGGGCCTCACAAAAAAAAAGGGCATTAGTTTGCTGACCCTGATTTACAATTTCCAAAGCACTTCATTTCCATTATTTCATTTGATCCATCGTCCCAGGAGGCAGATGTCACTGTTTCCATTTTACACTTGAGGAAACTGAAGGACAGAGAGGGAGTCATGGGAAGGGGGTGCCCAGAGCGGGGAGAAGGGCAAAGAAAGGAGAGCCAGAGGGAACTCTGAAGCCAAACCTTTCTCCTTCTGAGTGGGAGTGGGGAGTGGGGAGGGGGCTGTCACCCTCTGTCCTCGTATTTGCTTGGGGGTGGCCAGGGGGATGCGTGGGTGAGCAGATCCTTTGCAGTCATTATATCTCTGGGTTTTGGCCACTTTGGGGGGAGCTGTGTTTCTAACTCTGTGAAATCTTCAATGAAGCCCAGATGTAGTACGTGTTGAAAGAGCCAGAAAGTTCGCTCTGCTTTCTGTGAGTGCAAAGTGGTTGTGACCCAGGAAACCACAGTGACTTTGGCCCTGGTTCAGCTGACACGCTCGAGTCTAGCCACAAATTACCAGCAAGCGGCTGAGGAAAGTTTAGAATTTCTCCTGGCAGAGACATTCCAGGAGAGGCTGATTCTGGTCAAAGCCTTCTCCCAGGCAGCATGGGTACCCCCCGACCCGGGCTCCACTCCAGGCCAGCAGCCCTCACCCCGCCTTCACCCACTTCACTTCCCATTTGATTCTGACTTCAAAAAAAGCAGACTTGAATCCACTTAAAGTGCTGCAGAGTGGCACTGCTGACAACTTGAGGTTGCTTTTAGGGCTGGTCTCAGTTTCTGGGAAACAAAATCCAATTCTCTCTTCCTGTGCACAAGGGTCATTGAAAGGCCTGGCAGGCTTGAACTACAAGTCACAGGTGAGGGCTGCTGAGGGGACCTCAGAGGAAGACAGTCCAGGGGTGCAGCTTTGCCTCTTGGCCACCCTCTAGCTTTTCAAGGTGGTTTTCCCCTCCAGGTGGACCCCTTGCTAGAACAAGGAAACCCAACTCTGCTGACTAGCTTGTGGAGAAGACTGTCCCTGGGGGGCTCTCCGTCCAGGGCCCCCTCACCAAGCTGTCTTGAGACTGGCCTGGGGAGATTTGGAAATCAGATCTCAGGGGCAGAGCGCACCGTCTCGGGGGAGAAGGCCAGGCAGGTGGTGGGGTCGGCGTCCAACATTTATTGAGCACCTACTATGCGCTAAACAGTGCAAGGGCTAGAAACATAAAATCTAGACCTACTTGTGGCATAGGAGAGGCTCAGAGGCTCCGGGAGAGAAAAGAACACAGACCTTTTTGTGCAAAGGGCTTTTGCTGCCAATAGTGCTGGAGAGACAGGGAGGCAGAAGCAAAAAACACCAAACATGGAGAAGTTGTGAGAGTTTCACTAAGAGGATGGTGCAGGTGCAAGCCCAGGCTTTGGAACCTGGCCTGGGCTGAGGCCAGCCCTGCCTCTCCAGGCGAGGAGCCTGGGAGCTATGTCCTTTCACTTCTCTGAGGCTTGGTGTACTTCCATGTACAATGGAAATAAAAATATCTCCCCTCGGGACTTTTCTGATGGTTAAGTAATAATGAATGTGAAAGCCAGCACCATTTTTTGAATTAAAAGTGCATTTTTACAAAAAAAAAAAAAAAGGATCCGTGGAACATACCACTGTGTTTCACGCAACAAAGCAGCTTGCGCCTTTTCCATCGAATTAAATATTCTGCTCTCTCTATTGTGTGGATGTTTCTGGCAACTAGTTTATCCACTGATTGATTTATTATTCAAGAACTTTTTGGTCGTTAAAGTTGTTCCTGATGTTGGTGTTTTAAACGAAGCTCTGATAAACTGGCTCTTGGCCAAATCTTTGCACTCATCCATGAGTTTTTCCTAAGGATAAATTCCTGGAAGTGTCTCTATGGAATTAAAACATATGTACAGTTTTAAGGCTTTTGATAAGTATTTTTGAATTCCCCTTCAGAAAAGTAGCACAGTTCGACATGTGTCAGCGGTGAACGCCGGCCCCTCTCCCCCACCTCTGCCAGCAAGAGTGGACCCAAGAACTGACACAGCGCTTTAGCCAGAGGTGGGGTTAGCTGTTATCCTGGCTCCAGCGCACTGCTGACTGTCCGCAAGACCCCAGGGCCGGGTCACAGATGCTCAACAAGAGCTTTCACAGTTTGGTTATTTAGGCTCACATCCACAAGCTCATATTCATCCCATTAAATTAAATCTTATTGGATTCAGCTCATTTTCTCTGCATTTTGAGATCTTGGGTTTTGATTCTTCTAGCCAACATATTTATTTTATCTGGAAATTTGATCAGTATGTACTCCAGGTTTTGATCCAACTCACTTATAAAAATGTCACTGGAGAAGGGACCAAGCGTGGAACTCTGAGGCATATTGTTGCCCCCAGGTTGACACTGACCTATCAATTAACACCTTCCAGTGACAGTAACTCAGGCAGCTGTAATATGCCTAATTAATTCGTTGTCCAGCCCACATGGCTTTATCAATAGGAATATCATGGGAGAACTTGTCAGATGCCAAGATCAAGTTCAGTTCAATGTCTCCCACCTTCTCCTGCATTTCCAGGCAGGGTGGTCCTGGGGAAAAAAAGGAAGGCTGTTATTCTGTCAACATTTGTCTTTGGTAAACCCTAACTGATTACAAGAAACCACTGCTGCTTTAATAATGCCTTCTCTAATAATGCCTTTTAGAAAACTGCCTGATTTGTATTTCAAGATCATCTGAAGTTTTAGACATCTGCTTTCTTTCCCTTTTGAACAATTAGAACAACATTTGCCATCTTTGTCTCCTGACATCCTACCGTTTCTCCATTCTTCTAACATGGTAGGAGGTTAGGGATCTGCTCTGCAATCCAGAAACTGTTCAAACCAGACACGATATTGTTTTGAGCAACGAGGTACTTTCCTTCCATCTCTACCTCATCTCAGGCTCTGATGTCCTCTTTCCAATGCTTGTTCTGCCTTTGCTATTCTGAAAATCCTTCTCCTTAACATCCAACGATTCACTTATTCATCTGGATAAAAAAATGTTTAAGAGCCCAACGTGTGCCAGGCCTTGTGCTAGGCATACTGAAAAGCTGCTGTAGAACAGAACGTCATGCCTTTACCAAGGCACAGATGAGACCAGACATGCCAAGCTGATCATTGCTGGGATAAGTTCAAGGTGCTGTGGGGCGAAGACGAAGGGCCCCCAAGACTGGAAATACAGTGTTGATGCAGAGGTGATAGGAGTCAGAGTAGCCAACAGGTGGGAGGAAAGAGTGTTCCAGACCCTGTGTCTCAAGGTCCAGAAGGGACAGGAGACAGCACAGTTCAGAGAGCGGAACGAAACGCCACACAGTCAGAGTGAGAAGGCCACAGGAGGGCAAGAGGGGGAGACGAGCCTGGAGACACAGGCAGGGACCAGATCCTCTTGGGCCGTGAGGGCCAAGTTAGAGATCTGGGACTCCATCTCCATGGCCGGCGGGGAGTGGTCATGAGAGTCAACTAGGGCAAGCAGAGCTGGATTCAAGAAGCCACAGGGGGGCCTCCCAGAATGCAGCCTGCACTTTTTTATTTTTTATTTTTTGTCTTTTTGCCTTATCTAGGGCCGCACCCACTGCATACGGAGGTTCCCAGGCTAGGGGTCTAACAGGAGCTGTAGCTGCCCGCCTTCGCCACAGCCACGGCAACGCGGGATCCGAGCCGCGTCTGCGACCTACACCACAGCTCACGGCAACGCCGGATCCTTAACCCACTGAGCAAGGCCAGGGATCGAATCCGCAACCTCATGGTTCCTAGTCGGATTCGTTAACCACTGAGCCACAAGGGGAATTCTGCAGCCTGCTTTGAACAGCACAGGGCTTCCTTTCAGCCTGCAATTTGTGTGAATAAGCTTCTGCTCAGGCTCAAGGTAGCCCTTCTGCCTCACATTCCTAGGCCTGTGGCCCTGTCTCCTCTTTGCTTTGGTCACGGTCCTCACTGTCCACCAGGGCGTTGGGGGACCAGGCTTCCAGGCGGCTGTGGCATCTCCCCTCCTCCCTCCTGGACATTCAGAGTGAAGCTTGGCAGGCCCTCCTCTGTGGCCACCTCTTCTTCCTGCTCCCTGCACCTCTCCTCTCTGGACTCCAACCCCCTCAACTAGGAACACCCCCACCTTCTACTCTGCCACACCGGGAACTTTCCATGCGATCTGTACACCATCCTGGAGCGGCCATTGCTTCTCTTTTGTGCCTAAGTGCCAAGAATTTGCCGGGGGTTGTGTTTTCCTGCCCTCCCCCACCCCCTAAAGGAAGAAAACCTTTAACAAATGTTGGAAAAATTAATTCCCTGGCCACTCGGCTGTCCTTCCCATTCAGATGCCAGCCCTGGAGTGAGTCTCTGCTCGTCTCCATCTGACACGGCAGGGCTGTCCCACACAAACTCGCTGGCTTTCCTTGCTCTCAGGCTGCCCCTTCCTCCTCAAGGGGTCTCTACCCTTAGCATTGAACATTTCACCTAGAACTACTGCATCTTTTTTTCCCTCATGATATGTTATGATTGATTTTTTTTTTTTTTTTTGGCCACACCCGCAGCATATGGGAGTTCCAGGGATCAAATCCGAGCCCCAGCTTCACCTGTGCCACAGCTGCAGCAACGCCAGATCCTTAAACCACTGTGCTGGGCCAGAGATTGAACCTGTGCTACCGCAGAGCCAACACCGGATCCCTAACCTGCTGCACCACAGCGGAAACTCCTATGACTGATTTTAATTATAAACCATACATGGATACCGTCTCCTTGTAAAAATTTAAAACATCACAGCACTTTCCACCTCCAGGTAATCACCATGATGGGTCTTAGATATTTTTTTTTCCCAGAACTTTTGGCCATGTGTGCACATCCACAAAGAGAAAATTACGGAAAACGCACAATGTTGTTTTGTGCTTTAAAAGGCACTCATACATAGTTTTCTGCTGTACATTCTATTCTGCAGCTTGCTTTGTGCACTCAGCAGACTGGTTTAGAAATCCGTCCACACTTGTCCATATCCATCAGCCTGGCCCTTCTCTTAATTTGAGTATGGTGTCCTGTAAGGGACCTTTGGGTGGTACCAGACTGGGCATTCGTATGTTTCTCCAGTTTTCCCAGACCTTTGCCAACACCTGTGATAAAACTTTGAATCTTGATATGACAGGTGAAAATGATCTTAATTCATTTGCATTTCCTGATAACTAGTGAGGCTGATCATCTTTTCATGTCATTGTTCCTTTTCTGTCAACTATCTGTTTGTAGTCACCCCCACCCCCGAGGCTATTTACTTCTTTCTTATTGACTTGTAAGGGTTCTTTTATAGAGTAGCCCTTCATTAAGTATATTACAAAGTTTTTCAACTCCTTTTCTAAATGTCAAGAATTTTAGAAATTCTTTCCTTTGGATTAAAGCTTTGTAGCCATTTCAGGTCTTTAGGAGGCAGGTGGTTCGTTTGCTAGGGCTTTCATAACCAAGTACCACAGACTGGGTGACCCACACAATGGAAATTTATTTTTTCCCAGTTCTGGAGGTTAGAAGTCTGAGATCAAGGTGCGGGCAGGGCTGGTTTTCTTCCGAGGCCGCTCTCTTTGGCTTGTTGATGATTGTCTTCTGGCTGTGTCTTCACACGTTCTTTCTTCTTTGTGTGTCTGTGTTCCAGTTTCCTCTAATAAAGGTAACCGCAGGTGTATTTGACACTGGTCATAGCGGGTTAATGACTTCCTTTCACTTGAATTACCTCTTCAAAAGCCTTATCCCCAAACACAGTCGCACTCTGAGGTGCGGAGGCGTTAGGACTCCAACGTGGAAACTGAGGGGTCCACACTTCAACCCCAAAGAGCAGAGCGGAGGGAAGAAGCCCAAACACCGGAGAGTGAGCGGCCGCCCTGGCCCTGGAACTAGGCCCTGGCTGCTGATGGGGTCAGGCCTCAAAGCCAAGAAGCCTACCTCCAATGTGACAGTGACAAGTGGCCAACGGATTCTCTTCTCCCCACCCCCAAGGTGCTCCAGCCCACGGTTCACTCGGCCGCACTCACCATGTGTGAAGAGGAGACCACCGCGCTCGTGTGTGACAATGGCTCTGGCCTGTGCAAGGCTGGCTTCGCGGGAGATGACGCTCCCCGGGCCGTCTTTCCTTCCATCGTGGGTCGCCCTCGCCACCAGGTACGGGCCCGTGTGGACTCAAGGCTGTGAGCTACTAGGAGGAAGCTCTGCACTGTGGAGTCGATGCTGAGCTGTGTGTGTGTGTGTGTGTGTGTGTGTAAGTGTGTGTGTGTGTGTGTGTGTGTGTGTGTGTAAAGGAAGGGAAGGGAAGAGGAAGAGGTATATGGATGGGCCCCGTTCTCTCAGCAAATGACACGGTTTTAGGAGCGAGAAGAGAGACAAGCCCACAAGGAACCTCCGCCGCCTCTCCCCACCGCCTCTGTGTTCACTGGCTTCCGCCTCGCCCGCGTCTCCTTCCAGTCCGGTTTTTCCCATCTTTATCCCTCCTCAGAGACCCTCCAGTGCCCGAATTCCTCCAAGCCAATTCCGTTCTCCTCCCTTCTCTTTCGCGTTGCAGGGTGTCATGGTGGGAATGGGCCAGAAAGACAGCTACGTGGGGGATGAGGCTCAGAGCAAGCGAGGGATCCTGACTCTCAAATATCCCATTGAACATGGCATCATCACCAACTGGGATGACATGGAGAAGGTATTGGTGGACCCCCCCCACTTTAATGTGCTCGCTTTAATGATATCGGATCCCCAAGACCCTCTGCCCTGTCGACTCCTCTGCAGCGCTTCTCACGTCCTTCCTCTGTGTGTGCCCGTGGCCGTTCTCCCGCCTCAGCTGCCACCATCGCTCCCTGGATGATGCCAGTGGCTTCCCGACCTGCTTCCTTTGTCTCCTGCCTCACTCACCTGATTCATTCTCTGTCCTGCTGCAACGTTTGTCTTTCTAAAAACAGACCGGGTCCTGTCACTCACCTCGTCTTCGGCAGCTCCAAGTCCCAGCTTCATCCTTTCCTGCAGCTTTGACTTCTGCCCAGTGCTTATCCTTCTTTCGAATGCACTGCTGCCCCTAGAAAGACAAACAGCTTTATTTCTCTGGCATGACCTCAGATAGGTGCATTGATGCTGTATTATTATGATGCTTCTCTAGTGAAAAATTTAAGTAGGTATCTCTAGGGGTTTCCAGAAGCTTCTTTGTGTGTGTCAGAAGACGTGGGAGGTAATTTTTAAATGATAGTTTGTTTTCAACAAAACCCTGTGCAAAATGCTGATAGAGCCTTTCTAATATTCTTTTTTTTAATTGAGGTATAGCTGCTGTACAATATTTCTAATATTCTTTTGTTAAATTCTGCTGACAGCTGTCTGAGAATTCTTGCTTCTGCCACGACTGCCTTTTGAAATGTAACAGGGGGCTTATTGGGCAGATGTCAACGGGGAATAAAGAAAGCTGATTTGAAATCTGTACTTCACATACACTTTTCTGTGAAGCCTAGATTCAGTCTCTCTGGATGTGAGATAAATAGATAAAATACAATGGCTTTTGCTTCTTGCTGTGGAGGAGTTAAGAGCACAGACACTGGCGTCAGTGGCAGGGAAATGTGGGAGCTAGTTCCTCCCTCTAAGCCTCGGCTTCTTTATTTTCAACAATAAAAATACATTCTTCATTAGGTCTCTCTGGAGGCTGAATTAGATAAATACTTAGTATAATCCCAAGGCATGGAACACAGTTCTTAAGGCTCAATAAATTCCACATGTTATTTGTATATATCTAGTAATATTTAATTAGAAAGCATACTAGATAAGATATTTTGGGAGTTCCCATTGTGGCGCAATGGAAACGAATCTGACTAGTATCCACGAGGTTGAGGGTTCGATCCCTGGCCTCGCTCAGTGGGTTAAGGATCCCGCGTTGCTGTGAGCTGTGATGTAGGTCGCAGACGTGGCTCGGATATGACGTTGCTGTGGTTGTGGTGTAGGCCAGTGGGTACAGCTCTGATTCGACCCCTAGCCTGCGAAACTTCATATGCTGCAAATTCAGCCCTAAAAAAAAAAATTGAGTCATAATATGAACTCTTTAAAGAAACTCCCGGGAGTTCCCATTGTGGTTCAGTGGTTAACGAATCCGACTAGGAACCATGAGGTTGCGGGTTCGATCCCTGGCCTTGCTCGGTGGGTTAAGGATCAGTTGCCGTGAGGTGTGGTGTAGGTTGCAGACGCGGCTTGGATCCCACGTTGCTGTGGCTGTGGCGTACGCTGGCAGCTCCAGCTCAAATTCAGCCCCTACCCTGGAAACTTTGTTTGCCACAGGTACAGCCCTAAAAAAGAGGAAAAAAAAAAATAAATTTTTTGTTCAGTTTATTAAAAGTAAATAGTTACTACGAAAAAAGAAAATTTTATTAGCTGAAAGTGACAGGAAACAAAATAAAACCTAAAAGTATAAGAAGTTCCCATTGTGGCTTAGCAGCTTAAGAACCCAACTAGTATCCATGAGGATTTGGATTCAATCCCTGGCCTTGCACAGTGGGTTAAGGATTTATAATACTATTTACTTTGTATTATAGTAAATAATAAATAATGAAAGTATATAAAATCAATACATGGCAATATTAGTAAATTTCAACATACATAAAAATGAAAGAGCAGGCAGAAGGAAAAAGCCAAAATATTAACTGTTTAGTGCGAGGTGATGGAAATATGGGAAATTTTTATTCCTGTTAGAATAATTTCCTGGAGTTCCCATTTTGGCTCAATGGGTTAAGGACCTGACATCTTGGTGAGGATGCAGGTTCGATCCCTGGCCTTCCTCAGTGAGTTAAGGATCTGGCTTTGCCACGAGCTGTGGTATAGTTTGCAGATGTAGCTCTGATTCGACCCCTAGCCCAGGAACTTCCATATTGACAGGTACAGCTATAAAAAAAATTAATAAAAATTTAAAAATAATTTCCTAATTTTATTTTATTATTTTATTTTTAATTTTTTTTGTATTTTTAAGGCCATGCCCATGACATATGAAAGTTCCCAGGCTAGGGGTCAAATGGGAGCTGCAGCTGTCAGTCTACACACCACAGCCACAGCAATGCCAGATCCAAGTTGGGTCTGCAACCTACACCGCAGCTCACAGTAATGCCGGAGCCTTAACCACTAAGAGAAGCCAGGGAGAGAACCTGAATCTTCATGGATACTAGCTGGGTTCATTTCCACTGAGCCACAGTGGGAACTCCTTCTAACTTTAAAATTGTCAGCATCTTTAACTTTTAAAATACTCTATAAAAGCTCCTCAGAATGAAGTAAAGTGAAATGCCAATGCTTAAGCCCAGCACCCGAAGATTCTGATTGGTGGGTCTGGGATACAGCCTAGGAATCTTCACCTATAAAGGAAGTTATCCCAGATGATTCTGCCACAAAGGGGCCCACCTTTGAGGAAGTTCTGGCATCACATTATTAAGCCTAATTGCCAACTTCTTCATGTCTCCTGGGAAACTCCCACAGTCCAGGGCCTCTGTTTGTGCCATCTGCTCTGCCTCAGATGCCCTCTCAGTGTCTGGAGACCTTCCTTTGCCTTCAGGGCCCACTCAGATCTCCCAGGAAATGACCTTCTCCTGCTCTTCCTTCACTTAAATGTGGACATGTCTTTGTGTTTGGTCTTTCTGACTGCCTTGCTCTCCTTCAGACTTCAAAACTAAGATCACATTTTGCATCATCCTAGCACAAAGCCAAGGATCCGTAAATATATGGGTACAATGGAATCAAAGATTTCCACCTCTGAGGAAATCAAAGCCCTGTGTCCCTGCCACTCTTTGCCAAATCCTTCTGAAGTAAAGGCTCCTGGTTTTTCTTTCTTTCTTTCTTTTTTTTTTTTTTTTTTTTTTTTTGGTCCTGGATCACTAAAGAGGGAACTGGACACAGCAGGAAGAAACAGCTTCCACTAAAGCAGTGATTCTCAACTGGGGCAATTTTGCCTCTCAGGGGGGCATTTGGCAATGTCTGGAGACACTTTTGCTCATCATGGCTGGAGAGGTGCGACTGGCATGTAGGTGGGTGAAAGGCAGATATGTGGCCAAACATCCCATAAGGCCCAGGCCAGCCCCTTCCCTGCAATGAAGAATTATCCAACCTGAAATGTCAAAGTGCTGAATTTGAGAAACTCTGCTATGAAGAGCAGCCTAATGGATAGTGACAGTCCGTGCATATCTGTCAGGCTTCAGTGGGAGACAGTATGCACTCAGCTGGGGTTTTGAGATTAATTTAAGGAATGGCTACATACAGAGATGTGAGCAGGGTTCGGGAGCCAGAAGGAGAAGTGGAGGCACCCAAGTACCAGCCACAGTGGGAAGGCTGAGGGGCCAGGGCAGCACCACTAGGGCTCAGGGGGAGGTGAAGCCCGAAGACGGGCCGCCCTTCACCCTGCCCTTCTCCCTCCTCACACTCTCCGACCTCTAAACCGTACCTTCCATCAGTTAAACAGCCAGCAGCCAGACAGGGGAGACAAAGCAGGGGAGACAAGGAGGAAGTCAGAGGAGGCAAGATCAGATGGAAATAACCGACACACTAAGTATATCGGCCCCAGGTCCGAGTCTTGTCTGGGGCCCCGTTGAGAGGGAATATAACCTCTGAAGGTCAATCAGAAATTCCCAGGGAGGTGGTGGTGGTGGTGGGGGGAGTTCCCGTCATGGCGCAGCGGAAACAAATCTGACTAGGAACCACGAGGTTGCAGGTTCGATCCCTGGCCTTGCCCAGTGGGTTGGGGATCTGGCGTTGTTGTGAGCTGTGGTGTAGGTTGCAGACGCGACTCAGATCCTGTGTTGCGTAGGCCAGCAGTTGTAGCTCCAATTTGACCCCTAGCCTGGGAATCTCCATATGCCGTGGGTGCGGCCCTAAAAAAGGGGAAAAAAATGAAAGCAAGAAGGAAATTCCCAGGGAGTTCCCATTGTGGCTCGGTGGTGATGAACCTGACCAGTATCCGTGAAGACACAGGTTCTATCCCTGGCCTTGCTCAGTGGGTTAAGGATCCAGTGTTGCCGTGAGCTGTGGTGTAGTCCAGCAGCTGTAGCTCTGATTTGACCCTTAGCCTGGGAACTTCCATATGCTATGGGTGTGGCCCTAAAAGGGGAAAAAGAAAAAAAAAAGAAAGAAAGAAGGAATTCCCAGGGCTCACAGGCCTCCTCTCCAGACGCAGTCTGTCCTGAGGTCGGTGCGCCCTCCCCACCAGCATGGGCATGTCAGTCAGAACTTCCCAGCCCACTTGGGGGTCGGCTGCATTCATCTGACTTTTGTCCCAACCAGATCTGGCACCACTCCTTCTACAACGAGCTGCGGGTAGCACCCGAGGAGCACCCCACCCTGCTCACGGAGGCCCCCCTAAATCCCAAGGCCAACAGGGAGAAGATGACCCAGGTAAGAGTCATCTTTCTCCCATTCATGCATCAACGCAACAGAATTTTTTGAGGACCTGCCACGTGTGCAGTCCATGCCAGACCCTATGGGATAAATAGGCACAGTTCCTGCCCTTGATAAAATTACAAACCATTCTGTGGGCCTAGAGGCACTGTGATTTCTGCCAGATAGTACTCTATTCTGCATTATCCTTTTAGATCATGTTTGAAACCTTCAATGTCCCTGCCATGTACGTCGCCATTCAAGCTGTGCTCTCCCTCTATGCTTCTGGCCGCACAACAGGTGAGTGATCCCGTAATCCCTTCCTTTTCTGACTTGAGGGGAGGAAAGGAAAGCAGTTCCTTTCAGAAGACTCAAAGGGACAGCCAAAGTCCAAGGAAAACCTTGGGTCAGGCATAACAGAAGGGAACCCCATGGAGAATGCAGATTCGAGTCTACCCAATATAGCTGGAAAGAGTTTACATGAGCACACTACGACTAGCACATCCTGCAAGGGCCATTTCCCTCCCAGGGGTTAGTATGGGAACTTATACACGCTTTCCAACAATATTAGAATGTTTTTGCTCATGAAACAAAACAGCAGTGGCAGAACCTGAGATGGTGGATGTGTAACAACGACCTGGCCCTCATCGTTAGACAGGTTCTCATGGAAACAGAGGGAACTTCAAAATAAAGTGATTTTTTTTTTTTGTCTTTTTGCCTTTATGTAGAGCTGCACCCGCGGCATATGGAGGTTCCCGGGCTAGGGGTCTAACAGGAGCTGTAGCCGCTGGCTTTCGCTACAGCCACAGCAACGCGGGATCCGAGCCGCGTCTGCAACCTACACCACAACTCACGGCAACGCTGGATCCTTAACCCACTGAGCAAGGCCAGGGATCGAACCCACAACCTCATGGTTCTTAGTCGGATTCGTTAACCACTGAACCACGAAGGGAACTCCCAAAATAAAGTGATTTTTAATAGGGACTTGAAGGCTTCTGTGAACTTCTTTCAAACATTCATGTGTGTATTCACTGATCTGTCCATTTATTCATTCACGGTAATATTTTTTATTATTCCCCACCAAGTGCCAAACACTGCATCAGGCCATGGGCGCACACTGACAAACAAGACAGACCCAGCCATTATGGAGCTAACAGTGTAGTGGAGGAGAGACCAGAGTACAAGATAATTTCACTGCAGGTGATAAGGAAAGTGATGGGGAAATACAGGGTACATGCGTTTTTGTATCCTGTCCTTTGCACTTGGATTTATGTTGTGAATGCCATGTTTAATGGCCACGTGGTAGTCATTGTATGATGGTTCCATACTTTATTTATTTTACCATTTTGCTGTTGGCCTTTTAGGTTGTCTCTATTTTTTTATTATTATTATAGAATAGGCTGTGGTCAACATCCTTGTATAGCAGTAAGCTGCTGGTCTCTGGATATTTATTTTGGATCTGGCCCTTACAGAACCATCTTATTAAGTCCCATGGTTTCTCGGTGGATTCTCTTAGGTTTTTTTTGCTCTTGTTGTTGTGTTTTTGTCTTTTGTCCTTTTTTAGGGCCGTACCCGTGGCATATGGAGGTTCCCAGGCTAGGAGTCAAATCAGAGCTGTAGCTGCCAGCCTACGCCACAGCCACAGCAACGCCAGATCCGAGCTGCATCTGCAACCTACACCACAGCTCACGGCAACACCAGATCCTTAACCCACTGAGCAAGGCCAGGGATCAAACCCGCAACCTCATGGTTCCTAGTTGGATTCGTTTCCGCTGCACCATGATGGGAACTCCTCTGTTAGGTCTTCTAAGTATTGTATAACTATATCATCTACAAATAATGACAATTCTATTTCCTTTTGCTAATAATACTTCGTTTCTAAAAAAAATAATAGTTCATTTCTATTTTCTGTCATCTTGCATTGGCTAGAACATCCAGGAAAAAATTAAGTAATAATAATAATTCAATAGCAATATTGTAGCGTTTCCCCATCAACTCTGATGTGGCTGTTGGATCAAGAGGGATTTCTTTTCTTGTTGAGAAAACTTATTTCCCTTCATGATTTACTAAAAGTTTCATCAGTAGAGAATGTTGATTTTTTTCAAACTGGTTTTTATAGTCCTTTTAGAGCTAAGATTGTGATTGCATGTGTGCATATGTGTTAGTTTGATGCCTGACGGATATGCAAATTATCTAGTCTCACTTAAAGAATGTGCAGCTTAGATGCTAGTTAACAAGTGTGCCTTTTTGTGAAAGCATTTCAAGGAATATAAGACAAGGAGAGGACTTCCCATTGTGTCTCAGTGGGTTACAAACCCGACTAGTATCTATGAGGATGCGGGTTCGATCCCTGGCCTTCCTCAGTGGGTTAAGGATCTGGCATTGCTGTGAGCTGTGGTGTAGGTGGCAGATGCGGCTCAGATCCCTCATTGCTATGACTGTGGCTTAGGCCAGCAGCTGCAGCTCTGATTCGACCCCTAGCCTGGGAACTTCCATATACTGTGGGTGTGCCCCCCCAAAAAAAGGAATATAAGGTAAGGAGACATTTTACTTGCCTTCCAGAAGCCCACAGTCTCATCTGGGAGAACAAACTGAGGTACACAAAAAATATGATGATTCTCACAGTGAGAGAATCATTTTTAGCTGCTAAAGAAACATAGAGTCATCGAAGACCCTTTGGTAACAGGTCCCGGAAAGAGGTGGAGGAAAGAAAAGAAAGGTTTCATGAGTCCCATCCCCTCTGTCCTTAGGCATCGTCCTGGATTCCGGGGATGGCGTCACCCACAATGTCCCTATCTACGAGGGTTACGCACTGCCCCATGCCATCATGCGCCTGGATCTGGCTGGCCGCGACCTCACGGACTACCTCATGAAGATCCTCACAGAGAGAGGCTACTCCTTTGTGACCACAGGTACCCAGCCCCTTTCTGGACTTGAGCTCGTAACCAGATCAGATCGGGGACCAGAAGTTCTCGTGACCAATGAGAAGTCGGTGGTGCTGTGTCCTCAGACTCTCTGAGGGTAGACGAGGTGGGGGGGCCTAGGCTGGGGTTGGGCCCCTGGACCAGACCAGATAAGGCAGCATTATTTAAGGAGGAAGCTTCCCAACTAAGACAGCCTAGGGAAGGAGACAAAGCTTAGACCTCCTCTTCCTGAGAAGTGCTTGGTCTGCCCTCCTTCAAGCGCTGTGCGGCACTCCCTCCTCCTCAGGCCCCTGCTCCCTTTGTCCACGTCCACCCCGGAACCAGAGCTAGTTTTCACAGGGGTGAATGGTGGCAAGGATCCGGGGGTGCCTTTCGTTACCTAGGGGCCTTTATAGTTTGTCTCAGGACAAATGGAATAAATAAGGACCGAATTTCTAAGAGCAAGCAGGCCCCTGGGCAGGAGGAATTTTTAAGTTGGGGCCTTCCGAGATTCCGTACCATCCCAGAGTTTCAGCCTCCATCCAGGTGGGAAATGCATCCTGCAAGACCCTCAGGAAGGCCTGCAGATTCGCCAGGGCAGGGATGAGAGCAAGATGAAGAGCACATGCAAAGTTTTGCTTGGGGAGTTCCCGTTGTGGCTCAGTGGATTAAGAACGGGACACAGTATCTGTGAGGATGCGGGTCTGATCCCTGGCCTTCCTCAGTGGGTTAAGGATCCCGCAATGCTGCAAGTTGCCGCATAGGTCTCAGATGTGGCTTGGATTTAGTGTTGTGTGGCTGTGGACCACAGCAGCAGCTCTGATTTGACCCCTAGCCAGGGAAATTCCATATGCCGCAGGTAAGAAAAATTTTTTTTTTGCTAGAGAATCAAGATTTTTGAACTTCCACTTTAGAAAGAGGAATCAAAACATTAACATTCATCCTGAGACTGAATCCCAAGAAGAAGGAAGTTTTCTTGGAGATCGAAATGGGGCAATCGAACTAACAGAACAGAGCTTTAACTCTGTCATTTCTGTTCTTTCTAGCTGAGAGAGAAATCGTGCGAGACATCAAGGAGAAGCTGTGCTATGTGGCCCTGGACTTTGAGAACGAGATGGCCACGGCAGCCTCCTCTTCCTCCCTGGAGAAGAGCTATGAGCTGCCAGACGGACAGGTCATCACCATCGGTAACGAGCGCTTCCGCTGCCCAGAGACCCTCTTCCAGCCCTCCTTCATCGGTGAGGCCCCGCCCCTAGCCTCAGCCAATCGGAGGGCGGGGATGGAGAGCGCGTCACCGGGAGTCACACTGCCTGTTGCTTATACTCCTGCCAAGGTTTTCCAGGAAGGGCTCCAAATACAGAAGCAATACAGCTAGATAAAATCTAATATTAAGGAGTTCCCATCGTGGCTCAGTTCCCATCGTGACTCAGTGGTTAACGAATCCGACTAGGAACCATGAGCTTGCGAGTTCGATCCCTGGCCTTGCTCAGTGGATTAAGGATCGTGCGTTGCCGTGAGCTGTGGTGTAGGTTACAGACGCAGCTCGGATCCCGCGTTGCTGTGACTGTGGCGAAGGCAGGCAGCCCCCCCAGCTCCTGTTAGACCTCTAGCCTGGGCGGGTGCAGCCCTAGATAAGGCAAAAAGACAAAAAAAAAAACCTACTGTTAAATAAAAGCATAAGGAAATCAAAATAAAGAAAAGGGGGCTAGAGACCATAACATGAAACTAAGAACAAGTTTCAACACAAAATACTTATTTTTATTTTTGGCCGTGTCATGCAGTGACTTGATGTGGGATCTCAGTTACCCCAACAGGGATTGAACCCAGGCCACAGTGGTGAAAGCGCCAAATTTTAGCCACCAGACAGACCACCAGGGAGCTCCCACAAAATACTTCCTGGATCCCTCACCATTTAGGTCATGGGGTCTGAAACCTATAGCAGTAAATAGGATGGGTTTGGGGGTCAGACCTGGTTTTAAGTCCTGACTCTGCTCTTTCAAGCCCTATCACCTTGGACATGTTACTTTCTTCAAACTGCAGTTTTCTGATCTATAAAGTAGAAGTCATAATAGGGCTGCTACGAGAACTCGTTAAGATAAGATTTAATACAAAGATAATTAGTTTCTTGAAAACGTGTGCTTTTGCAATGACCAGTCAGAGAGTCTGACCTTGTAATCCATTAGGGAGGTGACGGAGGGTCTAAACTAACATAGCTGCAACAGCAGAAGGGTCCCTTGAGAAGCTGAAGGCATGGGGTGATGGATGTTGACTAGGTCCCGTGATCTCTACTAGGCATGGAGTCAGCTGGAATTCATGAAACAACCTACAATTCCATCATGAAGTGTGACATCGACATCCGCAAAGATTTATACGCCAACAATGTCCTCTCTGGGGGTACCACTATGTATCCTGGCATTGCCGACAGGATGCAGAAGGAGATCACAGCCCTGGCCCCCAGTACCATGAAGATCAAGGTGGGTCTCGCCCTGATTCTCTCCACCCTGTTCTTTGTCCAAAGACCTGTGTTCCTGGGAGATGCTCTGAGTCAGGCTGCCAGGTCTATAGTTTGGTGGTCTCCTGGGTGCACCATCGTCCTGGCATGAGACAGATTTCATCTCAGTGGATTATGTTCCTTGGGCACTGATGAACTGGAGACAACTTAACCTGGACTTTCCAACACAATCTCCCAGATACCATATGAGGAGGTAAAAGAATTTGGAATGGAGAGAATGTTGACGGGGGTGGGGGGTGAGAAGGAAAGGAGGAGGGAAAGAAGCAAAGATGGAAACAACACCACAGCATCTTTAAACTTTAGACTTTAGGAGTTCCCTGGTGGCTCAGTGGGTTAAGGATCTGTTGTCCTTTCTGTGGCTCAGGTCACTGTTGTGGCATGGGTTCGATCCCTGGCCCAGGAACTTCTACATGCTGCAAGCATGGCAAAAAACAAAACAAGGAGTGCCCATTGTGGCTCTGCAGTAATGAACCTGACTAGTATACATGAGGATGTGAGGGTGTGGTTTCGATCCCTGGCCTCCCTCAGTGCATTAAGGATGTGCCATTGCCATGAGCTGTGGTGTAGGCTGGTGGTGTAGGCTGACCCCTAGCCTGGGAACATCCATATGCCACAGGTATGGACCCAAAAAGCAAAAAAAAAAAAAAAAAAAAGAAAAAAAAGAAAAATCCAAAAAACCAGAAATCCTCACGTTAAACAGAACTTAGGTCTCACCCTAGAGGAGTGTGAGAGTTCCAAAGAGAGAATGTGGGTTATAGGACAGGCTTCTGGTTCAAACTCACAGGGACATTCCTTGATGCCTGGACAGTCTCTGACCTGCTGTCCCATCTGGGCCACAGCCCCCCCGCCCCGCTTCTCGCCTCTTGACCCACCAGAAAGGAGCCCACCTGTCTTACCACTTCACCTCGGCCCTTGGTCCCCGAGAAACCACTCCTACAGACATTTTTAGGGCATCTAGGAGCTTTGCTGCTAGCAGGGTTAGAAAAAGAGTTAGCAGTAAAGTAGAGATAACAAATAGTTTGAAAGTACAAAGTCTCGCAATAAAGTTGGTCTCCAGGGAGTAGGCCTGATCTGAGAAGGCATGTATTCTCTCTCTCTCTCTTTCTCTCTCTCTCTCTCATTTTTTTTTCTTTTTTTAGGGCCGCACCCATGGCATATGGAAGTTCCCAGGCCCGGGGTTGAATTGGAGCTGCAGCTGCCGGCCTACACCACAGCCACAGTAACACGGGATCCGAGCCACGTCTTCGACCTACACCACAGCTCATGGCAATGAGGATCCTTAACCCAATGAGCAAGGCCAGGAATCGAACCCGCCTCCTCATGGATATTAGCCAGGTTCGTTACTGCTGAGCCATAATGGGAACTTCTGAGGTTGTGTATTCTCTATGCTAGCATTCTAAGAAACTTCTTCACAAAGGACTTCCCCTTGCCTAGCAGACGGTGCTCAGCACAGGGAAGCAAAGTGGGCACCAGAAGACAGGGGAGCACCTGCAGGCTCTTCTCACCTGGAGCCACTGGAGCAGCCAGGCTGCTGTAGGAGGGGCACCATGCCAGGTCTGGGGCAGTGGCTTTTTACCAGGACCCTGTGTCAGAACACCTCACCTAGCCTCACCCTCAGATTCTGGTTCAGCAGATAGGGTTGCCCCCGTGCCCTACACCGATAACGAACGCCAGTGATCTGATGCATATCCCAATGCAAACCCTGAGTTTAATAATATATGCTTCTTCGAGGAGTTTAAGATCTGATTGGTAGACATGATCAATGGAAGAACAACTTAAATCAGACCAGAAGAGGGGAAAGGGCACTGCAGGCAGTGGAAACAGAGTCAGCAAAAGTGCCAGGACTGTGTGTGCAGGTACAAACACCCCAGCCAAACTGGACAGCCAGATGTGTGTAGAGACACTAGGGAAGAGGAAGCAAGCCTCCAGGATATGGAAGAAGAGATGTGGGGTGGGAGTGGGGATGAGATTTTGGGCCTCCAGCCCAAGACAACCCCAGGTTTTTTTTTACAGCTGGAACTGTCCAGCAATAAAATCTGTTATCTTCTGAGTGGCTGGGCCCATCCTTGAGGTGTCAGTCGAAGGAGCAACAGGATGACGTTTGTCCACCCGAATAAGATAACTTCTAATGGCCCTGCTTGTTCTGCGGTTCCATGATCTTTGCAACTTAGGAAATATGTAGGGAGAGACTTAGGAGCCCAAAAGAGAATCAGTTTCGTGTCTGGTTTGTTCCAGAGCTGAAATCTTAGTCCCTTCAGAAACAGGAATTATTTGAAGAGTCAGCATCCTTCTGGATCCACTTTTAGCTGGAGTTCAAAGCTGTCTGACACAACAACCAATTTCTAAAGGCCAAGCTCAGGACTCCCAGTGGCGAGGATGAACTTTGTATGTATGAATTTGAGAACTTCTAGATACAAGTGACTGCTGAGTAGACTGCTTAAATTCAGAAACGGAGAAATCTCAGCCCAAGCTGCCCATGTATCCAAACTCCAGGCAAAAATAGAACAGAACTCCCTCTATAGATTTGTATTGGTTAGCTACTGCTGTGTAACAGCAACTAAGAAATCTCAGGGCACATAACAATAAGCATTTATTGCTCATGCATTGTGGGTCAGCTGAGAGTCAGTTGATCTAGGTTAAGCTTGGTGAGGCGGCTCTGCAGGCCCAGCCAGCCCAGGTCAGGGGCACATCTCTTGCTGTGGGGCCCAGGCTGAAGGGCCAGCAGCTCTTCTCACCAAGCTCTTTTCAGGAAGGTGGCAGAGGCATAAGAAGTGTGTCTACCTGCACACCTGAAGCATATTTCCAGCTCTTGGGTCATGTCTGGTGATATCCCATCAGCCAAAGCAAATACAGGGCCCAGCCCAAAGTCACAGGGTAGAACAGGGCACTCTTCTCAAGCAGGGGCATGAGGATGGGATGGGAGGGAGAGGGGTGATTTGAGCAACAGTCTAACCTACCACAAGCTCTCTCCCATTCCTTTCTCACCGTGGCAGCTGCCCAGCAGGTTGCTGAGCTGATTCCTGGACCGCCTTCCCTATTCCCTGGGGACTGACCATGATTCACCACATTTGCTCTTTGCAGATTATTGCTCCCCCAGAGCGGAAGTACTCGGTCTGGATCGGAGGCTCTATCCTGGCCTCTCTCTCCACCTTCCAGCAGATGTGGATCAGCAAGCCAGAGTACGACGAGGCAGGGCCTTCCATTGTCCACAGGAAGTGCTTCTAGAGGGAGAGCAGACTCTCTGGGGATCTCCTGGAGACTTCTCTGTTAACAACCACAGAACATTAAAACCTGCAAGCCTTACTTCTCTGCGGGAGGCTCTTTATTTTCCCTGGGTCTCACACACAGCACAAGGGCTTTTCACACCTTGTCTCCAATCCATACAATGACCCTGGGGGGGTAGGCACCATTATTATCCCCATAATACAGATGAGGAAATTAAGGCTCAGAGAAGTTAATGACTTGCTGAAGATCCCAGAGAACCAGGATTCAAACCCAGAGTGTCTGACTCTAAAGCCTAGTGCTGCTTCTACTGTACCACCTCGGTTCCTTTTCCTTGAACATTAGTAAGAATGAGGACTAGATGAAGGGGTTTAAGAAACAAGATGTAAGTCCTTGTGCTCAAGGGTAATACTCTAGGGAATGTGGACAGAAAGAGAAGCGCGAGGCTTATAGGATGTAACATGTGAGTGGTTCAAACGTTTAAGTGTTACGTTAAACTTATGTCGAGGAGGGTCATAGTGGGCTTAAGATCTCTATGAGTTCCTTGTCATTCGGGATTAAGTTGTATTTTGCCCCAAAACTAATCGGGAAAGGAGCAACATCCCTAGAAAGAAGGTTTTCTCTTCTGCCATTCCTCTTCCCCCTCCCTCTCCTCTCTCCCTCCCTTTCCTTATTTGCTGCATGCTCCCTGCCCTTTGTCAAGTCTACTAAATTTCACAAGTATTGACTAAGTGTTTGGCAACTATAATTACTGGGTAAGGCCAAATGGGATTTATGTACCTCATAAATACAGATGATTCCTGCCCGTCAAGGACCCTGCATACAGGGGGAGACAGACACATACATATAAGAATGGTTGGAAGTGAAACAGAAGCAGCCACAGAATGCTGTAAGAAAACAAGGGAAAATAATAATAAGTAACATTGATTGAAGTTTACAATACATTACGCACTGGGTTTAGAGTTTAAATTTCCTCATTTAACCTTAGCCACAGCCCTGTGAGGCAGGTACTATTATCATTCTCATTTTATAACTAGTTTACTAGTTAAGCAGATTTTCCAGCTGCTTATTGGCAGAATTAGGTCCTTACTTCCGCCTGGTATACGCTTGGCTCTCACCACCTGGCCAGGTCCCGTCCTTGATGCTCCTGAACAGAAGCTACCTAGTCTTCCCAGACACACCTATTTGGAGGCAGTGAAGGCATGGAAGCACATGGACCTCAGTGTCAGACCTTCCTCCTCCGCCAGCCCTGCACCCGCCTTCTGGGGGTGGGCTGGAGAAGCATGTTTTCATGAACACCTAGAGGATTCACGTTTTCCCAGAAGCAGACCTTGAAATGAGGACTCAGAGGGAAGAGCTCTCAGGAGAAACCAGTGAGTAGAGGATGAGAGGCAGGACAGGAGAGGGGCCAAAGGCCCATAGAGGATGGTTTCAGCCTGGTCCCTCGACTGGAGTATAAACCTGAGTGCAGGCGATGAGCCAGGCTTTCCTGGTCACATATCAGTGGTTGGTGACTGTGCTTCCTAGGGGACGGAAAGTCCCAGGCTTTCCTCCTGTGCAGGAAATTGGTTCCAGTAGGCTGATGGCAGTCCTGGCGAGATGAGCCACAGGCACTGGCTATCTGAGAGAAAGCCAGGGAGGAGGTGGTAGAATGTACTGGCAGGAAGGTGTGGCCAGAGAAGTGTGGAGGGGCACATGGGAATCTCCACATGGGGCAAGAAGGGGAGGCTGACCCCTCGTTCCCCTTCATCCTCCACCCAATCTTACCTCACTTTCAAGTGTGGCTGTCCTTGGATTCTGCAGTGGGAGTCGAATTATGTACTGATAGAGGGGAGAGCGTGGATCGGTCACAGTGGCTCGAGAAGACTGTAAATCCAAGAATTGATTCAAGATAAATAGAAAAAATATCCCAGGCACTGAAGGCCAAGCTGAAGGCAGCCATTACTTATCCTGTAATGCTTATTGGTTGCTTATTGGCAGGTATTATGTAAATTCTGCACATGGATTATCTGTCTTACTCCTCCAGCTGCTGGAACCCAGAGCCCACACTCTTAGTCGCTCTCTGTGTGCCTCCTTTTATGGTTAGTTCTATCAGTCAGAGTTCATTCAGGGGAGCACAGCCGCCGTGTGCACTATGGGACTGTGGGACGTATTATGGAATGAGACTGCCCAAAGGTAGGGCAAGCTGGGAAAGTGACGGTTTGAAGCGAAGTGTGGGATGACCAGAGAGAAGTCACTGGGGCTTGAGGACTAGTTGGGATTTATCTGTGTGCACATCTGTCTGTCACAGTATCTGATGATGGCGTTCTCCCCAGAGTGGCTGAGGCTCCCATTCTGCTTTCCAAATCCCCCACCAGGCCCTCTTTTAACCAGTTCTAACTCAGAGCCCTGTCAGGAAGGGGATTCTGGAAGCGTCCCTCCCAGTTTAACCAAATTAAGTTAGCACAAGCTAGCACATCAGAATATCTTTGATGGAGATGAGAATATAATAGACCAGACACCAAGCTACAGAAGAAAAAAGAGGGTCCTCTTTTTTTTTTTTTTTTTGCACACACTGGCAGCATATGGAGGTTCCCAGGCTAGGGGTCCAACTGGAGCTGTAGCCACCAGCCTACGCCAGATCCGAGCAGTCTGTGACTCATGCCACAGCAACACTGGATCCTCAACCCACTGAGCAAGGCCAGGGGTCGAACCCCAAACCTCATGGTTACTAGTCGGATTCCTTCCTACTGCGCCACGACAGAACTCTGGTCAGGGTCACATTTGTGTATGCTTATCTCCCGATTTTTAATGGCCGCATAGCATTTTGGTAATAGGGATCAGTATTTTATTTGTCACAACAGCATCTACAAACAATTGAAAGTAATCACTCCTTTAGAGCTTAGCAAATATTGGAGGAAGGTATGGATGCTTGAGTCTCTGTGGGGAAACATCAGTTCTTACCCATAAACCTAGCTCCCAGGAGCAGGAAGCAGGAAGTGACCTTATTCTTACAGGTAAGTGGGACGGAATTCTGCTCACCAATATGCCTCTGCTTTCTGTCTTCCGGCCAAAATTCCCAGGTGGGATGGAAACACCCTGCTGGCCAAAATTCCCAGGTGGGATGGAAACACCCCACTTCCAAGAGGAACTGATGACCTCCTTTTTTTCTCCCTTGCTCACGACAATCCATTTAATCACCCTCCTTCCTTGTGCACAGAGGGGTGGGCCACTCGTGTTTGTCCCTTGAGACCTTACCTTTTGGCCACAGTTGGGCCCGAGTCTCTCCCCTGGAAATTTAGAATTAGGATCAAGAAAGATATTGAAGCTTGGGGCCTTGTATAACATAATAAAACAAGCATAAAGGAATACAGAGGAATAGAAGAATCATCACTAAGAATGGAATAACTAACAGACAAAAGACATTTTACTTCCCGGCTTTATGCTATACATCCGAAAACCTTAAAAGCTTTTAGAAGCAAGGAACAGGAGTTCTCCTGTGTCGCAGTGGGTTAAGGATCCGGCATTGTCATTGCAGTGGCTTGGGTCACTGATGTGGGGTGGGTTCGATCCCTGGCCCGGGGACTTTCATAGGCTGCCACACTGCTAAAAGAAAAAAAAAAAGAAGAAAAAGAAGCAAGGAACAGAGTGAGAGAAAATAGTCACAAAAACTCATATCCAATATACAAAGAATAATAGTAGTAAGTAAAAGAAACCCAATAGAAATGTGGTCAGAGGAGTTCCTGTTGTGGCTCAGTGTTTAACCAACGTGACTAGTATCATCTCTCAGTGGGTTAAGGATCCGGCGTTGCTGTGAACTGTGGTATAAACTGCAGACGCAGCTCAGATCCTGCATTGCTGTGGCTGTGGCGTAGGCTGGCAGCTACGGTTCCCATTGGACCCCTAGCCTGGGAACCTCCATATACTGTGGATGTGGCCCTAAAAAGACAAAAGACAAATGTGGGCACAGGGCTTGAACAGGTCCTTTACAACACAGGTTACTGCAATGGC
The DNA here is from genome assembly GCA_004024745.2 of Catagonus wagneri. NCBI lineage: Eukaryota > Metazoa > Chordata > Mammalia > Artiodactyla > Tayassuidae > Catagonus > Catagonus wagneri. The sequence continues at coordinate 28,452,791 of PVHT021183519.1, forward strand.
CAGTAAACATATGAAAAAATGCACTTCATTAATCATCAGGAAAATGCAAATTAAAACTACAAGACATCAGGAGTCCCCTGGTGGCTCAGCAGGTTAAGGCTCCAGCATTGTCATTGCTGTGGTTCAGGTCACTTTGTGGTGTGGGTTTGATCCCTGGCCTAGGAACTGCTGCCAAAATGAAATAAAACAAAAAACTCTAAGATATCATATATAGCAGAATGAATAAAATGAAAAAAGCTGACAATACCAATTGCTGGTGAGAATGTGGAACAACCAGAATGCTCACTCACTGGCGATAGTAGCACTGCCAGCTGGTACAACACTGTAGAACTGCATGCTCTCTGGGAACATCTACTAAAGCTGAGCATACACATAACCAACCATGCAGCAATGCCACCTGTAGGCATATGCCCAAGAGAAATGCATACTTCACTTTACCAAAAGATATATTCAAGTACATTCATAGCAAAGATAACTCTTAATAGCCCAAATCTAGAAACACTCAAATGTCCATCAAGAGTAGAATGGATAAAATACATTGTGGCAGAAGTTCCCCTTGTGGCTCAAAGGCTAAGAACCCCACAGTTGTCTCTGTGAGGACGTGGTTTAATCCCCCACCTTGCTTACTGGGTTAAGGATCCAGCATTGCCACAAGCTGTGGTGCAGATCGCAGTTCCAGCCTGGATTCAGTTCCTGACCCCTGACCCAGGAACTTCCCTATGCCATGGGTGTGCCTCAGAAAGAAAAAACAAAAGGAAAGGAAAGGAAAGAAACATAAGCAGTATTCTTACACAGGCTGTGGGTGAGGGAGTGGGGGATGGGATAGAGTTTAGGGGTTTGCCACCCACCCAGGCTATCCTAAATAAATGTACACTCTATTTTTTTTATTAGATTGTACCGAATCTAGTATACTAATGTCATTTCCACCATCCCATACAAACATCAATATAGGAAAAAAGTCCTGTGCCAGATTTGCAAACAGTTGTCCCAGCCACTGGCCCCGCCCCACTGATTCTGGCAATCAGAATGGTTTCCTAAAACCTCTCTCGTCTAAGATTGCTGCCAGAATGCTGGTTTGCCTGTTGACTCTGTTGACTCCTGGTCTGACTTTTGTGGAAGCCAAGCTGGGAAGGTGGTGGCATCCTCTGACAACATTTCATAAATCCTTAGCTTTTTTTTTTGTCTTTTTTGGGTCATTTTTTAGGGCCACACCCACGGCATGTAAAAGATTCCCAGGCTAGGGGGGGTTAATCAGAGCTACAGCTGCTGGTCTACACCACAGCCACAGCAACGCCAGTTCCTTAACCCACTGAGCAAGGCCAGGGATCGAACCCTCAAACTCATGGTTCTTAGTCGGATTCGTTTCCGCTGAGCCACGACGGGATCTCCAAATCCTTAGTTCTAAGGTCCTTATATCCAAGGGGTGTGGCAGGACAAAGCCAGTTAGGGTCTCACCAGGTGGCAGCGGCTCAGGATTGTCCCTGTCCTGCAAAACACAACCGCTGGACTCCAGGTTTATACACCAGAAAGTCTCTCTCCACCCTGGCTTTTCCCAAGTTTTTATAAATCCTACTCTGAATCCCCACCAGCCACCTCGCCTCTGCCATTGTTCACGCCCATAGAACCCAGTTTATCTTATTTAAAGGAGTTCCACACGCATCCCTGAGCTTCCATCCTCTTTATCCTTACAGAATATTTGGCTACTATGCAAATCGATTGGGCAAAAGCTTGTTTATTCACTCAAGAGGCAAAATAAGAGGTGGGGTGTAGTTGCTGAATTGATTTAATGTATTCAAAAAGGTGCCGGTATTGTGCCGCGAGTTAACAGGGAATGGGAAAACGTTATTTTGTGTAAATCTTCAAGTTGCACCATCTTCCTACTTAAAACCGTCCAACTTCTTCCTGTGTTAGAATAAAAATCAGACAACATGGGGCAGGAGGGGGGCAGTCGCTTAAAATTACAATTATTTTTATTTGTCTTTAGTAATGAAATTCATTTTACAGTGATACAAAAACGCAAAGGTGCTGAGACTGTTAGTTTAAGTCTCTTTTTAGGTGCTATTTGTCGAGTAAACAGAAAAGAAGGCGCAAATCCTCCCGCAGCACCTCTCACCAGCAACTTTCCCCGCAGCCTCCACCAGGAATCTGTCTTCTCCTTACACCCTCCCACGAACATCGCGAGAACAGAGCTGCCTTTTGGCCCCTCCCTTCCAGCCAGCTCAACCCCACCCACTTCCTGCCTGGCGATCTTCTGACGTCAGAGGTGCGCCGGAGTGAGTGAACTGCGCTACCGTGGGCGGAAATGCTCTCGGCGGAAGTGATCGCTGCGTGAATCGTGGGTGCGATGACCGCGCTTCGGCTCTATCTAAGGCTGCTGCGAGCATCTTGCAAATCCATGGCTCAGAGCCCAGTCGAGGGCGGACCCCCCTCCAGGGGTCTACACGCGGGGCGCGGGCCCCGAAGGCTCTCCATCGAAGGCAACATTGGTAAGGGCCAGAAAGTAGCTGCCAAGCCTCGGCCTCTGCAGAGCAGGTGATTGAGAGGCCGAAAAGAGAGCTGGGCCTGGACCCCCCTCCCTCTCCGACTGATGTGGCCGGACTGAGCTGCCAGGGCTTTCCCCTATAAAGTGCACTGTGGGCATTTGACTCTGATTTTTCAGACGTCAAGCCTCAGTGCTCTCCTCCAGGGACACGTTTATTGGGGCATAGAACCCACGCAGTCCACAGATAGGACAAGAATTAGTTTGTTTTGATAGAACAAAATAGAAATGATAAGGAGCAGGGTGTAAATTCTTTGTTTTCCTAAATTAAGATTGCCAGATTTAGGGGAGAAAAAAGGGATGCCCATTGAAAATAGTGTTTCAGATAACGAATAATATTTTAGTATGTGTCCCATGCAGTATTTGGAACATACACTAAAAAAGAAAAAGAAAAAAAATTCATATTTATCTGGGTGTCCTTATTTCACCTGGCAACCCTGTGAGAGACCCCGTACCTTAAAAAAATAAAATGAAAGCAAAACATTTCAATTTAATGTTACTAAATTCTGACTTGAGGCTTTTTACCTATTAAGCTGCTAATCCCTGAAAGGGGATTAGCAAGTGTAAAGTATTGAAGACATTCTAGCAGCATGCTGAATATTTCCCATTTTATGCACTTAAGAAATAGCCCTGTGAGCAATTTCTACATTCCCACAGTGTTCTTGGCCCTGAGGACACAGCAGTGAACAGAACAAATAAAAATCTTTTCTCTCAAGGAACTCTAGTAGAGAGAGAAAGGGACGATAAACAACATAAATTAAGCAAACAGTATGCAGTTTTAAATTGAGTAATCAGGCCTCACTGAGAAGGTGACATTTGAGCAAAAACCTGAGGAAGGTGAGGGTTAGAAGAATCTTCCAGGTAGAGTGAGAACTTAGTGCAAAGGCCCTGAGGTGGGAAGTTCAGGGCACAGGAGGAAAGCTGCTGGAATGGAGTGGGCAGTGGGGAGGGTGGGAGTGATGAGATCGGAAGGTAAACTGTAGCCATCCCTTGTCTGGGCCTTGTAGTCCATCATGGATTTTTATTCTTATTGAGAAGGGAAACTGTTGGAAGTTTTGAGCAGTCAAACTACATGATTTTATAAAAAGATCACTCTGTGTTGAAAATAGAAGGTGTCAGGAAGTTGTTGCCATAATGAGTTATGGTACAGGGCGGTAACAGTGGAGGTGGTGAGAAGTGATTAGATTCTAGTTACACTGAAGCTAGGGCCCACTGGATTTGGTAACAGAAAGATGTGGGGTATAAGATAAAGAGAAGTTAGTGATGTGTGATCATTTTGGCCTCAGCAGTATGAAAGATGGAGTTCCGGAGTTCCCTAGTGGTGCATCAGGTTAAGGATCTGATGTTGTCCTGGCTATGGCAAAGGCTGCAGCTGTGGTGTGGGGTGGGTTTGCTCCCTGGCCTTGGGAACTGCCACATGCTGTAGGTGTGGCCAAAAAAAAAAAAAAAGATGGAGTTCCAGTTTTCTAAGATGGAGAAGAGTGAGAAGAACAGCCTGGGGGCAGAGGGTCATTTCCAGTTTTTGGTTTTAGGCCGTGTTAGGTTTTTATATGTTTATCAGATATCTAAATGGGGTTGTGGAATAGTCAGCTGGATATCTGAGTCCAGAATTGAGAGTCTCCCTGGACTCGAGTTATAAATGTAGACAGTATTTAAAGCCAGGAGGCTACATGTGTGGATGGGCGTGCAAATTTAAAGAGATTGAGGAGATGGGAAGGAACCAGCAAAAGAGACTGAGAAGGACTGACCACTGAGACAGGAAGGAGAAAAGTCAACTTTTTCAAAAGACAGCTCTCTGGAAGTTTTCCTAGAAAGGGGGGCCGTGGGTTGATGGCTGAAATGGGGTTGGAGAGGGTGGTTTTAATTTTTTTCTTTCTGTAAGAGGAATTAGATTGTACTTATAAGCTGGTAGAGAGGGAGAGAATTGGCTAAACAGGAGAGAGGATAGAATTGCCAGAGCGATTTCAGTAAGCAAGAAGGAATGGAACCTCTTGCCCAAGTAGAAAGAGGCTGGCTTTAGCTAGGGGCATAGTTCATGTCTAGTAACAGGGAGAATGGCCGCAGAAATGATTCCTGACTCGGGTAGCTGCAATGGGAACTTGGGGAAGGTCTTCTGATTGTGTCTGTGTTCTCAGCGAATTAGGAGGAAAGAGCAGCTTAGAGTGAGTGTGAGGAGAGAGGACAGACATGAAATAGTCTAGTGAGTGAGGGGGAGAAATGCAGAATTGTTGCGCTGTGTTAAGGACCCACTTGAACTTGGTCGTCTTGAATGTAAAGTGAGACCAGTCACCACAGCTGTGTGCTTTTCTCCAGTCAAATCAGAAACACTGAAAGCCATGAGAAGTGCTCCCTGCCTGATGGTGCTATTTAAAGATGTTCTGTCCTGTATTTGGGAAACACGCCCCTAAAGGAAACCCTGTCCTCAGAGCCCCCCTGAGATAACACGGTACTTCAGTATAAGTCCTTTGGACAGGCCATCAGGTGAGGTGTGAGCGGCCTCTCCCAATTGTCCTGACCTTTGCTTCTTAGCCTTTCCAGATTTCTATGCTTCTTCCCTGCTTTCTCACGCAGCTGGCCCTCTCAGAGTGCCTACTGTGGAGGTGGGCTCGGATGTGGTATGGCCACTCTCCTTTAAGGAACGCACAGCTAAGTGAGGAGCAGACTTCTAAACATGATTTCTATACCATGTGATGAGAGCTATGTTTGGACATGGAAACTCAGAGTCTCTGGGGGTAGGAATTCCTACCTCAGAGGAAGGAGTATTCCCAGCACAGGAAGTAACAGTTGCCAACAGGGGTCTGAAGAAACATGCAGTTTTAATATCAGACTTTTGCGCCTGGAGTTTAAAGGCCCTTTGAGAGGATGGCAGAACAGGTTAGAAGGGTAGGATTTGCCAGATGTTGAACAGCCAGGAGTTTCTCACATAGGCTCTGGGAGGCTACCGAAGACTTAAGCCAGTGTGGGCAGATTAATTTTTAAAAAGAAATTGGCTAGAATGAATGAATAAAAAGAAAGCTCCATGGGGAGTTCCCTGGTGGCCTAGTGGTTATCACTGCTTTGGTGGCTCAGTTTAGATCCCTGGCCCAGGAACTTTTGCACGCCGTGGACGCAGCCAAAAACAGACCAAAAAGAAAAAAAAAAAAAGGAAGCTCAAAAAAGCAGGCACTTTCTTCGTATGTCTTGTTTGCTGCAGTACCCATAGTGCCTTGCATCCAGGTTATTGAATGAAAGAACAGGAACAGAGTTCAGAGTAGATGGACTAGTTTTGTGGCTATTGTTGTCACCAGAGGGAGGGAAGCTGCATGCCTGAACAGAGAAGGCATGATGGTTTGAGAGAGATTTTGGAAGTGGGATTGACAGGATTTGGTGGCCACTTGGAGGTGAGGGATAAGGAGGTTTAATTTGGACCCTGACCCTGAAAACTGAGCATGGGAATAAGAGAAGAGGAAGTCTTGGGAGGTAAGAGTGATATGTTTTGTAAGAGGTGCCTCTGAGGAGGTGCCTCTGAGATGGTTAGATGTTTTGAAGTAGATGAAACCGAGAGATTGGAGCTGAGTTACGAAGTTGTTGACTTGTGGGGGGAAGTTGTTGAAGCCTTGGAAGTGAACGTGTTTGCCCAAGGAAAGTGTGACTCATGAGAAGTGGACCAGGGGACCTTAATCTGGCTCTTTCTAATCTCCTGTTATACCCTGCTGACTCTCCCCAGACAGAATTGGTCACTGCCTCCTCTCTGTGCTCACTTAACGTTTTGTGCCCACAGCTGCTGCAGCACTTGAGTTCTGTTGAGATAGTTTGCACCTTCTGTACCCCCTCTGGTTTAGCTACCTTGTGTCACCAGCACCTAACCCACACTTGGCCCATTGTATTACTTCACTGTTTACCAGATGCTTGAATCCTGTGCTGTGATATCCTTGTGGAAGTTAGTCATTGGTATCCACAGAGGAAATACATTAAACTGCTTTTCCAGTCAAGTCAAATGGTCACCTTGTTCTCTAACCATGGGTGGCATTCCACACATTACCCCCCCCCCACCCGATCAGAGTATCCATTCAGGAAACCTGAACAGGGGAAGGTGAACCCCTGTCCCAGCTGGTTAGGTTATTTAGAGGGGCTTTTCTTGTAGTCCTGCTGCTCTAAATCTTGTTGATTTGATTCTGTGGCTGCAGACAGCAGTGTGTAAGAAAATGGACAGGTGAATTAGCAACTAATGGCATCAGACAAGAGTTATGAATCCACACGCCGTGTATGATTGAAAGTCAAAAGCTTGGAACCTAGAGTCCCTTGAAATCTAAAAAATAAAATCCCAGCTTATCTTTTAAGTATACTCATTTCTAAAGTGTATTATCACCTCCCAAAGCCAGTTATTTTATGATTACAAATCTAAATTGGAGAAAGGATCACTTTATGAAATATTGTCAGTGAGACATCTCAGACTAGTCGCACTTTTTTTTCCTCTTCACTTTGATTTTCAAAGACCCAGTTGAAAAGAAGAAACCTCACTTTTGCTACCTAGAGACTTCGTACGTAAAGCAGTGGAAATCTTCCCTTCGGCATTCAAAATTAGTGACTTAACATTACTAGTGTGCATATTTTACTCTAAGTATAAACAATTGAGCAAGAATACCAGGCGGAAAAAGACCTGCTTATGTTAAACACTGTATCTAATCTAACATACAGTGTTTGGAATAATTGGATTCTCTGTGTCTGTGATTCACCTCATCACATCAGTCCATCTCCATCTGAGCACCTGATACTCAACATGCAAAGGAAAAAAGGTTAGTCACTGTCTTCAAAGAGCGAGCTCCCAACCTAGCTGGTGAGAGTGATGAGTCAACAGATAATAACAGTATGATGCCTCGGTAAACCAGAGCAGACAGTAATTAACTCTGCCCAGGGCTATTGTGGAACTGGACTGAGTTCAGGGAGACTTCACTGAGAAGGTAACAGTGAAAGGATGAATCAACTGGTGGGCAGAGTTGGGGAGGGCATTCCAGCTCAGTGAGGGTCTCATGCTGAATGCAGAAGTTTGACTCATACTCTGAAGCTGCAAGGAACTTTTTTTCGCTCTTTTTCTTTCTTTCTTTCCTTCTTTCCTTCCTTCCTCCTTTCTTTCTTCCTTCCTTCCCTCCCTCCCTCCCTTCTTTGCTTCCTTCTTCCTTCCTTCCTTCTTCCTTTCTCTCTCTCTCTCTCTCTTTCTTTCTTTCTTTCTTTCTCTCTCTCTCTCTCCCTTCCTTCCTTCCTTCCTTCCTTTCTTTCTTTCTTTCTTTCTTTCTTTCTTTCTTTCTTTCTTTCTTTCTTTCTTTCTTTCTTTCTTTCTTTCTTTCTTTCTCTTTCTTGCTGTACCACAGCAAGTAGAAATTCCCACACCAGAGTTTGAACCCTCACCACAGCAGCTACCCAAGCTGCTACAGTGGCAGTGCCAGATCCTTAACCTGCTGTGCTGCAAGGGAACTCCAAGATAGATGGTTTTATATTTATTTATTTTGCTATTTGGTAAAGGGTTTAGAATTGGATTTTTTCCCCTATCTTGTTCAGAGGAATAAAATGTCTAGAGATGATGGTATATTTAAGAGGCTCCCATGAATTATAACCATATTAAATTTAAAATAATGTATTTTGAGTGTTATATCAGATACTGTCTTACTGCTAGGTTTTAGTATATTGTAGCCATAGCAGGCATCGTAGTTGATAGAAAAATTTGTGAAAGGAAAAAAAAACAAAACATGGTTTGGGAAAGGATGAACATTAACAACAGAACCCTTTGGTCCCGCTTGTGGAATGACAATGCTGGTACTAATAGAAATCAGCGTGTAGATGTAATGTACTCAAAGGAAGTACCTCCCACCCTTTTTCAAGTCATGGCAGACATAATAAAGTACAGTGATAGCCAAGGCCCTAAGGGAAGCTTTAATGCTGCTTATGAGATCTGATACCTCTCACATTTCGTGATGTTAAAAAGTATATTGAAAGAGAACGGTTAAGCCGGGATCTAACTTAATTGTAATAAGTCTGAGATGAGGCTATCATACTAGGCTAGTGCTCTGCATAGAGACCCAACAAAGGGAGGCATTTGTCAGTTTGCCCAGTGTGGCCTGAAGAGAGACTTTTGATGGACACAGATGTTCTGGTCACTAGGAGGAAGCCAGCGTAGCAGTGGAGAAACAGACAACACCATTCTTATGAAACCCCCCGGGAATGCTTTAAAACATTTTGTCTTTTTTTTTTTAAGAAAACATTTTGTCTTTAAAAAAACAAAACAAAACAGGAGTTACCGTGGTGGCTCAGTGGACTAAGAACCCGACTAGTATTCATGAAGATGCAAGCTCGATTCCTGTCTTTGCTCAGTGGGTTAAGGATTAGGTGTTGCCGTGAGCTGTGGTGTAGGTCACAGACTCAGCTCGGGTCCCACAGCAGCTGCAGCTCTGATTTGACCCCTAGCCTGGAAATTTCCATATGCCACAGGTGCGGCCATTAAAAGCAAAAAAAAAAAAAACCTTAAAAGGAAGGAAAAAACCTTGACAATCAGGTATCATAGCCTTAAAAAAGTTCTATTGTGCCTCATTTTAATATAAATAGAGAATTTTGAATTAGTTTTTAAAATAATTGTTCCATATCTGTGGGTGGTGCCTGGCACAGCAGAGTTCCCTTGGAATGAAGTTTAAGAAATGCAGCCCTATGGTGAGTTACCCAGGCTCTCCTCGCCCTACAGCAACATGGATGGCAAAGCTCCTAGGACCTTCCACCACCACTTACTGTCGTTCTTGGCTGAAGCTGGCTGCTCGTTATTAAACTGGCCTTCCAAAAGCTTTGGAAGGTGGAGTGGTATACAGGGTGGGGGTGTTGCTCTGGTGTGATTGTTCCAGTAATGGGAACAGTATATTTCCCATTATATCTAATTTGTTGGCATTCTTAGTTTTGGGTGTTTAAATGGCATGAGTCAGTTTCTCGGAGTCCTGACTGCCCTTAGATGAACTAATAGTTTCTGATCTCAGAGGTGAAGTTGGCACTCCCTAACCCTCAGAGCCCTTCCTTTCTATCTGCAGTCATTCCTTAGGTAGTTGTTTTTAACTTTCTAAAAATTTAGGTAATTCTAACATCCCATGCGACCCATCTAACTAATCAGTTACCTTCATCTTTTCATATTAATTTAAGTAGTTTTTCAGCTGATAGGCAGAGACCATGTTTTAGGCTTAATCAACAGTCTACCACCTAAATAGTGACTCTGCTAAATATTTGATTGATCGATTGATTGATTGATTGTCTTTTTAGGGCCACACCCTGTGGCGTATGGAAGTTCCCAGGCTAGGGGTCGAATTGGAGCTGTAGCTGCCGGCCTGTACCACAGCCACAGCAATGCCAGATCTGAGCCGCATCTGTGACCTACACCACAGCTCATGGCAATGCCAGATTGTTTAACGTGCTGAGCGAGACCAGGGATTGAACCCACATCCTCGTGGATACTAGTCAGTTTCATTACTGCTGAGAGACAACAGGAGCCACCCCTACCACATATTTTAAACTAAGGGCTACTCAGGACGTGCAGTTATCTGATAATACACAAACTCAACCAATCTGTAATTAATTCTGGTGACTCTGTTGATACTCCCTGACAAGCCCAGAGAGCCTTATTTAGTAGTCTGGGTGTGGTTTTGGAACCCGTATTTTTAAAAAGCCACCTCTGTTGACTGTGATCAGATCGCAGTATGGCTATGGCAGTCTCAAATACAAATCTGCGTCAGGATCACTGGGGCATACTTTAAATATGTGAGTTCCTGGGACCAACCTCAGAGATTCAGATCCTGTTAGGAAGCCAACACTGAGACCCATGAAACAATCCGAACAGTTAACTGCTAACCATATCAGAGGCAGGTAATAAATACTTCTTGTTTGATTCAACTGCCGGACAATGATGTGGTAGGAACTGGATATGAGCTAGAGACATCCTGAACTTGGTGGAAGAGGTGGGCTTTAGGCTTGGTAGGAGAAGGGATTTAGACACAGACCGAACAGAACAGGGGAAGCTGTTTAGTCACTGAAGTGTGGGAGGGAGGAGCAGAGGCTGAGCACATGTGCAGAGGCACACATGAGCTGGCTGGAGGTGGGACCGAGATGAGTGTGACTGTACAAAATGCACAGGTTACTGTGTTTGTTCTTGCCGTGTGTGTTCAGAGAGAAGTTGGAGTGGTAGGTAATAAATGTCACACACTGGATGTGTGGGCCCTTCTGCTGAAGCCATCTCTTTACTCCTGATCAGTAACCGTGAATAGCTGATAGAATTGACCGGAAGGGTGCCTCCCCCTTCCTTCTCTTGGTTCCATTTGGGTTCCTCCTAAGGATGGACTCACTTGAGAAAGATCATCGCCGATGAGGGAGATGGAGCTCCAAACACACTGTTCAGTTTCATTTTTGGTTTTTAACAAATGTGGGTTTCATAGGGAATTGGATCTAATAGTGTATTACACGTTTTATTCATTCAGCCAGGTCTGGGCTTTGCTTTCTGCTCTGGCGGAGCCCCGTCTTCTATGTAGAGCAACAGAAATACAGTGGCAGGGACAGAGGCTTACCTGTAATGCCAGGCCAACCACAAAGGAGCTGATCCAGCGTAGAGGTGTCAGGGTCCTGAAAGGCTTCACACAGGAGGTACATCTGAGCAGAATCTTGAGGACTGAGTAGAAGTTGGCCAGAGGAGGAGAGGAGGAGCTCCAGAAACTGGGAAAGCACATGCAAAGGCGCATATTGCAGCAGACAGCGTGATGTGATTAGAGTCGCAAAGAGTTTGGTCCAGTTGGAGCTCAGGATGCCTGAGGGAAACTAAGGAGAGAGGTCTATGCAGGGGTCGGATTTTGCTGTGTCTTACAGACCATGCTAAAGGGTTTGAGTTTTGTCCTGAAGTTAGTAGGGAGCTGCCAAAGGATTTTAGACAGTGTTGTTTTTGTGTTAGTTGCAGTATGAATGGTGGATTGAAGAGGGCAAGATAATATGAGAAAAAGAATGTATTTACCGTTTGTGGTGCAGTGTTCAGAAATGAATCCAACTAGTATCCATGAAGATATACACGTTCCATCCCTGGCCTTGCTCAGTAGGTCAGGGATCTGCTGTTGCTGTGAGCTGTGGTGTAGGTCGCAGACGCGGCTAGGATCTGGCATTGCTGTGGCTGTGGTGTAGGCCGGCAGCTGTAGCTCCAATTTGACCAATTTGACTCCATATGCCGCAGGTATGGCCCTAAAAAGCAAAAAAAAAAAAAAAAGGCATATATATGTATGACTGGGTCACTTTGCTGTACAGCAGAAATTGATAGAACAATATAAATCAACTATAATAAATTTAAAAAAAAAAGAAATGAGAGCCTGTTCTTGGGTGGGAGGTGGGAATAGAGGGAAAAGGACAGATGGGGGAAGTTTATTTTTTTGTCTTTTTAGAGTCCACCCACAGCATATGGAGGTTCCCAGGCTAGGGCTTGAGTCAGAGCTGTAGCTGCCGGCCTACACTGCAGCTGCAGCAGTGCCAGATCTGAGCCTCGTCTGCAACCTGGATCCTTAACCCACTGAGCAAGGCCAGGGATGGAACCTGTGTCCTCATGGATACTAGCCAGGTTCCTTTCCAGTGAACCACGACAGGAACTCCCAGATGGGGAAAGTTGAGAAGGCAGGTGCAAAAGCACTTGGTGGCCACTTGAGGTTTGGCAGAGGAAGAAGTCCTGACTGAGTGGCTGATGCTGCCATACCAGGAAGGAAGCTCAGTTTGGTGGGGGAGCTGAAGAGTTCATTTTGGGAATACATGCACTTTAAGGTGTGTGGGGAATATCCAAGTGAAAATGTTTGAAGGGGCTCTTGGCTGCTGAGTCTGGAATTCAGGAAGTGATGAGCTAGGCATTGGTGTAAATGGGAAAAGATAACTTGAATGTTGTGGTACTAGGTTAATTTCATCTCCACAATATTTCCCAAAGCAACCACTACTTTCCACCTCATCTGCTATCGCCTTGGTTCAAGCTATTATTATCTTCTAACCGGTCTGCCTCCTTCCCATCAGCCTGTTCTTACATAACTGGTCGAGTGGGCTTTTAAAAGTGAGATGGAGACTTGTCATTTCCCTGCTTAAAATCCATCATCACTGATTTCCCATTGCCCTTGGAATAGAATTCAGACTCCTCGCCAGGGCACAAGGCCCTGTGTGACCGGGCCCCGGCTTGCCAACCTGCCTCTCCACGCTCCTTGGGAGCCTTTCTTCTCCTTCACCTGACCACATGGTCACTGCCGTTCCTTCAAGGCCACGGATTTCTGTCTCGTCGTGAGCCAAGTTTTTCTTTTCCCAACCTTTGTTCATGCTTCTCCCTCCACCTTTTTCCACCCTTGGGCTTGGCCAGACCTCATCTTTCAGGTCTCACTTCAGATAATATTTTTCAGAGGAACCTTCCTTCATCTCTGGAGCTGTACCAGAGCCATCCTTTTTCTTTCCTAGCACTTAATATGCTTTCTTATTAGTTACTCTTGTATATGTTTAGTATCTATTTTCCATACAAGTTCTGTCAGGGCCAAATCCATCCTGTGTTTTATTTACTATTGTACCCCCAGTGCCAGACAGTCCTGAGCACATCGTGGCACTCCCTGAATGTTATTTAGATTTGTTAAATGAATGAGGGTCATTATCTTCATTTTCCCTCTTGAAAAACTTGCGATTTTTACACAGTCATGGAATAAATAGGACTGTGATACAAGCTTGACAGCGTATGTAGCTGATTTCATCTGCTTTTGAGAGTAGTATTCCATTTTTAACTATTATGAAGTGTTCTTTGTCTCTGGGAGGTTGGGATAGATATTAAAATTACAAATCAAATCTTATGGGGTGTTGGGAGTTCCTTGGCAGTCTAGTGGTTAGGATTTGATTCTTTCACCGCTGTGGCCCAGGTTCAGTCCCTGGTGGGAGAACTGAGATCTCACTTCTAGCCAGTACAAACTCCCCCCCCCCAAAAAAAATCCCTGCTGCCTGCATTCATTGTGGTGACTCTGGTTAGCATGGCCTGACCCATTATCAATCTGGCAGTGATGTGGCTGCTGAGTTTTGAAACTGGAGAAAGTGACACTTATTCCCTTGAGTTGGGCACCTGTGACAGAGTTTAGTAGCAGTCTTTTCCTATAGCCCTGATTTGGGAAGTGTCCCAACACATGCTGTTTGCATTGCAGCTGTGGGAAAATCCACCTTTGTGAAGTTACTCACGAAAACTTACCCAGAGTGGGACGTAGCTGCAGAACCTGTAGCAACATGGCAGAACGTCCAGGCTGCTGGCACCCAAAAAGTAAGTTTTCAGTTGTGGTGGGTAGTTGGCAAGCATGGGTGAATAAACTAATTTTAATAATCTCATTTGCTCTGACTATGGGGACTAGTCCAGTTTGAGTCCCCTTTTTAAAAATATCTTCATTCCGGAAAGCAGACCACATGCACTAGAGAAAATATGACTTGTATGAATGTGTTTAATTTTGATTTGTGCAGTTTTTTACATATCTGTATAGTGACTTGCCTCTGTTTTTTATGGTTTCCCAAAGCCTGTCTAGCCATCCTGGCTTTGGAGATTAATTTTGTCATTCCTACCCTTAAGTATATTACTGAAACTGACCATCAGAATTAATAGGTAATTATAGTGATTTTGACTTATTCATGAAATCTTAGAAACTGAAAGGTGACCTTAGCATCTTGTCACGTTTTGAGTCACTGCAGAAATAATGGCTGACCTTTATAAATTAGTACATACTACATGCTAGGCACCGTCCTATCCCAGGCACTGTGCGTTTCACTTAGGCCTCGTGGCTTAGGTGCTGGTGTCAGGTCTGTTGCTTTGGGAGCGACCATAGTGTTGGTTTCACCACCAGCCACATTAGTGTGAGCAGGGAAGAACCACTTTGGACAGAAACCTTAGAGGAAACTCAGGTCGCAGTACCTGCCTCAGTCTCCACAGACTCCTCCCCAGTCACCAGAAACATTCACTGAGTGCCTCAATCTTGTTTTTAACAACCTATTGTTAGAAAGTTCTTGTCTGAGCCACTTTGCATACCTGTGACTCTGACTCATTGGTTCACGTTCTGCAGTCTTGTAACTTTTCCACACGGCAACCCTTCATTCATTTCTAAGGCCATGATTTGCCTGCTTTTTCTCGCCATCGAGCCTTCTCTCTTTGCAACCAAATTCCGTTTTCCTCCAGATGTTTTCTCATTTTGAAGTAACTTTGGGTGATGCACTTCAGTTTGTTCTTTTTCCACCTAGATTTTAGTAAGATGAGTGCTCAGAGCTGCACAGGGCATTCTAGATATGGTTTAAATGGTGCAGGATATCATAGAGCTTGTTCTGGCTGCCATTTTTCTGTTATTCCAACTAAAGATTGTGTTACCTTTTTTTGGCAGGCACGTAATTCTTATTGAGGATGTTTGTTTTGTAAATTGTCTCTGTGTATGTGTGTGCATGTGTGTGGGTGTGTATTTGTGAAGTTAACTTTCCTGTTTAGAAACTAAATTATCTTTTTCTGAGTATGCCACAGGTCACCTGTTTCGGGGATTTAAAAATATATCCACAAATTGTTTGACGCTCTTTCCTTCAAGAGGTGGACCTTAATTCTCCCCCGGAGTGCAGGCTGGACTTAGTGACTTGCTTCTAGTACATACAGTGTAGCAAGATTAACAGTGTGTGTCTATGGTAGGTCATAAGACATTGTATCTTCCATCTTGTTCTTTCTTTCTTTTTTTTAGGGCCTCACCTGCACCATATCCCAGGCTAGGGGTCCATTCAGAGCTATAGCCACCTGCTTACCCCACAGCCACAGCAACTCAGGATCCAAGCAACCCATACCACGGCTCACGGCAACGCCAGATCCTTAACCCAATGAACGGGGCCAGGGATCAAACCCACGTCCTCATGGATGCTAGTCGGGTTTGCTAACCACTGAGCCATGGTGGGAACTCCATCTTATTCTTTCTTGATTGCTTTGGCTCTGAGGATGCCAGCTGCCATATAATGAAGCATAGCTGTCTGGGAAGAGGCCCACGTAGCAAGGACTGAGTCCTGCCAACAGCTATGCCAATGAGTCTTCCCGGAAGATCCTTCAGTCTCCAGTCAAGTCTTCAGATGACTGTAGCCTCAGCCAATATCCTAATTGAAATCTCATGGAAGACCGTGAGGCAGTGAACCATCCCGCTAAGCTGTGTCCCAGATTCCTTTCCCACTGAAACTGAGTTAATGATTTTTTATTTAAGCCATGAAATTTTGGCACAGTTTGGATAACTAATACTCCCATAATCCCATTATTCAGAAGCAAAATATTTAACATTTTTGTCCTTTTAGATTTATTTCTGCACAGGAGAAAATATATATATTTGCATACGTATACATAATATATTTACATATATATGCAGTATATTTACATACACTGACATAAATGTATAAAACATAGGCATATGTTTCCTTTTTTTTAAAGAAAAATTGCGGTTGTCATCTGTATGTCACTTGATATACAAGTCTTCTTCCATTCATAGTAATGTCATTTTAATGGTTGCCATGTACTGCATAATATGGTATGCTGTCATTTAGTTATCCAATCTTTTCTTTTGAATATTTAGTTTTCTAATTTCTCCCTACTAGAAGCAGTGCTACAGTGATGAATATCCTTGTGGCTGTATCTTTCTTTTTTTAATGGATGAAATTTGAAGGTGCTCTAGAACCATAATCTATAATTGGAATTTTAATGTAACAAAATTGCATGTTTTATTGAGACTTTTGTTGTATTCTATAAAATTTTCCTTCAGAAAGTTGTACTATTTTTCTCAAACTTACAGTAACACTAGATGTTCTTTATTTTTTCATCCTTTCTAATTTGAGAGGTAAGAAAATAAATGGTGTGTTATTTTATTTTACATTTCTTTGATTCCCAATGAATTGAATAACTTTAATGTTTATCAGCCATTCATTAGTATTCTTTAGTGAATGCCTATTCAAACCTCTTTTTTTAAGTATATTGAAGTACAATTGTTGAAGTGTAATTAATTTACAAGGCTGTGATAATTTCTGCTGTACAACAAAGTGACCCAGTCGTATACAGACCCAGATCCGTTTTCTCGCAGATTCTTTTCCCACATAGGTTATCACAGAATACTAGGTAGAGTTCTCTGTGCCATACAGCAGGTCCCCATTGACCAATCATTCCATATAGCTCAGTGTGCATATGCCAGGCCCAGACCCCCAGTCCATCCCTCCCACCCCCTCCACCCGTCTCCTTTGGTAAACATAAGTCTTTCAAAGACAGTCTGTTTCTGTCCTGTAAATAAGTTCATTTGTATCCCTTTTTTTTTTAGAGATTCCACATATAAGTGATATATGATGTTTATCTTTCACTGTCTGACTAACTTCACTTAGTATGATAGTTTCTAGGTCCATCCATGTTGCTGCAAATGGCAGTACTTCCTATTCTTCTAGGGCTGAGAAATATTCCATTGTGCTTATGTACCACATCTTCTTTATCCATTCCTCTGTTGATAGACATCTAGATTGCTTCCATGTCTTGGCTGTTGTAAATAGTACTGCAGTGAACATTGGGGTGCATGTATATTTTCAAATTATGGTTTTCTTCAGATAGACGCCCAGGAGTGGGGTTGCTGGACTGTGTGGTAGTTCTGTTTTTAGTTTTTTGAGAAACTCCATAACTGTTTTCCGTAGTGGTTGCACCAATGTACATTCCCACCAACAGCGCAAGAGGGTTGCATTTTCTCCACCCCCTCTCCACATCTATTATTTGTAGACTTTCTGATGGTGGCCATTCTGGCCGGTGTATGGTGGTACCTCTTAGTAGTTTTGATTTGCATTCTCTAATTATTAGTGATGTTGAGCATCTTTTCATGTGTTTTTTGGCCATCATTTGTCTTCTCTGGAGAAATGTCAATTTAGATCTTCTGCCCACTTTTTAATTTTTTTTTTTTTTATATTGAGGTGCAGGAGGTGTTGGTATATTTTGGAGATTAATACCTTGTCATTTGCTTCATTTGCAAATGTTTTCTCCCATTCTGTGGGTTGTCTTTTTGTTTTGTTTAGGGTTTCCTTTGCTGTGCAGAAACTTTTAAGTTTAATCAAGTTCCATTTGTTTATTTTTATTTTTATTGTCTTTACTCTGGAAAGTGGATCTGAGAAGATACTGCTGCGGTTTATGTCAGAGAGCCTGTGTTTTTCTCTAAGAGTTTATAGTATCTGGTCTTACATTTAGGTTTTTAATCCATTTTGAGTTTATTTTTGTGTGTGGTGTTAGAGAATGTTCTAATTTCAGTCTTTTGCGTGTAGCTGTCTAGTTTTCCCAGCACCACTTATTGAAGAGACTGTCTTTTCTCCAAAAGAGGTATATTTTTACCTCCTTTGTCATAGGTTAATTGACCATAGGTTCTTGGGTGTATTTTCTGCCCTTTTTTTTTTTTTTTTGCCTTTTGTCGTTTTTAGGGCCGCACCCGTGGCCTATGGAGGTTCCCAGGCTAGGGGTCTAATCGGAGCTGTAGCCACTGGCCTTCGCCACAGCCACAGCAACCCAGGATCTGAGCCGCGTCTGCGACCTACACCACAGCTCACGGCAACGCCGAATTGTTAACCCATGAGCAAGGCCAGGGATTGAACCCACAACCTCATGGTTCCTAGTCAGATTCGTTAACCACTGCGCCACAAGGGGAACTCCTCTGCCCATTTTTTAATTAGGTGTTTTTTAATTGAGCTGCAGGAGATATTTGTATAAGTCTCTGTCAGTTGCTTCATTTGCAAATATTTTTTCCCATTCTGTAGGTTGTCTTTTTAGTTTGTTTAGGGTTTCCTAATTCTGTTCCTAATCCTGTTCCACTGATCTATATTTCTGTTTCTGTGCCAGTACCATACTGTTGTGATGACTTGTAGCCTTTTTATTTTTTCTGATGAGATCTTTTTGTAATGACTTCATAAGACTTGTTGTTAGTTAAGTCTTTTGACTCTTTGTCATATATTATTGATATTTTCCCTGATTTGTCATTTTTCCTTTATATTTATATATGTTTTGTAATATCATACTTTGAAGTTTTTATGTGGTCAAATATTTTACTTTGTAGTTACTTCCTTTAACATTAAAGTTTAAAAATGCCTCTCACAGCCCAATATTATAAAAATATGCACCTGTTTTTCTTTCTCTTGCTTTCAAGGTTTTACTCTTTATGTGACTTTAAAAGTTATAGGTGTCTGATTTTTCCCCAACTTATTATCTACATGGCCCAGGAGTAGTCTTGTTGAGATTATTCCTGAGTGGTTATATATTTTATTATTGTGACTGGAATCTCTTTTCCCATCATTTTTTTTTCAGGCTGGTTATCACTGTTTTAAAGAAAAGCAGTTGATTCTTATGTATGTCTTTCAAGACTTAATTCTCATATTAAATTTTTTTGCCTTATTTGCTTATGCAAATAGAAAAATAATAGTTTTCTCCAAATACTAATCATTTGTAAGAGTGTTCCACTATCCAAACCTCATTTCTCTTTTCTTTCATTGGATAGAACAATATTAAATAATAGCAGTTATGGTAGTGACCCTTATCTTTTCTGTCGTTAGTGAAACTACCTCTAATGTACCATTTTTAAGTTCTGTTACTGTCATTCATTTCAATAGACAGTGTGGAGGAGGTACCCTTCTATTAGTAGGATATTAACTGTTTTTATCAGTTTCAGATGTTGAATTTTCATCCAAAGTCTTCTTTAGCATCTAGTGACATAACCATGGGATTTATCCCTTTTTACCTCTTAATATTAGTCATTGATTTGATAATGCTATCATCTTCACATTCCTAGAATGAACTCTGGATTATTTATAAATTTAATTGGTATTACTGCTTGCATAAACAGTTTTTGACAGGTTTTACTGTCAAGGTTATGAAAATGAATGGAGAAGTTTTAGATCATTTTAGCATAGGAATTATTTATTCCTTAAAGATATGTTAGAAATCTGTTTTAAAATTATATGCATTCATTCCTATTTGGGAGAATAGTTATTGGACAAATATTTTGTTCTCAATTTTTCAATTTTTTTAACCTTCTTGTGTCAATTTTGATAATTTTGTTTTCCTAGAAAATTTCCCTTTTATAGAAATTTTCAAATTTAATAGTGTAAAATGAGTTACACATATTCTTTTATACTTTAAATTCTTCTGTATTGAGAATTATTCTATCTTTTGTCTGATGTTTATTTGTGTGAATATTTGGGGAGAGATAGATTTGATAGATAATTGTCTACTTGTCCTAAGAATTAATGGATTTTATTTTTTTAATTCTATGGGGGTTGCATTCTGATTCATTAATTTTTACCTTTAAATTTATCTCTCAGAGTTTCTTTGCATTTTTAAATCTTTAAGTGTGAATGAGTAATTTGGTTATTTTTTTCTTTTTTTCTGCCTTAATGTTAAAAGCATTTGCAACTGGAAATTTTCTTCATGGGATAACCTTTGGCCCTGTCTTCTAGGTTTTGACAAATGAGATTTTAACTGAACTTTCACAAACAAGTTTGTGATTGTAATTTTGATTTATTTTTTGCCTAAGAATTATTTTTAGTGTTTTATATATTCTGAGTGGATTTTGTGTGTTTATTATTTTGTTAATTCTAATTTTATTTTGTTATGAACAGCGTGACTTATAAGGTTTCTAATTGGAGAAGCTCACTGAGGTTTTTTTCATGGCCTATGTATGATCAATTTTGGTAAATGTGCCATGGACTTTTAAGAAGAATATGTATTATCTGTAAGGTATATGGAGTTTGATGTGACATTTTTATAAATTCTAAGATATTGTTGATTGTAAAACATTATCAATTTAGCAGCACTTCCAAAGAATAATTAAAATGTTTTAATTATTTAAAGTAATTTAAAAAATAAAATAATTAAGTTTAATAAGCATTGCTGAGTTGTATCCCAGTTTCAGATAGGTGAAAAAATAATGATTTCGAGTTTTATCCTCTAAGTTCCCATTTTGGAGGGCTCCTTGTTTAATTAAATTCTAGGGAAAGTGGTGTACTAAAGCTTTATGCTTTTACTGTATTTTGTCCATTTTTCCTCGTGTTTTTAATTGACTTTATATTTTTGTGTTTCCAGTGCTTTATTATGGAATGTATTTTCTTGCATTTAATATGTAAGAATGTTCATGACTTCTTTGTGGAGTCTTAATGGCTTTATTAGTCTTTAAAAAAAACTCTCTTGTCACATGTAATGCTTTTTTTCTTAATACAGCTTTGTCACATGGACTTTCCATTTGCATCTACTTGGTGGAACTTTGCTGTCCCTTTGTTTTTAACTAATCTGTGTCATCTTGTTTTAGGTGTTTCTCTTATGAACAGAATTTATAGCTCTTACCCAGTCGTAGTGTTTGCCTTTCCTGGGGATTTTTCTCTTTTATCATGATTGTGTTTAATACAGTCCTGCCACCTTATTTTATGCTATCATATCCTTTTTTTCCTTTATGCGATATTTGAATATTTCTTTCATTTTTCTCCCCTTCATTCATATGGAAACTTTGCTATTTTTATTCTACCAGTGGGAACATTTAAATTAAAAATATACATGTTTAAGACTCACAGATGAAGAAAACAAACTTGTGGTTACCAAAGATGCTAGAAGAAGGGGCGGGACAAATTAGGGTTATGGGATTAACAGATACAAACTACTAAGTGTAAAATAGATAAGCAACAAGGATATACTGTATAGCACAGGGAATTATAGTCATTATCTTATAAAAACCTATAATGGAGTATAGTCTGCAAAAATACTGAATTACTTTGCTGTACCCCTGAAACTAATATCATGTTGTAAATTGACTGTACTCCAGTAAACACACACACACACACACACACACACACACGTAAACCTATCTTATCAATGTTCACGGAGTCTCTACGAAAGAAAAAAAACTTTTCCACTTTTTTATTACCTTCTTCTCCAGACTACATCCTCCAGGTATAGAAATCTGTAGTTTTATAGATCCATAATATTTTTACATTGTGAAATTTTTCTGTTAACTATAGAAATTGGCAGTAAACTAAACCACATTAATAATAATTACATTATACATAACTCTTTTCTACTGGTCATTCACTGATCACTGTTTTCTTATTACCACTTCTGTTTTCTTAATTCTTCTTTTGATTCATTTTTCAATTGGTTGAATATATTTTAGAGAAGTTTTTTTCAGATAGTGGGTGGTATAATTTCTGAATGATTGCTTGTCTTAAAATGTCTTTAGTTTCTGGAGTTCCTGTTGTGGCTCAGCAGGTTAAGAACCTTATATAGTCTTAGTGAGACTGTGGGTTCGATCCCTGGCCTTGTTCAGTGGGTTAAAGATCCGGCACTGCTGCAACCTGCGGCATAGTTCTCAGACATGGCTCAGATCTGGCATGGCCGTGGTTGTGGTGTAGGCCGGCAGCTACAGCTCCGATTTGACCCGTAGCCTGGGAACTTCCATATGCTGCAGGTATGGCCATAAAGAGAAAAAAAAAAAAAAATGTCTTTAGTTTCTGTTGCAGGGAAGTGTTATAGTGTTTGATGGGTCTGATCTTTTTTTTTTGGGCCTCGGCTCGCAGCAGCTTGATGTGGGATCTCAGTTCCCAAGCCAGGGAATGAACCCAGGCCACAGAGATGAAAGCACCAAGTCCTAACCACTAAGACCACCAGAGGACTCCCTTTTTTGTTTGTTTCTTTTAAATATAAGTAATTCATGTTTTTCCTCCTCCTTAGGTTTTCATTTTGTTTTGCTTTGCTTTGATGTATTCTTGACATTTTGCCAGGATAGGTTCGTTTTGGGGTACGTGTGTGTGTATAAAAGCTGTGTATATAAATCTGTATTAAATCTTTTCTGGTACTCAGCAAATTTCTCTGAAATGTGGAAAATCTCATCTCAAATTTTGTTTGATTTTAGCTTCTTTTTCATCTATACTTCCTGGTTGTACTATGGTTTTAAACTTCATTGCTGTTCTAAAACACCTAGAGATTTGACTTGTTTCTATTGGACAGTGATGGTGAAATCTGTTGAGAGGGAGATACACACTTTACAGTGAGCTGCTTCTACTCATCTCTTTTTATTGGGGATGGCATTTCACTTCTCTGTATTGGACGTTTATCACACAAGATGGAAAACCATTTGGTTATGTAGCTTTGTCTGGGCTAGGGGTGCTGTGAAGTTGCACATAGTTTTGGCCCTTGTTTGAAGAGTTGTTTGATAGCAAATGGCATTAACTGGGGTGAGGTGGATGCAAGGCATTACATCCTAATGTGTCTTTCCAGAGGAAAGAAAGAAAAAAAAACAAAGCCTGCTCTCCGGCTGTGTAACAGTGTACATTGTATCTCTTGCACTATGTGCCTTTTCATTTCTTTCATCATTTTCTTGCCTCTTAGTTGAGGGAAATTTTCTGGAATTGATATTCTGTGTGGCATTCACTAATTAGGTTTACTGTGGTTTAGTCTGCTGGTTACTGTCTACATTGGGTGTTTTGTTTTGGCAGTTGCATTTTTTTTTTCTTCTCTAAGAGTGTGCCTTTCATATTGCACTTTTTTAATGGTAGCCTGTTCTTATCAACATGGCGGTATCTTGAATCTCATGGAGATTTTTCTGTTTTCTCCTGTCTCTGGTAACAGCTCTGTCTCCTGAGAGGCTGCTTGTCCTGAGCACACGGATTGGTCTCCCCTTGGTAGCCCAAAGCCTGCTGGTAGAGGCCCCCACCCAGTCAGCCCTGGTCCCTCTACCAGCACAGTGGGACTTCCGTGCCATCTCAGAACTATGCCACAAACCAAGGGTTCCCTGCAGTCTCTAGTGACAGCATCACAGACTTGAGTAGATTCAGATTTGCCCCCTGCTTCCACCTCCAGCTCTTAGCCAGGGGCTAGTTGTGAGGCTGGTGTGTGTCTGTGGGTTGGGGGATTAGAAAGAGGAAAATTGTTTTGTGATCCACTCTGTTCTACCTGCAGTGCTCCTGCTGAAGGCGTCCAAAGGGCCCGGACCCTTCTTTGGAATCTAGGGGTAAGATTTAGCCAAACTGGACCATTTGCGATTGTCTAATTTTTTTTACCCCCCCCCTGAATTTTTGTCTCTACCTGAATTGCTTTCTTCTTAATCTCCATTTCCATCTGTGGAAATTCCATGTATCATTTACTTCCCAGCTTAATGCCACTTTTTTCCAGAAACTTTCTTAGATTGCCTCCACCATACGTGATCACGTCTTCATCATATTTCTGCTTTACATCCTAGCTCTATAGCTTTGTCACCGCCTTTCCTTTTGCATTGTGAGCTCCTCCCGTTTGGGAACCATGTCTTTCTTGCCCTTATATGGAGAAGTATTAGAATGAAGAAGTTAGAGGAAGCCAGGTTTGAGTCCCCATTCAACACTTTGTCACCATGAAACCTTGGACAAGTAAGTTACTTAACCTTTTTGAGTGGATATTTTCAAGAAATGGCCAAAATAGTGGCACCTACCTCATGAAGCTGTTTTGAAGGTGAAACGAGTTAACAGAGCGCAGTGAACATTGAGATAAATCTTAGTTTAATTTTTGGTACCCCTTATGGCACCCAGCTCACGTAATGCCTCATCCACACAGGCCTTCAGTTAATGGTGACTGAATGAATGCAGATCCAAAGTGTTCTGCCCAAAATTCACTCTTGCCGTGAGTCGGTGGTGGGGCCCAGGAAAGAATCCAGGGTTCCTGAGTATCTTATGAGTATCTTAACTTGTGTTCCCACCTGCATTTGCTGAGTTAAATGGGTCTTCAGATGCGTTTCGTAAAGTCTCTTAGAGTCGAGGAGGAAGTATTTGTTTTTGTTTGTTTAACAAATTGTGGCCTTGCTGTAAGAGAGCAAGAACTCTGTTTGTTTGATTGGGTTTTCCAGTAGTCAGTTATTTTCTTATCTGGGTTGAAGTTTTAAAGAGAAATTGCCACAAATGGAAGCTCAAAGGAGAAGCAACACGGTGTTAGAGGAGAAAGGTCTGATTGCAGGTGGAGCGCTAGGTGGTTGTTGCCTGTTCACTCTCCTCCTACGCTGTCCGCAGACTCAGCAGTCCGTGACTCTGCTAATTCTTGTACGTGGCTCTCCCCCCGCTCTTCTCCGGTGTGTGTCAGGTGGCGTGTCCTCTCCCTCTAGCAGGTTCTTGTCTGATAAAGCAAGAATGGTTCTTCCTTGATTATGCAGTTTTGTCTGAGTTGAGGGAGGTGATGATACCTTTTGGGTGAAAAGGGACTTTTGTAATTGCTTTTCTCGCTGGTTGTTACCCCCGCGGGGGTGGGTGGTAAGCTCTGTGACATAAACATGCCTTCTGAGGAATTGTCCTCTTTTGTGACTGACCTCTAGGCCCGCACTGCCCCGAATCTGGGAAACTTACTGGATATGATGTACCGGCATCCGACACGATGGTCCTACACATTCCAGACATTTTCCTTTTTGAGCCGCCTGAAAGCACAGTTGGAGCCTTTCCCTGAGAAGCTCTTAGAAGCCAAGAAGGCGGTCCAGATCTTTGAGAGGTCTGTGTACAGTGACAGGTAAGACGCTGAGCCCTCCACCGGTCACACGCTGCGCATGTGAAAAGACTGCATGTTTTCTCCTCTTGCTCAGACCCTGCAGTGCTCTGGTCTTCGAAAATTATACTTGGACAAATTATCTTCTTCTTCTTTTTTTTTTTTCTCTTTAGGGCCATACCCAAGGCATATGGAAGGTCCCAGGCTAGGGGCCAATCGGAGCTGCAGCTGCCGGCCTACACCACACCACACCGCATCTGTGACCCACTCCACGGCTTGTGACAGCACCAGATCCTTAACCTGCTGAGCAAAGCCAAGGATGAAACCCGCGTCCACATGCACACTGGTCAGGTTTGTTACCACCGAGCAACCACGGGAACTCCCCAAATTGTCTGTCTTCTTTTTAAAGCCAACACAGTACAGATTTGTTCAGATTATAATTTCACAGAGTTACCATATATGTCCAAAAAGGAAACAGTGTTTTTCACAAACTGAATGCGTTTAATTTCTCACATTGGCCCTGATTATGTTTCTTTAATCTTTTCTGGCATAGAAGCTGCCTGGTAGCTATTTAGTACAACCGTTGCATACTAAAAGGCACAGAGTAGGAGTTCTCGTAGTGGCTCAGCAGGAAACAAATCCGAGTAGGAACCATGAGGTTACAGGTTCGATCCCTAGCCTTGCTCATTGTGTTAAGGATCTGGCGTTGCTATGGTGTAGGTCACAGATGCGACTTGGATCCCTCATTGCTGTGGCTGTGGTGTAGGCCGGCAGCTGTAGCCCGATTCGACCTCTAGCCTGGGAACCTCCATATGCCATGGGTACAGCCCTAAAAAGCAAAAAATATAAATAAAAATAAAAGGCACAGAGTAAAGACATAAGTAGCAGTGCATGTTCTAGCAAAGCAGATTAATCAGTGGTTGGTCATTACCTTGAAGGAAAAAGCAGATGGAATTAAAATTTCTGTTCCTAAAATAATAAGGGAAGTCCATTTATCCCTTTTTTTTTAATTCTTCAAGACAAGATTCCTGAGTAGAAATAGCACATTTGTAAAATTGGCTTCTGTCTTGGATTTAACCTCTTTGGACCCTTTGTACTGGGACAGGACTCGTGTTGGCCAGAGCTGCAGAGACAGTGCCTTAGTCACTCAGGGGAACTGCACCATCCTGACCACCTCTGGGGCAGTGAGATGTGGAGTCGCTTTTCATGAAGGCCAGCAGCTGCCCCAGGAACTCAGCTCATCTGTTCCAGAGGCGCTGGTCCATCTAGGCTCTGGAGTTCCTGGTTCTGCCGCAGGACCAGGCTGTGACTCATGTTCAGGCCATTTGGAGAGGGAGCAAGGGGTGCCTTGCTCTGTACATCACTGAGGGTTTTTTACTCTAAAGGCTCTGAATGTCCCGTGTAGTGTGAAATGGTGATTTAAATCATGGTGGTCTTTTTGTTTTTTTTTTTAATTACTCAATGAATTTTATAACATTTATAGTTGTACAACGATCATCTACATGTACATTTATAGTTGTACAACCCAATTATAGCATTTCCATCCCAAACCCCCAACGCATCCCCCCACCCCCCAACCTGTCCCATTTGGAAACCATAAGTTTTTCAGAGTCTGTGAGTCAGTATCTGTTCTGCAAAGAAGTTCTTTGTGTCCTTTTTTTAGATTCCACATGTAAGTGATAGAGTATGATGTTGTCTCGCTGTCTGACTGACTTAGTATGATAATTTCTAGGTCCATCATGGTGGTCTGTCTGAAGCCCCTAGAGTTGTCAAAATGGAAAATACATTTTTATTGCCTGATAACTTCTGAAAACACTAGATTGGTTACCTATTTAATTCCAAATTATAAAAACTAGTTCTACTTGTTAGTGCTCCCATAAAGCCTCCTGGAGGGAAAGCATAAGGGTAGGTTTGTAGTTGTATTGTGACTTTTTTTTAAAAAAACATTACTTCAGAACAAACCTGACAGGACCCCAGGAGAGAGCCTGCTCTTTATAAAAGCCAAATATGTGAATTATAAATGGTTGGTTTATGGATTTGGGTTCTTTTTCAACTGTTGGATATACTGCTACCTATTTTCCTCTCCCCTCTCCCAAGCCATGGCTCTAGGATTAGGAAAATGAATTAATATAACTCACCATTGGTCTTTTGATTTCCTGCCTCTTAGTAGGGTAGGCATGTGGGAGACCCTTTAGAAACAGAAGTATTTTGGAATTCCCTCGTGTTTCAGTATGTTAAGGATCTGGCATTGTCACTGCTGTGGCTCAGGTCGCTGCTGTGGCTCAGGTTCAGACTCTGGCTTGGACACTTCTGCATGCCATGGGCGTGACCCCCCCAAAAAGAAATAGAACATTTTTGGTTTTGTTTTTCTTTTAGAGACACACCTATGGCATATGGAAGTTCCCAGATTAGGGGTTGAATCGGAGCTGCAGCTGTCGGCCTACACCACAGCCACAGCAACGCCAGATCCTTAACCCACTGAGCAAGGCCAGGATTGAACCCACATCCTCAGGGACACTATTGTTGGGTTCTTAACCCACTGAGCCACAGCAGGAACTCCAGAAGTATTTTGTTTAGAAGTTGTAAGGTCTTAACATTTAATTATAAAGGAAGAGATGGGAATTGATTGCACTGTAGCTGCAGCATCCTAGGTGTTTTCTTGGGCAGGGGGAGCATTTTTGTGACAGAAATAATAGCTAATTACACATTATAATCCTATGGTAATTTAGAGCCTTTCCACTCTTAAAAATTTATTCCTTAATTTGTTTGCTCAGCACCAGTTTGTCGAATGCTGCCTGTGTGCAGGCGCCAGGCCGGGCCTGGGAGCTGCAGCTGGAAGCAGAGCAGACCCCGTCCCCGCCTTCACGGTGGCCGCAGTCTAACAGGGCTCTCTGAGACTACGCACGTGCTCGTGTGTGTTGTGTTTGTTCCAGAGGAAGAGCATGGGTTGTTTGGGAGAGTGGATGGCAGGGAAGGAGAAATCTAAATCTTTTCTGTTTTAAGTTAAAAGAGACAACAGCATGTGGCTCGAGAGCAGAGACCCTGACGCCTCCGTCCTTGAGCTGGTTCTTCTCTGCAACCCCTGCGTTCAGGCTGCAGTGGTTGCTTCTCCTCACTGTTCACCACGGCCTTCTGCCGCCTCTCTCCCCATCACCACCAGCTCCGGAGAGGGGAAGAAGTGCTCGTCTTAGAAAGGCGAGGGCCCTCTTATAGGGCTTCTTTACACAGATTTAATTTCTCTTTGTGAGATCGCAATTTCCATTTACCCGAAAGAAGCCGAAAACGTTGTTCAGAAACTGAATTGGAAATTCACCTCTTTGTTGCCTTCAGCTAGTCTGTAGTCTAGCCATTCCAGAATGGGCAGGTTGACCTCTGGAGCTCCCAAATCAGTACCTTCCTAGCCCAGCAATGAAGTAGTTAGAGTAACAGCTAAGGTGTCCTGAGTACCACGTAAGAGTCACTCTTGCCGGCACCTGGTAAGTATTATGCACCAATCCTCACAGCTCTGTGAGTTAGGCTCAGTTGTTATCTCTTTGTGCAGAGGAAGAAGTGGGCTGAGAGTCAAATGACTTACCCATGGTGACACAGCTCTTGAATCTTGAAGCCAGAATGGGGCTTAGGAATGGGACCCTGCAACCTGTTCTCTTCTTATAGCACTTGCAGTCTTGTGACATGTACTCTCCTGAGCCATTTGTACACAAGGATTCTGAATTTCATTTTCTCAGAAGTGGCTGGTTGCTAACCATTGCCTTTGAAACTGAAGTTCATTGTTTGGGATATAAATTGTGGTTTGTATCAAGATACCTGAGGTTTGAAAGCATAGTCGACCCTCCTGAAGCTATAGTTTCTAGGTAGCTCTGATTTTCTCTTTACCAGGTGCTCCTTTAGTTATGGAAGTAAACAAGGGGCAAAATTAGTTGGATTTTTAGATCTAGCTTTCTGGTGTCTGGATTAGAAATTCAGCAGCACAGGAAGCAAGAGCTCATATATGCTTGCTTTGGAGGAGAGTCTGCTTTCTTGGTGAATACTGCAGTTAGTAGGAACTGCGTTTCCTCCTTCATAGGTGACCCCACTTAAATACAGTGTCTTCTCTACTTCTCAGCTAGACACAAGGATGGGTCAGCCTCCTGGAGACTCAGAAGACTAGAGTCCTTAAATTAAAAGTGGCAGGTGCTTTATACTAGATTGGGTTTTTTTGTATGTTTGTTTCAAGGCTTACTTATAATAATAATAAGGAAATCTTAAGTTCAAGTTTACATGCACCATTTACCTTGTGTTTTGACGGGTTTCCAGCAGGGAAAATTGTTGGCGACCAATGATACTCTTTTTCAATGCCCCTTTTTCTTCCAGTGGGTTCATCCATCCGAGAGCTGTGCCTTGGGACTCCAAAGTCTAAATGCTTTTCTCACCTTATTGTTGAGCAGGGAGGGAGAGATATAGGTGAAGAATTCAGATTTCTTAAAGTTTGTTAAGGGGCTAGAAAGGTTAAGTGTCAATTACACGTCAGTTTTTAAAAGAAAAAGAAAAAAAAAGATTGATGAACTAGAAAGTTTAAGTGGTTTGGACAGACATGGAATAAGTCGGTTATTGACTTTTTTCTGTTTTTGCTTCTCTTTTGCCTTTCATTCCATTTTCCATTCTCCTCTCCCCTCATCCCACTTTAACTTCCAACCAGGTATATCTTTGCAAAGAATCTTTTTGAAAATGGTTCCCTCAGTGACATGGAGTGGCATATCTATCAGGACGGGCATTCTTTTCTCCTGCAGGAGTTTGCCAGCCGGCTCAGATTGCATGGCTTCATCTACCTTCGGGCCGCTCCTCAGGTAACACAGAATTTAAAGCTTTAGACATCAGGGCCATAAGAAACTTAAAAGGTGATGTTTTCTGAGCCCCTGATTTTCCAATTAGAGAAATTTGATTGTGGGTATTACCTGGTACACGGAGAGCAGTGGGTGAGCACAAGCTTTCCGCAGCAGAGGGCTAAAGCCAAACTGTGCCAAGAAAGGCTCTCCCTTGATATGGCAGCCGTGTCGAGAAAATTGGGCATTACCTTCATTGCCCAGAATTTGAGGTCAGACGCTCTGACCAATAACCTGTAGCCAGTTGCCTGAGCATTTCCTTCCCTCTAACTGGGCCATCAGAGTCTGTGGTGGTCTTGATGTTTTCCCGAATATCACGTCAGGAGGAAGAAGAGCGTTTAGTCTTCTTTTGAACCTTGAGAGTGCCCCTGGGCAGGCAAGCTGCGTTCCATGACTCTCTGACTTGGACCGTGGACCAGGTCTGGCACATGGTGGGTTGCTGTTATGGCAGGAGCACGGAAGCCTCCGGAGACAGCAGCAGTCCTTGGCTCTGCTGATGGGCGGTAACCGTGGGCAACCCCTGGAAATGTTTCCCCTGGCGGGGTCCTTGTCTGTCCAATCCAGTGTCTCAGACTAGTGATCTCTAAGTGCTCTTGTGGAGTGGGATTCTGAGCCAAGGCGGGGAGCGTTTTTTGAGGGCTGTGTCGTTCTCAGCTTTTAAGACATACAGCTGCTATGGAGTCATGTGCCAGATTATCTTAGGAAGGGGACTGCTCTTCAGGCTCGAGGCCATGCTTTTAGAGTTAGAACTGAGCTTGTGGACAGGAGGCAGCCTGAGAACGGACTGAGCAGCCTCAGAAAATGGGTGGGAGAGTGAGCCCCCGTTGCACAGGTTCACAGGAGCCAGGAGGAGAGGGCCGGAAAGAAGGGCCTGACCTCAGGGAGGTGGCAGCCAGGCAGGAGGCTCTGGGTGTGGGGGACCAGATGTGGGGGCACTTCGTTTTTTTTTGTTTTTTTTTTGTCTTTTTGCCTTTATGCAGAGCCTCACCTGTGGCATATGGAGGTTCCCAGGCTAGGGGTCTAACAGGAGCTGTAGCTGCCGGCCTTCGCCACAGTCACAGCAACACGGGATCCGAGCCGCGTCTGCAACCTTCACCACAGCTCAGGGCAACGTCGGATCCTTAACCCACTGAGCAAGGCCAGGGATCGAACCCGCAACCATCATGGTTCTTAGTCGGGTTCGTTAACCACTGAGCCACGAAGGGAACTCCCTGTGGGGGCACTTTGTGTCAGGAGTTTCTGAAGATGGTGAGAGAGAAGCTTAGATCATAGGAGGAAATAAAGCAATTCCATGGAGAGAAATAGAATCTCAGGTCTACAGTGAGACACAGCAGACCTCAAGTCCACTTGAGCCGCAGTGAAGCCAGAGGACTAAAAACCTTCTGCGAAAAGGATGAAGCTGGAGCTGGGTGGGTCACATTTTTATGACTTCTTGAGTAGTTTTCATTGCCAGGGAGCAGGACCAGAAGAGGCCAAGCATGAAGGTGACTTGTGCGGTGGGGATCGGTGCCAGTTATCAGGGAGAAGGGAGGCCCCTGCCAAGGAGGAGGGCTTGAAGGAGCTGAAGTAGGGTTCAGGGTGAGAGGAAAGCCCTGGCCCCCAGGAGCACTCAGGGCCTGGGCCAAGGCTGAGTAAGAGCATCATGGGCTTGAACGAGTAAAAGTTGCTGGATTTTGAAGAGGTGATGGGCTTCCAGGAAGACTTTATGGGACAAATAGTTGAAAGCAGCAGTCAGTTGAGGGGCTGAGCTTTAGGAGAAGAGTTGAGAGTATTGACCAAGCCTTTTCCAGTTTCCTCACCCAACCTGCTGGGACACTCAGACCCAGCAAGGAGAGCAAGAAAGTCTTCCTCACTTCCTTGTGCACTTGGGATGACTTTGTGGGAAGAGACGATGATGATGGTAATGTGGTGGTGATTGCTGTTATTATGGTATGGCTGATGTAGCTGTTTGGAGGGACTAACAGAGGTATTTCAGCTGGCCTAGAATAAGGGTTGAAGGATCATTGCAGCTTAATTGTAGGGAAGAAATAGCTTGTTCATTTTGAGATTGGATGGGGATTTTGCTGCTGTTTCGATGTCTTTAGAGCCAAGAGCCCAGGAGTGCCAGTATCCTTCACCTGAAGTCACCCCGACCTCTTCTGTGAGACCCAGAGGTAACTACATCCAAGAGAGAGCAGAACAGAAGCGAAAACTTCCCTGTGTAGAAAGGTGGGCAGGTGCTCAACCGCCAGTGCAGAGCTCTGGGAGACGCTGGGTTTAGAGCTGGCGAGATGGGTTTCGGCGGGGCCTTTTGCTCCTTCCCGCCTACTTTTCCCTAAATTGTAAGAAGCAAGCAAGCCAACAATAAAAAATCAAAAGAGCAGTGGCTGTGCCCTGGGGAGTCAGGAAGAGAGAGAGCAGCTGGCCAGTGTGCCTCCAAGAGCCAGGCCGTGTTCGCGGCATGGACACAGCATGCTGGACAGGCCAGGGGCAAATGGCACCCGGGTGTGGGGCTTGGGAAGCACAGTGGCCAGACCAACTAGCAGTCACTGTCCATGGCTGCCTCTGACCTCAGACAGTCCCGAACCAGGGCTGGGGGCGGGGGGCGGAGCCAGGAAGTGAAGGGGGCAGATGGTTAAAAGTGTCCCTCCCTCCCCTGCTGTTTCCAGCTGCGGTGTCTTTCCTTTTCACATCCAGGTGTGTCCTCCCCCGCCAGGACTGAGGTAAAGTGGGACCAGACTAGAGCAGTGTTGGCACAGGATTTTTTTTCTTTTTTTTAAAGAACTTGTCTCAGCCGTATCAGTAAAGGAAGAATTATGCCAAATGCTCAAAATAGAAGTTTACCTAGACTTCCGGGGGGAAGAAAAGTTGGCTCTTTTAAGCCAATTGCTAGTGCAAAGGGAACTACTAGCCTATTTTAGCAGGAGAGACTTTAACATCAGGTTTTGCCTGCCGGCCGTGAATGAATAACCATGGCTTTTATAAAAAGAATTGCCCTGCCCTTGTGTGTAATTGAAAACAAAAAGCCCGTTCTAAAAAATAGGCATGTTCATTAATTCTGATAATATTTTTTCTCTCAGGAGAATTAGGGAGCTTTGCTGTGTTCAGAAATCCTGAGGCTACCTTGCTGAAGGAATGTGGATTGGTCAGCCTCTAAGGAGGCGGTCTGGCCGTACATACAAGCAGGTGCACCTCCCTTTGACCTGGTAATGGTGCTCCTTGGAATTTACTCCTCTGTAAACTTGCTCCCACATGGGCAGAATGGCTCCTGTGCAAGACTGCATTGTTTGTAACAGCAAATTCTTGTAAACAACCCAAGCAGCCATCATTAGGGACCAGCTGAATATATTAATGTTCCCTGCCTGCACTGGAAAACTCTGAAGTCATGAAAGGGAGTTAGAAAGTGCTATACTGGTATGTAAGAATCTTCAAGACATCTTGTTAAGTAAAGAAAAACAAGAACAGAGTGTGTGGTAGGACACCTTTTATATGTTTTTCTTTTTCTTTTTCTTTTTTTTTTAAGGTAGGGGTGGTGTTCCTTTCTGGCATAGCAGGTTAAGGATCTGGCGTTTGTTACTCTAGTAGCTCGGGTCCGCCACTGTGGCACAGGTTTGAGTCCTGGCCCAGGAACTTCCGCATGTGCCGTCGGTGGGGCCAAAAAAATTTTTTAAAAAGGTAGGGGTAAGAATGTGTGTGTGTGTAAAACATTTCTGAAAGTATCTAATAAATCATTAACATCCACCGTGGGTGGGGCGGAGAGCTGGGTAGCAGGAAGTCAGTGGGGAAAGCTGTGTGATGGGGGGAGGGAAGCAAGGGGGAACAAAGCAGTTAGCAGTGAGGAGGAGGATGTAGGGGCAGAAAGATGGAAGGAAAAAGAGGAGGTTCAGAGCGAAGGAAAGTAGAAATGGAAAAAGATGAAAGGAGCAAAAGGAAGACTGACTAGGCTGGACGTGAGAATGTTCGGTGAATACAGGCAACAAGGATTTATTGACCACCTGCTCTGCCAGGCCCCGTGCTCAAGAGGTACTCTGGCCCACCTCCTCGGTCTCCCCCAGTCACTGTATCCTCAGAGCACCCTGTGCAGATGCACCTCTGTCATCTGATACAGCTGAAATGCCACCGCTGGTGTGCGTTTGTCCGGGGCCTAGCCCAGTGCCCAGCTTGCAGAGTGGTGTGAACGGGTAAGCTGGGACCAGGGATAAAGGGGCAGCGCCTGCCTCTTCCAGGAAGCGCCTCTGTGACTGCAGGAGCCCACCTGCTCCTCCTTATCTGACCTGCTGCGCTTCAGATCCAGACTCACAGCTCAGCACTTGACTTGCTGTTTTGCATATCTCGTTTTACTTGTTATCTGACTAAATTATGGACTCCCTAGGGTGAGGACTTCATTTAAGTTTACGGCAGTTCTCGATTCAGAGGAAGGAGATGAAAAGGGATAAGTGCTCGAGGTATTAGCGTGTTACATCTGTGTCCATCAGTTTGAAAAGCTGGGCACAAGATCATGAATGAAATGTGTTTATAGGCTGTCCTTTCCTTGGGAATGCTGTACGCTGCATTTGGGGATACAGTCCACATTTGGGAATAAAGTGTCAGTGTTTGAAAGAAGAAAGTCCTGAGTCAGTGGTTTACTCCAATTCTTGCCAGGACAGATGACACTGAGTATGAAAGGCAGAGAGAAGAAGGAAGGCAGTTCAGGCCAAGCAGACCTTTAGAGCAGGTGTGAGAGGCGAAGGAGCGTGGTCTGTAACGGACAGGAGGTCAGTCTGGCTGTGGCTGCAAGTCCCGGGGAAAAGCTGAGAGCGGGGCATTGGGAGGAGTGATCACACTTGGGGAATAGCTTTGCGTGACCGTTAAAGGAGAAGGTGACATTCTCTGAGCCTGTCAGAATAAGGCAGAGTGGGACTGTGCACATTCCGGAAGCAGTGGGGGACCAGGAGCTAGTCTCAAGCCTCACTTTTTTACTTCTTTGCCCCTGACCTATGCAGAATTTGCATTCCACACCAGAGTGAGTGTTCGATATGATATGAAAGAGATGTTTCAAATTACTTACCCTTTTGTACCTGTAATGTTGCTCCTACTTCCTTGCACTGGCGCTGGGTGGCTGTGGGCAGTAAGGACCCTGAGAAGTGTTTTAAGCAAGGAGAGTAATACCGTTACAGTCAGCCCTCCATGTCTGCGGATGCAGGACCCGCCCAAGAGGAGAGCGAGCCTGCTGTCATTTTAGATGTACAAGGGACTTGAGCAGCCTTGGATTTTGGTATCTGCAGGGGGTCCTGGGACCAGCCCGCCCGCAGTTACTGAGGGACCACTGCCTGTCCCGGTACTGTGGGAGGGTGGGCCTCGGGGAAACTGGGAGGAAAGACACCTTTGGTCAGGAAATCCTCCCAGTGGCCCGTGGGGTTGATGAAGGTGAGCAAGTGGAAGGCCACAAAGCCTGCACCGCTGGTGCCTGGTGGAGACGTGGACTTAACCCTGGACCTCCTGATTCTGAGGCCTGTGCTCTTTGCATACACTTTCCCGTCTCCGGGGCAGAGAGCCACAAGCTCTGCCACAAGGCTCTCAGCTCAGGGGAAAGCTGATGAGGACCTGACCAGGGCAGAGGTGAGAGAGAGGCAAGGAGAGAACCAACTGGAGAGAACTGAAGTGAATTCAGGGACTTCCTGGATGTGACTGGGAAAAGGAAAAAGAAGGGTCCCAGTCCTTCCCAGGGTCCTGGAGTAATAGGTGCAGCTCACCTGGGATTGAATAAGAAAACGAGGTGGCAAAGGTAAAGTCATAGTGCAGTGCCCAGGATGGACGTGGCGAGTGGGTCTGCGCCCCTGCC
Source organism: Catagonus wagneri (assembly GCA_004024745.2). Lineage (NCBI taxonomy): Eukaryota > Metazoa > Chordata > Mammalia > Artiodactyla > Tayassuidae > Catagonus > Catagonus wagneri. Next base: position 28,488,502 of record PVHT021183519.1, read on the forward strand.
CCGGGCTGCTCTGGAACCGCTGAGATAACCAGTGGCTCAGCAGAGCTTGGGGATTGTCTTTCAGGTTTGTTTGAAGCGGCTCCGCCGGAGGGCCAGGGAAGAGGAGACAGGAGTTGAGTTGGCGTATCTTGAGCAGCTTCACAACCAGCACGAAGCCTGGCTTGTCCACAAGACCACCCCGTAAGTGGACAGCAGCGCAGCGCAGACAGAGGCCTGCCTCCCCGAGGCCAGGCGTTACAGTTCAGGAAGTTCAGCGTGCAGCCCCATGCGCAGGTGCAGAATGTCCTGGAAGTGGCTGGACTGTCAGGCGTTACCCAAATCAGAAATTGAATACGGGAAGTAATCTGTGTTCCAAGTAACCTGCTGATACCGTTTCTCCAGCTTTTTGTTTTTTGACATTCTCCTAGATGGACCATGGCGATGGATGATGACTACAGAATTGGTTCAGGGTGAAGGACTCAAAAATTTGAGAGAAACTTGTCAGTGTCCTGAGTTGAGGTTCCTGGTTTCGGCGTTCCTGCCTTCAGGCTTGGTGTGCTGCTCACTTAAAACGTTTGGGGCTCTGAGTGTCAGTGTCCGTTTCAACACTAAAGAAATTTCAGCCTCATCTTTCCAGCTGACTTTATTGAATTCCTTTTGAAGCTGCTGTTTACATGAAATTTCATTGAGAAACCATGTGACCTTAGATCTGTTCTGAATTATTAAGACCGGTGAGTATGTGAAACTTGCTAAATGTCCATGCTTCTCATAGGCTCCACTCTGAGGCTCTGCTCAACGTTCCAGTGCTGGTGTTGGATGTGAATGATGATTTTTCCGAAGACGTAACCAGACAAGAAGAGCTCACGAAAAGGGTGGGGAAGACTTTGAACCCCCGCTTCCTGGTAGCTTTCCTTTCCTGCGCTTTTATCGCTTCAGACTTGAGTGTGGGTCCTGTGCTTGGCCCTCAGATTGCATTTCACACTCCAAAGCCTGTGGGGCCTTGTATTAATTACTAATATTCTCTAAAGTATTGGGGGCTAATAATTGTTAAATACTGGGCTTGTAAGGTCTGCTTTCCAGCTGACTTCCCCCTCTGAGGGATTCTAGAACTAGAGAAATGAGACTTCTGGATGCTCTCCAGCTCTGCCACTTGACACTGCATGATGTTGAGCGGGTCACATTTCTACTCCATACCTGTTTTCCCTTCTTCACAAAAAATCCATGGGCTTGGCTGTATATGCATTATGGATGGACTACTGTATAGTCTCCTAGAAAATGTGAAGTTTAGCTATTGGCTTTTCTTTTTTCACAGGTAAACACCTTTGTAAAGAATCTGTAAACGATGGAGTTCCCTGGTGGCCTACTGGTTGAGGATTCGGCATTGTCACTGCTATGGCACAGAAAGATACAAGTCACCCACTTTAGCAGCCATACTCCAGCAACTTTTACCCCTGGAGTGCTCTGACATGCAGGGGTTAGCTTTCTATTATCCTCAGACCCTGCCTTTGCCTTCTTTTATATCTCAATGACTTCTTAAATAAAGTCTAAGTTTTTGTGGATTTTGCTAATCCAGTTCATTTATTTCAGTGTATCTGTTGGTGCCTGCTCTGAACTCCCCTCTATACTAGCCATTTTCACTTGTCTTTTTTTTTTTTTTTTTTTTTTTTTTTTTGTCTTTTCAGGGCCAGACCCACAGCTTATGGAGGTTCCTAGGCTAGGGGTCAAATCAGAGGTACACCTGCCAGCTTGCACCACAACCACGGCAATGCTGGATCCAAGCGGTGTCTGCAACCTACACCCCAGCTCAGGGCAATGCCAAATCCTTAACCCACTGAACAGGACCAGGGATTGAGCCCGGGTCCTCACGGATACCAGTCAAGTTCATTACTGCTAAGCCACAATGGGAACTCCAAGAAAAGTCATTGCTTTTCTTATTCTTGAGTCCTTCACCAACCGGACTTCCCCGTGTGTTCACTAGTTCCCTCTGACATGCCAGGGCAGGAATTGCTTCCAGGACCCCAAACCAAACTCTGCCTTAGGCATGAAGGAGAGAAGTAAAGTGGCTTAGGTGTGGTTGGCTGCTCAAGTGTGAGCCACAGAGCCAGGAAATGGAGCCCAAACTCCAGGAAGTTCCTCTGTCTCTTCCCATCCAGCATTCTTGGTATGGGTGATAGGTGGGGATTTAGACCTTTGTCCTGAAGCTGAAGAACCTGGATGAAAGGAAGGGGAGGGAGGTGCGAACAAATCACAAACTTAAAAATTCAGCAGGTGACATTTAGGGTTTGGTCATCCTGGAACCTGGCCCCAGTGAGTTTCAGGTGACCTGAATGGAGTGACTCTGTCTCTGCTGGAAAGAAAATAACTGAAAAAAATTTTTTTTGTTTGTATTGCACTTGAAGCTTCAAGGACAGTTTATTGTTAAGAGAAAAAAATACATGGCACTATAGAATTGCTTCATTGCAGAAAGCCTGCAGGTCCATGATTTGCAGGGGTCAGAATTCCTGCACTGAGCCCTCAACAGCTACACAGGCCCACAGGAAAATGGGTGAGCTTGGGGCACAGAGCGTCCCTGAAGACGGGAACCTGTGCTTTCCTTGATGCTTGGGAAGATGCGTGTAAGATTGGTTTCTAACACATGTGTGATGTTTTGAAATAGCACAGCATTTCTTGAAACTACTTAAAAATTTAACAGCTTTATTGACATATAATTCACATGCCATACAGTTTATCCATGTCAAGTATACAATTCAGGAGTTCCCTCGTGGCTCAGCAGGTTAAGGATCCGGTATGGTCACTGCTGTGGTTACAGCTGTGGCATGGGTTTGATCCCTGGCTGGGAAACCTCTGCATGCTGCAGGCATGGCCAAAAAAGTAAAAATATAAATTCGGTAGTTTCTAGTATAGTCATAGGGTTGTACAGCCACCACTACAGTCAACTCCAGAATGTTGTCATCACCCAAAAAGAAATGCCATGGCAATGAGCGGTCACTCTACCCCCACCCCACCCCCACTGCGCCCACCCGTCCGCCCCCACCCTAAGCCGTCACCAGTCTACCTTCTGTGCCTGTAGATTTGCCTATCCTGGACATTTTGTGTAAATGGCATCTCATGTGCTGTATGTGGCCTTTTGTGACCAGCTTTCACTTTCAAGGTTTTTGAGGTTCATCCAAAGTGTGGTATGTATCAGTACTTCACTCCTTTTTATGGCTAAATGCTTCCTTTATGAATGTACCACATTTTCGTTCATCCGTTCATCCACTGATGCACATGTGTATTCCACTTTTTGTCTGTCATGCATTATGCTGCAGCGAAAACCCATATGAATGTTTTTGTGTCGACATAAGGTTTAGTTTCTCTTGAGTATATACTAAGGAGTGGGATTACTGGCTCAGATGATAACTGTGTTTAACCTTTTGAGGAACCGCTAAGCATCCAAAGTCACTGCACCATGTTACATTTTCTCCTGCCATGTATGATCATTCCGATGTCTCTACATCGTTGTCGTCTATCGTCTTGATTCTAGCCATCCTGGTAGTTAGTTGTGAAGTTGTATCTCATTGTGGTTTTGATGTATATTCCCCTAATGGCTAATGATGTTGAGCATAACTTTTCATATGCCTCTTGGTCATTCGTGTATCTTCTTTGGGAAAAAGTTTCCATTCATATACTTTGTTCATTTTTTCAGTTGTCTATTTGGGCTTTGAGTTGTGAGAGTGCTTTGTATATACTGGATACAAGTCCTTGTTACATACATGACTTACACATATTTTCTCCCGTTCTGCAGGTTGTATTTTCATTTTGATAGCATCCTTTGAAGCACCAAAGTTTTTGATTGTGATGAAATTAAATTTATTTTGTCACTTATCCTTTTGGCATCATGTCCAAGAATAGGCATGAAAAATTTTGAATAACCCAAGGCCACAAATGGTTCTTAGCCTCATGGTTCTTAGTTGGATTCGTTAACCACTGAGCCACGAAGGGAACTCCTTGAGGTAATTTCTGTGTACAGTGTTAGGAAAGGGATTCAGTGTCATTCCTTTGCATGTGTATATCCAGTTGTCTCTGCAATACCATTTGTAGAAAAGATTAACCTTCTCGCCCAGTGAGTTGTCTTAGCACGTGTTGAAAATCTGTCCCAGAGTTCCCTGGAGGCCTAGCAGTTAAGGGTTTGGCATTGTCACTGCTGAGGCTCGGGTTCTCTTCCTGACTTGGGAATTTCCACATGCTGTGGGCATGGCCAAAAAAATAAAAATAAAAATGCTTATTAAAATAAAAAGAGGGGGAGTTCCCTTCATGGTTCAGGGAAGCTGGGTTCGATCCCTGGCCTTGCTCAGTGGGTTAAGGATCCGGCGTTGCTGTGAGCTGTGGTGTAGGTTGCAGACGTGGCTCGGATCCTGCGTTGCTGTGGCTGTGGTGTAGGCCAGCAGCTGTAGCTCCGATTAGACCCCTAGCCTGGGAACCTCCACATGCAGCGAGTGTGGCCCTAAAAAAAAATTACAAAGGCAAAAAAAATAAAAGGAAAAGTCTGTTCTACTTGTTCTTGTGTTTATTTGCGGCTTCAGGCTTTGGACAAGACCAGAGGTGAACACAGCGTATAAGGTGTATTTTGGAAACTCAGTGGTTTTGGTGCTTTAGCTTTGAATGTTTCCTTGCCACTTATGTTTCCAGGAGCCACTAATGTAGAAGTCACTTGTGAAGCCAGAGTAAGGGCCTGATCCTCCTCCAGTTCACTCATTTATTCAACCATCAACAAATACTGAGTATCTGCCATGTGCTAGAGACCAAGGGGGTAACAGTGAACTCATCAGAAGGCAGACCTCATCCTTACCACACAAATGTTGTCATCGAATGCAGAGGGTGACAGACACTGAACAAGTACTGCTGCTGTGGTGACTGTTTGAAAAGATTCACAGGTGTACCATGGGGGCCTGTGCAGAAGGAGCCAACATAACCTGTGACAGCCCCCCTACAAAAGTGACAAGTATTCTGAATTCTGAAGGATGAATAGGTCCTGTGCCAAGGCCTTCCTGTGAGAATGAGGCATTAGGCCCAGACTGTCAAGACTAGATGAGGTTATGAATACCCTCATTGGAGTCACTGTTGTGTCTCAGCGATATCAAACCTGACTAGTATCCATGAGGAGGTGGGTTCAATGCCTGGCCCTGCTGAGTGGGTTAAGGATCCGGCGTTGCAGTGAGCTGTGGTGAAAGTCACAGAGGCAGCTCAGATCTGGTGTTGCTGTGGCTGCGGTGTAGGCCGGCAGCTGCAGCTCTGACTCGACTCCTAGCCTGGGAACCTCCATATGCAGCCCTAAAAATGACAAAAAAATAGAATACCGTCCTCTCCACATTTTTCACTTAGCTGAAAGTCTATAAATTCAGCTTTTCTTTCCATTTGTAAACCTTGCCTTTTAGATTATAAATGTTCTCTCAGATAACCAAAGCCTTCAACAGTCTCACCTGGATGAAATAATTTGCCATTTTTCCAGGTTGGTAACTGAGCTTGTCTAGGGAGAGAGAGTACGTATTTTATTTTTATTTTATTTTATTTTATTTTTCTTAATGGATTTGATTTCAATTATAGGTATAGATAAATCATCACAAGTCAATTTTATAGATTTTGTATCCCAAACCCACAGTGCATCCCCCCACCCCCCAGATTGTCTTATTTGAAAAACCAAGGTTTTCCAAAGTCTGTGAGTCATTCTCTGTTCTGCAAGTAAGTTCATTGTGTAATGAGGAATAGTTTTGGACTTTAAGTCTGAGGGAGGGGTGGGTCTGGGGGGACGGGTAAATGGTCGGCTCAGGCAGGGCAGCCCAGGCGGGCTGTTCCCTCTCCTGGATTAGGCAGGTCCCCTAGAGGCAAATAATTGGGATTAACACATAAAAATAGCTGCACTTCTCTCTGGCTTAAGATGTGGTAAAACCTGCTGTGGAACCAGACTAATTACCTTAATGGGTTTATAACGTGGATCGAGGTTGTGAAATTTCTGGAACTCTCAGGGTTTTATGTAACATGAAAGGAGATGATAATTTCAGGTGAAAGGGGTTGTTTGTATATACAAATGCTAGAATCACAGGAAAATGAAGCAAGAAAATAACATGTGCTTTACAACTGAAGGACTATTTAATTTAAGCTCCTTCAGCCTTCCCTTGGAAGAGCAGGCAGTTTCAATCTCTGGCCCACTTTCTCCTTCCTGGAATGTTTCCCTTTGTTGGTCTCTTCTGGCTTTCCACTACTTGGTGTCTGCCTTTCGGTCTCCTTGGCTGACTCACATTTTTTTCCCTCTCCTCTGAAGTGTTAGTGTGGCCTCAGGCTCCCCCTGGCTCATTTCGGCCTTTCCTCGCTCCTCTGAGTGATCTTGCATTCAATTTCAAGGGCCACCACATTGAATTCCCACTAACATGGCTTAAAGCAGCACAGACCTAGCATCTCACAGTTCTGGAGGTCGGAACTCCAACGTGGGTCTCACTGGGTTAAAGTCACATTAGCAGTAGGGCTGCGATCCTTTCTGGAGCTTCTGGAGAATTCATTCTCCTACCTTTTTTTCTTCTAGAGGCTGCCCACATTCCTTGGCTTGTGGCCCCTTCCTCCTCAAAACCAGCAGTGTTGGATCTCTGACTCTGCTTCTGTGATCACATCTCTCTCTAAACCGTAGCCAGGGGAGTTCCCTTCATAGCTCAGTGGAAACAAATCCGACTAGTATCCATGAGGATACAGGTTCGATCCCTGGCCTTGCTTAGTGGGTCAGGGATCCGGCATTGCCGTGAACTGTGGTGTAGGTCACAGACTCGGCTTGGATCTGATATTGCTGCGGCTATTGTGGAGGCCAGCAGCTGAAACTCCGATTCGACCTCTAACCTGGGAACCTCCATATGCTGCGGGTATGGCCCTAAAAAGCAAAATATAAAAAATAAAAAATTTAGGAGTTCCCGTCGTGGCTCAGTGGAAGCGAATCCGACTGGGAACCATGAGGTTGCGAGTTCGATCCCTGGCCTTGCTCAGTGGTTAAGGATCCGGGGTTGCCATCAGCTGTGGTGTAGGTTGCAGACACAGTTCGGATCCCGCGTTGCTGTGGCTGTGGTGTAGGCTGGCGGCTACAGCTCCGAATAGACCCCTAGCCTGGGAACCTCCATATGCTTGCAGGTACAGCCCTAAAATGACAAAAGACCAAAAATAAATAAAATAAAAAATTTATTAAAGTATAGGTGATTTACAATTTCTGCTCTATAGCAAGGTGACCTAGTCATATGTATATATATACATTCTTTTTCTCATATTATCTTCCATCATGTTCTATCCCAAGAGATTGGATATAGTTCCCTGTGCTATATATACAGCAAGACCTCATTGCTTATCCATTCTAAATGTAATAGTTGGCATCTACTTACCCCAAACTCCCAGTCAATCCCCCCCTCTCCCCATTGGCAACCACAAGTCTGTTCTCTGTGTCTGAGTCTGTTTCTGTTTTGTAGATAGTTCCATTTGCGCCACATTCATTTAAATTCTGCATATAGGTGATATCATATGGTATTTGTCTTTCTCTTTCCAATTTACTTAGTATGAAACCCTCTAGTTGCATCCATGTTGCTGCAATTGGCATTATTTTATTGTTTTTTATGGCTGCGTAGTATTCCGTTGTATGTATGTACCCCATCTTCTTAATCCATTCATCTGTCAGTGGACATTTAGGTTGTTTCCATGATTTGGCTGTTGTGAATAGCGCTACATGGCGTGCACTATTAACATGGGGTGAGGACTTTTTTAAAACTTGGGAATATTACGGGAAATGTGAATCATTTCCAACAGTGGAGAGAATAGCGTAAAGGACTCCCATATCCCTATTGCTCATGTCATAATCAATCAACCTAAGATCACTGGAGACTCGCCTGTGTTTTGACAAAATCAGATTTATTAACTCATTGCAGTGAAGGAGACCAGAGAAACTCTAGGGCGTCTTGCCAGACAGACAAAAAGAGAGAGGATTTAGACGAAAGAACTTAGGTAAGATTTAAATGAAGCAGTATTTTGATAGGCTCGGAGCAAACCAGGAGTCCACATATAGTCTAAACTGCACAGTAGACCCAGGTTTATTTCCTCAGAAAGTGCAAAATTTAAGATAAACGTGGAACGTTGTGTTTCAGAAGCCTCTTATCTGAAGCTCTGAACCTGGCTTGCAGATCAAGACCGCCTCTGTGTGTCAAAGTGACTTAGATCCTCCTAACAACAGAGGGCATTTCATTTTTACTGATAAAATTGCAAAGAGCAAAGTTTATGATGGTCCATCATTTTAAAGAACGAGGTTTCCCAGTGAGTCAGAAAGCATTAGTCACACAAAGAAGGGGATGGTTATGGCACTTTGGCTGCAGTGTGCCCTTGGGAGGAAAATTGTATCATGGTAACTTTGTGGCTGGCCTTACCTGTCTGTGCTTCCGGCCCGCCCAGTGAATGGCAAGAAAAATCCTTGGTGTGAGCTAGTGTTTACTTTTTCACCCACTACAGTTATCTTCTCATAGTCAATTTTGTTTCACCTACTGCCTCCCCACCATACTCAGTCACAGACAGGAATACGACTTTTAAAGCCAGAGCTGTATTGGAGTTCCTGTTGTGGCTCCTCACGGATACTCATGGACTAGTATCCATGAGGATGCAAGTTCGATCCCTGGCCCTCTCAGTGGGTTGCCATGAGCTGTGGTGTAGGTCGCAGACACGGCTCAATCCGTGTTGCTGTGGCTGCAGCTCCAATTAGACCCCTAGCCTGGGAACCTCCGTATGCCACAGGTGTGGCCCTAGAAATAGATAGATAGATAGATAGATAGATAGATAGATAGATAGATAGATAGATAGATAAATGCAAAGTGGTATTCTGGATCAGATCTTGGAATAGAAAAAGGACATTAGTGGAAAAGCTAGTGAAATCCAAATCAAGTTTGGTGTTTGGATAATAGCAATGCACCAATGTCAGCTTCTTAAGTCTGGGAAACGTACTGTAGAATGTAAGATGTTAGCAAGAGGGAAAATTCGATGAGGGATAGATGGAAACTGCCATTTTTAAGACTTTTCTGTAAATCAAAATTTTCTTCAAAATGAAAGTTCATTTTTCAGAAATATTGGTGCCCCATTCAAGATGATGACCGGGCTCCTGAACTGGGCTTTTTAGGTCCTCCAGTTTCATCTTCCCCTGCCTTTGTGAAAGAACCTTCTGTTCCAGCTCAGTGGTTTTTCTCACTGTCCTCTGAACAAAGCTGCGCTCTCCTGGTCCCAGCATTTGCCCTAGCCCCGCCCCCTGCTGGACCAGTGTCTGCCCGAGAATCCATCATGGTCCTGAATCCCAATCAGAAGCAAGTTAATGTGAACCTGATGAAGCCCCAGGGCCCATCATCTGCCAGGCCCCCAGGGTCCATCACAGCTGTGGTGAGAACGTGAGTCCCTACAACTGCTGCCGCCCCAGAAAGTTATCAGGGATCAGAGACCTCTGGTAGGGGTACAGCGTCTGTGGTCCCTGACTCGAAGAATCTGCACTGGGAGTTCCTGTTGTGGCTCAGCGATCATGAACCCGACTAGTAACAAGGAGGCTTCGGTTTGATCCCTGGCCTCACTCAGTGGGTTGAGGATCCAGCTTTGCTGTGAGCTGTGGTGTAGGTCACAGATGTGGCTCGGATCCCACGTTGCTGTGGCTGTGGTGTAGGCCAGCAGCTGCAGCTCCAATTCAACCCTTAGCCTGACTCCCATACGCCACAGGTGCAACCCTTTAAAAAAAAAAATCTATATATCTATATATAGATATATAGATACATAGATATGAACCTGGGCCACGTGCCCTTGACACAGCAAGTAGTTGCAAGGGAATCTGGGGAAAATGACATCTGACTCTTCATCTTCACTGTGGGAGGTGGGCTCTACCTCCAACCCAGGGTGGGTAAGTCCCCTAACAAAGGCAGGGATTCATTCTCTGGCTCTCCACACAGTGGCAGATGTTCCCAGGTGTTGTCTGGAGCCAGAGCTTCCACTAGGCACCGTCGGGCTCAGGTGACACTTGGGAAACTCCAGCTGGGTTTGGCCTGGAGGTCACATGGTACGGACTGTGCTCTTATATTTGATTTGCTAGTCTGCAGTCAGGGGGATTTCACCTCCTGAGGGCACCTGAGTTAAAACGCTGCAAGTGAGATGAGCCCAGATGCAAATCTTTGGGAGCAGCAGCAAGAAAGGCGACCCTGGGGAGGTGACCACCTGCTCTGAGGCTAGAAAGCAGTGGATGTCTTGGGAAGATCCTGCGTTCAGTGTTCTCCCCATCACACCTCTAGCCCCGGGAGCACCTGACGCCTCATCTCATTCATCCCTAGCATCCAGGCAATCATTTGAGGATAGTGACCTCCTTCCTCATAGTTCTCATATCTGTCTCATTAGCAAGCACACTCCTCAGGGAGCCTTTGCTGACCCCTCCCCGACTGGGTCAGGTGCCCGCCGGTGTGCTCCGTTGAGTGCCTTTTGCAGATACCTTATTGTTGCTCTTGCCACATAGCATAAAATGATCTCTTTCCAGAGTTCCCATTGTGGCTCAGTGGATTAGTAACCCAACTGGTATCCATGAGGGTGCTGGTTCGGTCCCTGGCCTGAATCAGTGGGTTAAGGATCCCGAGTTGCCACAAGCTGCAGCATAGACCACCGTTGTGGCTCGGATCTGGTGTTGCTGTGGCTGTGGTGTAGGTGGGTAGCTATAGCTTCAATTCAATCCCTAGCCTGGGAACTTCCATACTCTGCAGGTGCAGCCCTAAAAAGAAAAGAAAAGGAAAAAAGATCTGTTTCTTTGTCTCCTTATTAGACTCAGAATGAGTCTTGTTCCTCTTTGCATCTTTGCCTGGCACCTAGGAGTGAGTGCCTCAACAACTATTAAACAAAAGAAGGAAAGAAGTAGGCTGAGCTTGAGAAGGGTCCCTTGGACGAAGCAATGAAATGTCCCCCACACCCTTAGCACTTTATGCTCCTGCTCCATGCTACCTACATGCCAAGTCCCAGGCCAGCTCCCAGCTAGGCTTTGAGAAGATTCTCCACCTCTGGATTAGATTCTGTGATGGTGAGATCCTTAGAGGAAATAACAGAAAGAGAAGATGGACAGTGAGCCCCTGGATTCTGCTCTCGAGTCACCAGCCAGCCACTGTGGATCCTGGAGCCCCTGTGGACCATGAAATGCCCCTAGAGGAATGAACTGCAGAAGAAAGAACAGCTCTGGGGAGTTCCTATTGTGACGCAGTGGAAAGAAATCTGACTAGCATCCATGAGGATGCAGGTTCGATCCCTGGCCTCGCTCAGTGATCGGGGATCCCGTGTTGCTGTGAGCTGTGGTGTAGGTCACAGACTAGGCTCTGATACCACATCGATATGGCTGTACTGTAGGCCAGCAGTTGTAGCTCCGATTTGACCCCTAGCCTCATAATTTCCATATGCCGCAGGTGCAGCCCTTAAAAAAAAAAAGAGGAGGAGAAGGAGAAGGAAAGAACAGCTCCAGGCTTTAGTAAAATTACAGTGGCAGCCCTGGATTGCCCTCCTCAGACTTTTTTTTACAAAGAAAGATAGGAACACTAAGTGACAGGCATTTGGGATTTTATCATTAGGTACAACTGTGATTCTGAGCTTGTTGAAACATTCTCTCTTGCCTAATGTGCGGCCCTGCTGCAGGGCTGTTGTATCAGATGGCTTGCAACTGGGGGCCCCAGGAAATGTGACCTGGTACTCAGGAACCCCCAGCAGTTGATAGATGGTTCCTGGAGGACTGAGGAAGGCAGGTAGGGAGAAGCTGTGTCACCCTGGGCAAGTCATGACACCGTAGGTTCCTTACTTTGAAAAAAAAAAAAAAGTGATAATCTTCAAGGTCCTTACAGTCTTAGGCTCAAAATACTTACTTTTTTTTGTCTTTTTTTTAAAGCCGCACCCACGGCATATGGAGGTTCCCAGGCTAGGGGTCTAATTGAAGCTGTAGCTGCTGGCCTACACCACAGCCACAGCAACGCAGGATCCGAGCCGCGCATGTGACCTACACCACAATTCACTGCAACGCCAGATCCTTAACCCACTGAACAAGGCCAGGGATTGAACCCACAACCTCATGGTTCCTAGTCGGATTTGTTAACCGCTGCGCCACAACGGGAACTCCTCAAAATACTTGCTTTGTGAATGAAGAAACTGAATGGAGGGCTTGGGTTTGGGTGTTGGGCAAACCTGGGTTCCAATCCCAGCTGGGCTACCAGCCAGCACTTCCTTAACCTCTCTGAGCTTCTTTTCTTACATCTCAAAGTGAAACTTATTCAAGCACCTACTTTGCAGGGGCATTCCAAGGATTAGAAATACTGGAGATAAGCTTCTGGGCACAGAGTAGCCACTCAAAACATGGAGCCAGTATGTCTGTGTGGGTGGAGAGATGGCAAGAGCTGCAAGGTCCTTCAGAGTCTGTCTCTGAACTGAGCCTTGAAGGGCCACGTGAGGGGTGTGTTGGCTGCAGAAAGAACATGCTAGGCAGGCGGGCAGCACAGGCCAGGGAGAGAAGACGCACGATGTGATGGTGATGAGCCGACACAATGTGGTCCCAAATGGGGAGGGGCAGCACGACCCTAAGTGTGTTGCAGGGCAGGTGGTAACAGGTGCTACTTCCAGCTACGGGAACTTCACGGGTCACATGGCATTTGAGCTGAGCATAAAATGATGGTAGGATTTCTGGAGCAAAAGCTGTGGTGAGAGTGGTCTGGGATAAATGAACACCAAGGGCAAAGGCAGGGAGGGGAGGCTGCGAGGCTGGAGGAGGGGCAGCGGTGGGCCGGGAGTGCTCAGATGCTTCGGTAGAGCCGGGGGCAGGACAAGACAGCCGGGCGCTGCCACGCCACTCACAGCGGCTCGCTGACCTGACAGTACCTGTTGTCCTCAGCGCCTCCTCGTAATGCGTCTGCATGGCCAGAACCAGAAGACCGGGGTCTGGAAGGAGCCCCTGAGGTCCCCTAGAGGTCCCAGCAAAGGGGCTGGTTTGGAACTTGTGTTCTGAAGGTGGAGGGCTGAGAGAGCAGGCGGACGATTGCTGCGGCTTCCTTTCCCGCCTGGCCTGGCGGCTGGCTGCGAGCCCTGAACTTGACCTCAGATGACCTGTGTGTTCCCTTCTTGGAAACAGTTCCATTGCCAGGAGCAGTGGAGCTCTGTCTTTGGCTTTCTTTTTCCTCCGAAGTAGGGACTTCCGTCTCAGCTGAGACTGGCTTCTGCTGCTCCCTGAGTCTCCGGCACCCTCAGCAGCACCTAGCTTCCCCCTCCTGGCTGCCAGCAGGCGGCCTGCTGTCAGCAACCTGCTCTCCTTGCTTCCTGTCAGCCTTCATTGTTCTAAGAATTGATGGCTTTAAAAGTGTGAGATCGTATAGATAAAGACCAAGGAGGGAGGTGTGAAATCCCCCTGCCCCAGGCCACACAGCTTGTTGACAGACCCAGGACTTACACGACTCTCAGGCCACTGCTCTCAGTCTCAGCTATGAGCTGCTTAACTCTGTACTGCTCACATTCGGTAATGCGTGGAGGTGTGGACTGTGGCTCAGTTGCCAAGTCTTGATTTGGATTCATGTCAGTGTCTTGAAATTCTTGTGTGAAAAGTGAGTGATGTTTTGAGCATCGTTCTTGTTGACAAGATCATGTTTGCCTGTTTTGTGGATTGGGTTGGCATGAAAATTGCAAAAACACCTGGATTTGTCCAGTGTTGCTGATTAGTGTTGTCTTAGGAAACTAAATCCAGTATTAGCCCCGATAAGGAGAAGGAACTGCACCATTTTCTCCTTCAAATGTGTAAGGTATATATACACAGAGTACTCATCAAAAGAAAGGGACAGGGTTTTTTTTGGTTTTTTTGTTTTGTTTTGTTTTTGGCTTTTTAGGGCTGCACCAGAGGCATATGGAAGTTCCCAGACTAGGGGTCCAGCCGGAGCTACAGCTGCCGGCCTACACCACAGCCACAGCAATGTGAGATCCCAGCCGCGTCTGCAACCTACACCACAGCTCACGGCAACGCTGGATCCTTAACCCACTGAGCAAGGCCAGGGATCAAACCTGCATCCTCTTGGATATTAGATTAGTCAGGTTCGTAACCGCTAAGCCACAACAGGAACTCCTTGAGCTAGTTTCTGGGTCCCAGTAACAAGGCAGTCTGTTCACCATTCAACAAGCATTTGCTGAGGAGTTCCCGTCACGGCACAGCGGAAACGAATCCAGCTAGGAACCATGAGTTTGCGGGCTTGATCCGCGGCATCGCTCAGTGGGGTTAATGATCCAGCGTTGCCGTGAACTGTGGTGTAGTTTGCAGATGCGGCTGGGATCCCCTGTTGCTGTGGCTGTGGCATAGGCCAGCAGCAACAGCTCCGATTAGACCCCTAGCCTGGGAACCTCCATATGCTGCAGGTGCAGCCCCCTCCCCCCAAAAAAGAATTTATTGAACGTCCAAGGTTCCAGGTTCTGTGCAGAGTACTGGGAAAACACTGGGTGGCAAGACAGACACACGTGTACCTTACAAGTGACCTCTTCACTTAATAAAGTGTCTTGGTGTTCCGGCTGTGGTGCAGAGGGTTAATGATTCAGCTTGTCTCCGTGGACGTGTTGGTTCCATCACCAGCCTGGCACAGTGGATTAAGGATCTGGCGTTGCTGTAGCTGCGGCAGAGGTCACAGCTTCAGCTCGAATTCAGTCTCTGATTCTTGAACTTCCATAAGCCACAGGTGCAGCCAAAAAAGAAAAAAATGAATAAATAAAGTGTATTACCTAGACTTGAAAGCCATCTTACTCATCAGGATTGGTTCTGAAAGATATTTTGGCTGCTTTCTAAAATTAAGCTTCTCTTTGAAGGATGGAGAATGAATTCTGAGCTGTGGTGCAGGTCGCAGACATGGCTTGGAGTTGGCATTGCTGTGGCCCTGGCATAGGCCAGCAGCTGTAGCTCCAATTAGACCTGCTAGCCTGGGAACTTACATATGCTGCGGGTGTGGCCTTAAAAAGCAAAAAAATAAAAAATAAGGTGAAAAGAAATAAAAGCAAACTATATGGCATAGCCTCTCCCAAAAGACTGCCCCACCTCAAGACTAACAAAAGCCCTTTTCCACTCTGTATTCAAAAATAGAGGGTGGGTACCCCTGGGCTTTAGGTGGGAACTTTCTTCCAGGCCAACCCCCACCCCTACCCCCACGCCCACCCCGATTTCCCTGGTCCCACGCCTTGGGGACAGACTCTAATCCTGAGTAGGGCTGTTCTCACATGTAATATTTGGGACATACACATACTAAAAAATTATTTGCTGTTTCTCTGACGTTTGAATTTAACTAGACGCCCTATATTTTTGTTTGCTAAATCTGACAATCCTAGTCCTAAGATTTTTTTTTCAGTGTTAATGTTGGGGCCCATCTCCCACGAGTGCCCCCAGGCAATAGCAGACAGAGGGCACTCTGACTTACCACTTGGAATTTACCTGCTGCCCCTGAGGAGGGATCTCACAGCCAAGAGGCTCCAGAGATACCTTCAAAAGACCCTGCTAACTGGAGTTCTCATTGTGGCTCAGCAGGTTAAGAACCTGACTAGTATCCGTGAAGATGTGGGTTTGATCCCTGGCTTCACTCAGTGGGTTAAGCATCTGGCGTTGCCACAAGCTGCCTCGTAGATTGGAGACATGGCAAGGATCTGGCATCACCATGGCTGTGGCATAGGCCAGCAGCTGCAGCTCCAATTCGACCCCTTGAGAACTTCCATATGCTGCAGGTGCAGCCCTAAAAAGAAGAAGAAAAAAACAAAAAACAAAAAACCCTGCTCACTGACCTTTCTACAGAGATCAGCATGTGTTTATGAACCCGAGCTCCTCGCCTGGCCTCTCCGGGTGCCTCCAGACTTCTTGCATTTCCTTGCTCTTCTTCCTTCTTTTTCCAGCAGCTGCGCAGCTCCTCCTGAGCCCGTGGCCCTGAGCAGGCCCTGCTGAGTGCCCACCCCTGCCTCGCTCAGGTGCCCTCGGCCCGCTGCACGTCCCTGTTTGAATGGCCAATCTGTTTGCTCTCTGAGGCCTCTTTCTGCCTTAACACCCATTTTCTGTCTTACAGCCTTTTGATTCACTATAAACAATTAGATTGTTTTCCAAAGGCTGGATATTGAAATGCAAGCTTTATTGTGGTTTGAGACGGCCCAGTGTCCGATGGCTGAGGGTGATGGCCTAGTCACGCCACCGCTGGGAAAATCCTAGAGACTGGCAAGAAGCCTGAGACGTAAGCTCATAACCCCCCTCCTTGGTTTAGCAGAAACTATTCAGTGCAATGTTGGCCACACAGAATACCTCCCCAGGAACAAGGCTAGAGTGACTTCAAATGACTGGATCCGTTAGTGCAGGTGTTTCCAAGAACACCTCTCCCAGCTCCGTGGAGGGAATGCATGCGTACTTTTTTTTTTTAAGGCCACGCCCATGGAATGAGGAAGTTTCTGGGCTGGGATCAAACCTGTGCGACAGCAGTGACAACTGCCAGATCCTTAACCACTAGGCCACCATGGAACTCCATAGTGTCTTTTTTCTCTCTGGCCTTCTTTTTTTATTTGGGGGCGGGTGACTTAAAAAATTCTTTTTATTATAGTTGATTTACAATGTTCTGTCAGTTTCTGCCCTACAGCCAAGTGACCCAACCATATATGTATATACACACACATCCTTTTTCTCTCATCATCCTCCATCATGTTCCATCGCAAGTGGCTAAGGTGTATCCCCTGTGCTACAGAGCAGGACCTCATTGCTTATCCACTTCAAATGCTATAGTTTATATCTACTAACCCCAAACTCCCAGTCCATCCCACTTCCTCCCCTCCCACTTGGCAACCACAAGTCTGTTCTCCATGTCTCTAGCCTTCTTATCCCCAGCCCCTGCAGACTTCCGAAGGAGAGCTTCTCAGTCTTTAAGGCGCCTATGAATCACCCAGATGTTTTCTGAAAAATGCAGACTCTGATTCAGTTGCTCTGGGGCCCGCCTGAGATTCTGCACTTCTGTGCACTCCCCGTGGTGCCGCTTTTGTGAGTCCATGGATCACACCTGGGGCAGCAAGAGTCTGGAACTTCTTGTCCTGATGGGTTGCAGGATGGCCCGGACACCTGGTCTTTTCGGTTTCAGTGCAGGTGGTTTGACTCAAAGGGAATGGGATCCGTGGCTGTGAGAAAGGAGACCACAGAGTGAGGGCAAAGGAGGTAGGCTGATCTCGGAAGCTAAGCAGGGTCGGGCCTGGTTAGTACTTGGATGGAGAAAGTGAGAGAGGGGACAAGTTCAGGACAGTTTAGAGCGGAGCTGACAAGACTTAGGGCTGGTTGAATGTGGAGGGCGAGAAGCATTTGGAAACCTGCCATCTCCAGCTGGGGTGGCAGAGTAGGGGCTCCTACTCAATGTGCCAAGCCCTATCCCGGGCACCTGAGTGTCATCATCTAACGGAGGTAAGGTAATCCTTTAGGCAATACATAGTGTCCTCATTGCTTATTGTATATATTTTAACTCTTGTTGCCATGGCTACATATGGTTAAAATATTGTAAGAAGTGGGAAGAGGGATCAGGGGATGGTGATGAAGATGGGGAGGGAAGGATCGGGCCATTTGAGTGCCTACTGTATACCAAGGTCTGAGATAGGACATTGCCCTAGCGTGGCTCTTTTGATCCTCTGCAAAGGAGGTATCAAAAGTCCCGTATTTATAGATCGGAAGGAGGCCAGGAGAGGGGAATTAATGCACCCACGGTCATAAACCAGTACATGGGGAAGCTGGCAATGACGTCCAGACGTCCAGAGAGAACATCTCAGTGTGTGTGGAAGGTGAGGGTATTGGGAGGGGGGTGCACAGTGGCTGAGTGGGTGGAAAGAGGCTTCTGAGGGTTTGTCGCCCTGCGCTGCACAGTTCCTGCAAATGGGGCTTCACTCTCACCCATAAAAGGATATGGGGTACGGGAGCCTCAAGGACAAAAGACATTGCTATCAAGTTCAGGTCTCAGATGGGACAAGCAGACCTTGCTCAGCTGGAGGTGGCGTGGAAGCAACATACAGAAATCAGATAAAGAGGCGAATTGGTTGAAGTTGATCGAACCAGTCTTTTAGGAAGGCTTAGCTCTTTCCGTGAAGCTTTTGTACTCCTCTAACTGGATCCTTAGGATTTGTAGTTCAGGAATTTCACCTTTTTTTTTTTTTTTTTTTTGGCTGCGTCCGTGGCATGTGGAAATTCCCGGGCCAGGAATCAAACCCTCGCCACAGCAGTGACAATGCCAGATCTTTAACCATTAGGCCCCCAGGGAACTCCAGGAATTTCATGATTTTTATGCTACGTATATTTTTGGTGGTTTCCTAACGCCCCACTTTTGTTCTTCTCCTTCTTCCTCCTCCTCTTCTTTTTCTTCTGCTCCTCCTCCTTTTTTTTCAAGTTTCTTTTAAAGGCAATGAATGATCTTGTTTGAGGATTTGATGTTGAGGCTTAACCCAGAGGTGGATCTAGGATCTGGGTGCAGCCAGTTTCCCCTCCTCAACCCCCGGCACTGCTTCCTGGGTCTCTCTGTGGTCCCACAGGCACCTCATATGGAACATGTCCTTGCCGACCCCAGTTAGTGACCTGCTCCTCCTCGGGGCCCCTTGGTGCCACCATCTAATCTTCTGTTCCAGAAACCTCCTCCCCACCTCTCATCTAATCAGCCCCTTCCTGTGATCTGACTCCCTATATCTCTCCGATACATACTTCTCTTCTTTCCCCACCCCACCATCCTAATAGAAACCATTATTTTTCCTCAGCAGGATTCCTGCAACAGCCTTCCAGCTGTTTCCTCTGCCTGTGTTCTAAGACCCGGAGACTGAAGCTGGCACCGGGCAGGACATGGTCCACCACCCACAGCACAGTGGATGGACAGATCGAGTCATTCTTATGACGTGATGGACCAGTCTCAAGAGATCATCAAAGGCTTGCTGCGGTGTCACTTGAGTTTAGCCAGGAAGGATGAATGGGAGTGAATGGCAAGAAGGCAGGAAATGCTTCTGACAAAGCTACGCTGTCTTAGCTGTTGCCTGTGCCAGGCAGGACCCCAGTGATACATAAACCCGGTCCTTGCCTTCTCTGGATTCTTTTTCTAATTACACATTAATTTCTACTGAGTTTGCCCCACTGGCACTCACCTCTCCCACCACACTTCCCTTAAGTCAAGTTTCTTTCACCCTGGAACATGCTCTCGTGGGAAGAATGCCAACACACTTGAGTGGAAATCTCAAATATATGTCCCCAGGAGGAAGAAGTTCTCTAGAAATGGGCAGAACTGATTGCATTAACACGTATATCAAATGCACGCACACACACACATCCACCTCCCACATAGCACATACACTGTTTCCTGTGTCTTAGGTCTTAGTACTGTTAGCCAAATAGTTTTGCTTCTCCTTCCAGGCCCATGGGAGCATTGCAGATACTGCATTTCCCTGCCCCCTTGTGATTTGCTCTGGCCAATGAAATGAGAGCAAAAGTGGGAGTTATGTCCAGGTAAATGCTTTAAGTGTCAGTGCTCAATTCGCCCCATCCTCGTTTCCCGCTTTCAGGGCTAAAGAGACAACATGTCTAGTGCCCCAGCCGGTGTCCCTAAGGGGCTGCGGAAAACAGAGCTTCTGTTGACCCCAAGTGGGCACAGTTCATGACTGAGGAAAAAAAAAAAGGTTATGTCAAACCACTGAGAGTTGGAGATTGCTTGTTACTGTAGCCCAGCTAACTGATCCTGATTGATATACCCAGGCAAACCAAGGGGGGGGGGACTTTATTCTTATTGGTATTCAGCATTCTGAGTCTCTGAGCAATCGAAGTCCCCATCCTCCTGCCCAGTCCCCTTAAGCTGGAAGATTTCCAGGTGACTCAATCTCTTTCCCATAATGAAGGGGACCCTGGCATGCTCCTTGTAAGTTATGTGGTCTGTTTGATTGAACCTAAATGCAAAATGAGTCACAGAAATAGCTATAAAACATGAAAGCATTTGCCCAGGTGTTCAAAAGCATAGTCTGAATATCTTACACCCGTCACGCTAAACAATGTATGTCCAAAAGCAGTCTATTAATGAATCTCCCTTTCCCCAAGAACCAAATGCCAGCTTGTTTCCCCAGGACAGCCTGGCAAGGGTGGACTGATTTCAGAGGTCCTAGATTGTAGGCCTGATTTTGCCACTTAGTAGTGAATGACCTTGGAAAAATTACCCGAGTCCCAGTTCCCTTATCTGTAAAAGGGTGATAATAACAGTAATAACTATGTCATAGAAAGAAAAGGAATGTAACATTTGCACATTTGGTGTACAAGCCACTCTCTGCGGACAGAATGAGAAAGGGTGTGGAAGTGCTTAAAAGAGGGAAAGCTCTATGCAAATATAGATAATATTTTTAACCAGTAAGTGACCAAAGAAGAAACATCCAAAATCAAATGAACCTTCCAGTGCCTTCAGCCTCAAAAACCAAGCCCAGGTGTGGATTTCGGTGTATATTTACATTTCTGCAAAGTGTCCCATAACACAAAGCTCATTCTTTAAATAGAACAAATTGCTTATTCGCTAAAGAGAAGGAGCGGGAGGTCAAGCGCTTCAGAGGAGGTCAGTCACATTCAATCGTTTGCAGGCTGGACAAACACCTGGCAGTGCTGGTTCCACGCAGTGACGTCTCGAAGAACCACGGGCGCGCACATCCAATAATACTTCTTGTGCCCTTTGCACAGTGCTGAATTAACTTCAGTTCATCAACGGAAGCCCCACCTCCATCCCCGTCCAGCGAACTGCCCCCTGCCAAATCCATGGTGCCTGCAGCTTTTCCCTCTTGCGACGGGATTTCCCTTTGCAGCCCCTGGGGCAGCAGCGCAGTCAGGTCCTGACCTCATCCAAGCAATTGCCTAAAAGGAACAGCCCTCGGCCGCTGAGGGGGTGGGGACCCACCAAGCCAGTTCATAAAAGGAGCCTCCCTCCGTCTACCTCCTCTAAGCGCCTCAGGCGAGGTTTTAGCCGGCGCCTAGGTGCTGAATTTGCTTCTCGCCTGCCTCTCTAACTTGAGTGTGCAGCACCTGAAGGGCTTGTTAAAACAGAGCACGGGACCCCACCCCCAGAGTTTCTGCTTGAGTAGGTTTAAGGTGGGGCCCCAGAGCCTGCGTTTCTAACAAGTTCCCAGGTGTTAGTGACGATGCGAATTCAGGACCAACGCTTAGTGAACCACTGCCACTAGTTTTAGGCTGCTTTCTGATAGAGAGGCACGCCTGGCACCTCCACGTGGGTCCCAGCTGCTCTGCTGCCCTGAGCTCTGTTTCAGTAGAAATAACTAAGCCGGCAGCATGCAGACGGGGGAGGGCAGAGTCGGAGGAGTTCGGATTTTACCTTGGGGGCCTCTGAAGGGTTTGCTGCAGGTAGGAAAGCAAGCAGGGATACACCTTGGAAGCCTGTGGGTGTTTGCTGTTACTGGGATGTTTCATTCATCAGCTTCTGCTGACCTCGTTTCTCCATTCAGCACATATTGATTGGGTGCTAGGTCTAGGGTTACAAAGGTGAAAAGACGGGGTCCCAGCCCTCCATGGGCTCATAGTAACTGGGAGGGGAATGTGCAAACAAGGACAATACTGATAAGATAACTTTCCTAGGGAGATAGTGTCAAACTTCTGGGGAGGGACAGTGGGTGGGGCTTTGGAACCGCCTGAGGGACTGCAAGAGGTTTCATGGGAAAACGGGCATTTCAGCGGGAATTGCAGGATGAATGGGAAACTGGCAGGTGGCAGGAGTAGCTGGGAAGGAGTTTCAGTGGGAAGGGGTTTCCCCAGGCAGAAGGAGTGAGCGACAAGACCACCGAAGTACAGCGGGTTCTAGAGGCAGACGGCCCGGTTTCCCTCCTACCACTGTGGCGGCTCCGTCTGTTTCCTTTGCTGGTCCCTTGTCAGCTACTGTCCCTCACGAGCTGGTGTTCCCCAGCGCTCTGGCCTGGCTGCCTTTTCCTCTCCCTCTCCATGTCCACTCCTAATGAGATCCTGCACACCTGAGGCATCATGATCTGCTCCCTGATGGGACCCACGAGTGTTTCGGCGCCGCACCCAGTTCCACGCAGATGTCCCCAGGCATTTTTCCTCCTGTGCTCTGTCTCGGTGAATGGCACCAGCGTCCACTTTGTTACTTATGCCAGAGGATTTTATGAAATGACCCTTTCGTAGACAGTGGATGAAGAGTAAATCGGCCTAGTAAATTGCTGTGCTGGTGCCATTTACCAAGACAAAACAGGAGGAAAGATGCTGAGATCAGATTCTGAGTCTACAATTTACCAAGTGACCTTGAGCAAATTACCCAGATAAATTGTTTCCTTATCTGTAAAGTGGGTTTAATGATAGTACCTATCTCACAAGGTTGTTCTACGGATTAAAGAATAATTGCCATGTATTAAGCCCTATGTTAAGTACTGAATTTCTTCAATGATGATGAGTACCACGTCCAAGGTCATTCTGCTAGCAAGTGCAGAGCCCGGTCTTCGACCCACAGTTCTGACTCCTAAGCCACCTTCTTCATTGGCACGCTATCTGGAGATTGTCTATCAAATACGGAAGTGCTTACAATATAAGGTTAAGTAAAAAGAGGACAGCAAACTGAATCATCAAGGTTGAGTACAGCCATATCAAACCAAAAAAGGGAACTAATTACAAATAGAAAAGGCCAGAAGGAAACAGAGCCAATGGTTAAATGTGGCTGTACTTGGGTTATTTTTGTCTTCTGTTTCCTACATTTCCTTTAATATACATAATTTTTACCAACAGTATTTAAAACATTAAACACAGTTACAAGTACACAGACTGTTCTCATGTTGGATTGAAAATTACACTCTATTGGTATCTCTTCTCAGTTTTAGACCTACTTCCCTGAACAGAAATTCTTTCCTACTCTCAAAGGCTAGAGTAGGAAGTAGGCAGTGCAGCCATGTTCACCACCCTCCCCACAGCTGACAACCTGGTCGCTGGAGCCAGGCTGTCAAAAACAGGCCTGTGAGGAGGGAGGGAAGTCCAGACTAGAACCGGGGCTTCTCCTACCGCCTAGGGCTTTCTGGACAGCGCTACTTGAGATCACTTTTTTTTTTTCTTCTACTAAATAACCGGCCGAATGCTCTTTTTCCAGTTCTGGCTGAGTTGTTAACTTCAGCCAGGTGGCGGGTGGCGACGCCTGCCAGGTACCTGGCTCCACGAACACCGCCCAAACTGGTCAGGCCAGTCTGCCCTGTGGTTGCTTCTGCCAGGACTTGCCCGTGTGTTATGTTTGTGTGTGTGTGTATGTGTTCGTGTGTGTGTGTGTGTGTGTGTGTGTGTAAGAGACCCACCCTTCTCCCCAGCAACCCAGGTAGCTGGAAGGCAGCTTCGGGAACCAGCCTGGCAGTCAGGCCAGATGGGTGGAGCTGAATTAATCTAACCCGGAATTTCAATTTGGCCTGCACAACAGGTGAGGGAAAAAAAAGCAGCAGAGAGAACGGGCAGTTTGGCAACTTGGAAATATTCTTATGTCTTGCCCCTTGCATCCTGCCTGGAAAAGAGCCCAGGGTGACTTTTCAAAGTGTCTGTGCCGGGTTATAGTGCTCGGTGGCGCCACGGCCCCCTCGTGGCATGTCCAAGCCCCTCCTGTACGCGTCCGCCTCAGTTACCCTCCACGACGCGCCTGTTCCCCCTCCTCTGGGAGGCAGGGCGGGGGTATCGGATTAGTCTTTGTTTTCGACGCGAAAGAGCCGAGCGCGGCGCAGGGGAGGCTCGCGATGGCAGGGCCCCGGGGTCCGCCTGGGTAGGGCGCTCGGCCGTGACCCCCGCGAGGTTGCCTCCCGGCTGGCCCGCGGCCTCTGCTCGCGGGTATCCCCTCCTTGCCCGCCAGGCTGACTCGGTACGCAAACGCGCGATGTCCCTCATTGTGCTGCCTCGGAATGGGCGAGCGGCGATCAGGAGAGGGGAGTCAGTCGGGGCCCCGGAGCTCAGGGCTCCTGGGGGCAACGGCGCCGTCCCACACTGCTCGGTCCGCGGGGAGTGGCAGGAAGTGGGGACACCGAGGCCCGCGCGGCCGAGGGGCCTAGGCTGGAAGCTCCGTGTGCCCCACCCCGCGCTGCCCGCCGCGCCCGCCCGGGCTGCAGAAGTCGTGGAGGGCGGGGGCGGCCAGCCAGAGGAGGGCGGCCGGGTCCCGGGAGGACTGGCCGCGGGGGAGGGGACGTACTGCAGGTGCAAAGGCGCGGCGGCCGGGCCGGGCCCTGCCCCCACCCGCTCGAGGGCCGCCCGCGCCGTCCCCTCCCCCTCCGCTGAACTCCCCCCTCGCGTAGCCCCGAACCCGGCGGAGGGGGCGGCGGCGGGGCTCGGCGGGGCCGCACGTGCGCGCCCTCCCGGGCGGGGGAGTCCCCGGGCGAGCACGTGCCGCGGCGCGCGGGGGGCGGGGAGTCCCGCGGACGCCTTCATTGCTGCTGCTGCTGCCGCCGCGGCCGCCGCTGCCTCTTCCTTCCTCCTGCGCCGTCCCCTCCTCGGCCCGGGCGGGGGGCTCCGTGCGCCGAGCTCGGCCGGGCCAGGCGCTCCAGGAGGCGGGCGCCCCAGGCGGCGGCGGCGGCCGCGACGGTGGTGGCGGCGGTGCGGGCCGGGAAACTTTGCCCCTTTGTGCGCTCCGCCCCGGAGGCGGCGGGCAGGTCGGTGCAGTCGGTGCCTTTCCGGCTCCGGGGTGGGGGAGGGGAGGCGCAGGGGGCCCGGCCCCGGGGGGAGGGGATGGCCCGGGGGCCGCCCGGGGGGGCCGCTACTTTGTTGCGGGGGACGGGGCGGGGGTGCTGCGGGTCACAGTGTAGCGGAGCCGGGCGGAGGCGGCGGGGCGGGGCGGGGGCTGCGGAGCCGCCGGAGCCGAGCGGCGGAGGCCCCAGAACAAAGGAGCCCGAGCGGCGGCGCGCGCGCGGCCGGGCCCAAGCCGGAGCGCGCCCCCCTCCCCGCGCCCCCTCGGCGGAGCGGGCCGCCCTCCCGGTCCGGCCGGCGGGCCAGGGGGCGCGGCGGGGCAGCCGGCGCGGGCTTCCCCGGGCGCGCCCCCCTCCAGGCCGCTTGAGTGTCGGGGGCTCCCGGGCAGCTCTTCCGAGTGAAGCTCTCAGCAAACTTTATTTTGAAAGCTGGGCTCCCTTACGGAGGCCCCGGCGGCGACCTCCAGTGAGGGGCGTGTGGGAATTTGGGCGAAACTCTGCCCAGCCCGTAGGGGTGGGGCAAAGGACAACTTCCTTAGAAAGCTCACCTTGCCCACCCCCTTAAATTCGCCGGCCAGGTTTTCCCCTCGCACCCTGTCAGGCCCCAGGCCTCCTCCTTCAGGCAGCGGGTGCTAGTGCGCCCTGCCAGAGGTTCTGGGCAGAACTTCAGGAGAGCTAGCCTCTACTCTTCCTCTATCTTCTCTTTCCCAGAAGCAGGAAGAGGAAACATGTGAAAGTTGTCCCCGGCCCGAGCCCCGAGTGATGCGCTTCCCCTTTTCTGTCTCTCTTTCAGGCAGCGCTGCCTCCTCCATCATCCTGACCCGGGGAGAAAGATATAGCGGAGGAGAAACTCTTCACCCTGCCCTGCCCCCAACACACAGCCACCTGCTCACCTCATGCCTGGGTCCAGGGTGGGTGAGGGTGAAGAACCCACCCAGCCAAGATGATCCCTTCTTTGGGGACTGCCGCTGGTATCCTCCCCCAGATCCCGGGCCCCAGCAGGTGGGAGAGCGGCCCCCAACTGAGTCCTATCAGATTGCTGCAGAGGAGGTGAAGAAGGGTTGAGAAGAGGCGCCCATCCTGCAGCCTGGACCTACTTGCCTTCACCCTGTAGTCTTGCGACTGCTTTAGGAGAGAAGGACCTGTTGGCGGCCTTTGCAGGCTGGAAGCTGGACTGCGGCTCTGCCCCAGCCCCTATGCCCCCACCTCTGGCAGCATCATGAGTCAGTTTCAGGTGCCCCTGGCCGTCCAGCCGGACCTGCCAGGCCTTTATGACTTCCCTCAGGGCCAGGTGATGGTAGGGGGCTTCCAGGGGCCTGGGCTCCCAATGGCCGGGAGTGAGCCCCAACTCCGAGGGGGTGGAGATGGGCGGAAGAAACGGAAACGGTGTGGTACTTGTGAGCCCTGCCGGCGGCTGGAAAATTGTGGGGCTTGCACCAGCTGTACCAACCGCCGCACACACCAGATCTGCAAACTGCGCAAGTGTGAGGTGCTGAAGAAAAAAGTGGGGCTTCTCAAGGAGGTAAGCAGGCTCTTGCTTGGCTGTCCTGTCCCTTCCGTGAGGGTGCTGTGTTCAGAGGGGTCTTGCTAAAGACAGATAAGCCCACTCTCCCATTCTGGTTCTCTTGGTCTGTGAACAGGCGTGGGGCTGAGAACGGGGGTGTAGCTGCCCTTGGAAGCTGGGTAGGGGCCCCTTTGCTGGGTGGGGCTGCCAGTTTGTAGGAGAGTAACTGGGTTTTGCAGAGAGCTAGCAACTCTCATCTCTGATGTTAGCAGTTGAAGCCGATTCTAGCTTTATCTCTAGAAGTTTCTTGTCCTGCTTGAAGTCTCAGGTGTGTTTCAAGTACCTGGGTGACGTGGAGACTGATGAACGTGGAAGGAAAATTTGGAGTGACAGGGTGGCTTTCTGCTGCCCTGACGGAGTGGGATGTGTATTTCCCCAGATCTTTTTGGGGTACCGTCATTTTGGAGTTGGTAACCAGAAATGTTTAGGAATTTAATGAGAAACGCATGATTTGGGTTCCCCTACCAGAGGGTACTGGTTGGGGTCAGGGACCAATTATCTCTGTAATCTCAGGACCTGGCTCAGTTCCTTGGTGTGTAGTAAGCACTCAGATATTAGGTGAATGAATGAACGATGTGCTTTTGAGTCATGGTCAACCCCAGGAAGGAGTACTTCATTTGGAGCGAGGAGCAGAGGGCGGGAAGGAGGAGTTGGAATGAGAGAGCAGAGCGTGAAGTGGAGAGGCAGTGACCCTGCACTGGCCATCCTTCCTTTCCATTCTGGTGGTGGGCTGCCGGCGTGAGGCTGGTGGCAGCTGCAACAGCGGAGAGTTGGCAGAAGGAGGGACGACAAGCGAAGTTAGCAGTTGGGGAGGAGCGGCGTAGCGGCTGAGGTCGCTCCAGGCAGCGAAACTGGCGCTGGACAGAGACGGAGGCCTGCGCTGTCTGTGGGGCTCCCTCGCTCTGCCACTGGTTTGTCTGAAGGGCTCAGACAACTCAGATCTCCTCTCTGGGTCTATCTCCCTGGGGAGGTGGAGGGGTTGGGCTTGATGGCTTTTGAAGCCCTTTCCAGCTGGGCCGGGAACTGCTGTGCTTCTGAGAGCGGGGCACCTGTGGCTTCGATGGGCTGGCGGCTTGCACTCGGGATTTCCCTGACCGCTGAGCGCGGAGCTGTGCTGCGAGCCTGGTGGGACTGTGGGCCCGTGGCTGGGAAGAAAGCGCCAGGTGTTTCCTGCAGGAAAGCTGGCGTTTCTGCCCCGTCTCACCTTCTCTTGCCCAGTCCCTATGGAAGCTGCAGATCACGGCTCAGGAACAGCAAACGGGTGCCCTGTTTCCCCCGTCTCAGGTTAAAGCAGACATCTGGATCCCATCTGCAGCTCCCCACCCCAGCCTGGGAGCCGGTGTCCAGTCCCTTTATTTTGCTGGTGTTCGGGGGAGTTGGCATCCTGCCGGCCCAGTGCCCTGTGGGTCATTTCTGAAAAGGGATGGGATCGGGGCCGGCTTCACTCCTGGTCATGAGATGTGGTGTTTTGGTGTAAGGAGGACCTTCCCAGCCGACTTTGTAAAGCTTGGTTCCTTTGGTCGCTTCTTTTTAGGGTTCACCTCCTTCTCGTCCCGCTTTCTTTCACTCGACTCCTGCCATAATCAAGCCCTTGGGGATGGAGGGGCTGAGCGTTCTGGGCTGGATCTTCCCTGGCTGGATTTTCCTAGAATGCGTGGCCTTTGTGTACCGTGTTTGAGTTCTTCTTTCTGCAGCAGTGAGACATACCTGAGTGAAAGGGGCACGGAGTGAGACCAGGGTCCTGTCATCTTTGCGTGTAGGCTGCTTGCCTGGGCCGCCGGTGGTCGTGGTTAAGAGACTGGCGATCTAGGTTGTCTGAGGCCTAAAGACACCCCTAACCCCCTGCAGAGGTGTCTGTGTCCCCGTGGACCTTGCTTTGGTGGCTGCCCTCCAGGCCCCCAGGGTCAGGGAAAATGCAGCTGGTGCCCGGTGGTCTCCCAGGACAGAGGGTCTGCATGCTGGTCTGTGAACCAGGGATGCCCCAGGACAGAGGTCTCCCAGTTTCTGGAGAAAAAACAGAAAGAGGACCGTGGGGTGATCTGTCTCTTAGCGCTTACTTTGTTAAAGCTGGTATTTTAAGGCTAGGTCTTTTCTGCTTCTTGACGTTTAAAAATGTGCTTTCCTTTATGAAACGAAGTTGTTGATAGAAAGTAGATCTATTTTTTTTTTTAAGTCTTTACTTGGCAAGATACAAAATAGTAACTAGTGTCTGTCTCCACGCTTTTTTTTAATTGGTCCATGAAGGCTGAAAGCGTGGGAACCACTGTCCGGGCTACACTGCATTTGACGAAAGTATCTCTGGCAGAGCCGACAGGCCGGGGAGGCTGTGCCTGCGTGGGGGAGTCCAGGGAACCAGCCCAGCGTTTACAGCCCCCAGGGGACTGCTGGGACCTTAACCCGCAGATTTGAGCAGCCATGTGGCAGAGGGTACATGTCCCAGGACTGGGGAGGTCAGGGAAGGAGGAGACCTGTTCCTCAGGAATAGAACCTTAGCACTTGACTCTAAGTCTTCAGGTGGGACAAGGCGCAGCGTCCCCGGAGCCCCTTGGGAATCAGACTGTCCCCTTGCATCTCTGCTTCCTTGCGTCTCCTCTTGTGAGCACCCTTTCTTTCCTTCCATCCTGTCTCCACCTCCCCCTGTTTCCTTCGTGGCTTCCTCTGAGCTGTCTGTCTGCTGGCAGCTGCTCTGGGTCATCCTGTTAAGGGGGGGACGTTATCTTGACTTTGTCTTCCTTCCCTCCTCCTCACTTTGTTTCCCACTGTGGGTAGTGGTGCTGCGAGGCCCCTCCACTCAGAAAAGGGCAGCATTTTAAAGCTAGAAGCGGCTGCTAGGATGGTCCCGTCCACCACCGTGACAGGAGACTACTTGCCCCTCCGGGCGGGCCCTGAAGTCAGGTAACAGCCCTGCAGGGGTTCATTCCTGGTCCTTGGTCTTCCTTCCTAGTCCCAGGAAGGATTTGGATCCTAGGCTGATGTTGGAGGCTGTTTGACATCTGCGTTCTTTTTATCCAATCGATGGCTTGTGACCCAGAGAAGACAGCGGATTAGAAAAGTAGGATTTGAGGAGTTCCCATTGTTGCTCGGCGGTTCGTGAACCCTACTGGCATCCATTAGGACGCGGGTTTGGTCCCTGGCCTCACTCGGTGGGTTATGGATCCGGCGTTGCCTTGAGCTGTGGTGTAGGTCACAGACGTGGTTCGGATCCTGCGTTGCTGTGGCTCTGGCGTAGGTCGGTAGCTACAGCTCCGATTGGACCCCTAGCCTGGGAAACTCCGTATGCCACGGGTGCAGCCCTAACAAAAAGCCAAGAAAAAAAAAAGACAGAAAAGTAGGATTTGCTGGGTGTGGAGACATAGAAGGCCTCAGATCCCAAAGTAAGCTCTCTTAAGCGTATGTCAGATGGGGGGGACCCTTTTTTGCGAGAATTAATTGAGATAAAATATCCATAATGTCTAGTACATAGTGGGTAATCATTGCACAGTGACAAAACATTCCTGGAACATCTAGAAAAGAATTCATCTTTATGCATAAAAATTGTATATGTTAGTCCCTGAGCTGTAAGTGTGAAGCTGCAGTACAGATTAAGTGTTTACTTCAAGAAATCTCCTGCTTGCTCAGAGAACGTGGGGCCAGGCAGAGGGAGCGAGGGAGGGGTTTGCCAGCCTCCCTGTTGGGGGGGGAGGTGGGACCCCCAGGAGCGAGGAGACACTGTGGCCCAGGGCCTGACCCAGAAGGTGCTCATGAGTGAGGGCAGTAAATCTCTGATAAAGAGGCCAGGAGAGAAACCCTTTGTGAAAATGTCCCCGTAAGATTGGAAGCATGACTGAAGGTGCCGTGGGTGAGAAGTGAAGAGTTAGAAATACATAAGGTGTGAGAACACCGTCTAGCCCTCAACCAAGTGGGTTTCATGACTGAAACAGAGCTCTCTGTCAGTTTTGAGACAAAATACCTTGGAATTGGGGATCTCTCAACAATATCGGAACGCCCGACCAGTTCTTGCCTCGCCTGCTTGTCGTCCTATCTTCTGAAGACAGAGGCGTGAGGCGAGATGCCGTTGGGCTGGCACCTGTTCCCACCAGCAAAGAGAGAGTTGATTAGTAGAAGCGATGACACTCTTTAAAGAAAGGGACCCCATCCCAGTATTTATTTTGTTGTTGTTGCTTTTTGGGTTTTGTTTTGTTTTTTGCTTTTTTAGGGTTGCACGTGCAGCATATGGAAGTTCCCAGGCTAGGGGCTGAGTTGGAACCGCAGCTGATCCTGAGCAAGGCCAGGGGTTGAACCCACATCCTCATGGATACCAGTCAGGTTTGTTGCTACTGAGCCACAACAGGAACTCTCATCCCAGCATTTGTAAATCCAGAGTGAAGCCCTGAGCAAGGAGAGGTGTTTACCATAGACGTTAGAAAATAATTTTTCATATATATATATATGTATATATATATATATGGTTTTTAACCCCATGGCCACAGGCACTAAAAGGGAAGTTAGCTAGAGGGATAGGGTTGCTTTTTAAAAAGGAAATGCTGATTTAACTGTCCTAAATGGTGCTGTAAGGAGGAAGGTGATGGAACTGGGGATGATCTGAGGCATCTGTGTGGCTGCTTGGGCTGCTGTCTAGTGAGTGCAGATGGCAATAGACCATGCTTTTTACATGGAAGGGGTGTGAGTGAAACCTAGTCTGACCCCTTCAGGGGAGCACCCGAGAGTCCAGGGCCAGAATGTGCTGAGGCTGGTGGAAAATGCTCAGGACAATAAAAGTCTTTTGTATATTCCCAGCAAGAACATAGAAGGAAGTGGTAATCTTACAACTTTGGGAGAACTAGTGACAGAGAAAGAGCAGTCACTGGGTCCGTGTCATGGAGTATAAACTGAGGGAGGACCATGCCTGTGCAGTTAGGAAAGGAGAGCCAGCTCTCCTACCTGGATCGGAGTCATTGCTTCAACTATGCCTGTAGAGTGACATTGTTATGGATATATGATAATGAGAAGAGGGCCAAAAGACCAGAGTCAGGCAGAAAATTCAGTTTTTCTAAGTGAGTTTGGAAGTTACAGACCAATGTCAATTTGTGACAGTTCTAGAGCGGGTTGTTGAAAAGGTGCTTTGTGAGATACCTAAAGGCAAGTGGTGACAGTTGGGGGTCCCTGCGTTTTTTTAACAAAGCAACCCAAACTAATGGATCTGGATTTCTGTAAATAAATAATCATTTCATCTCCGACAGATCGGAGAGCTAGTTTTTTATTTAAAGTCATCCTGAAGAGGGCATGGGTATAACTGTGCTCCTGTTAAAACTGCGTGTGTCAGGGATTCCACTTTGGGGTCACCTGGATCCCCCCCCACCAGGAGTTCCAGTTGGAGCAGTCTGGAGTGGACCTGACTGGGCTGGGGCTTCGCACGTGTATCTGATGTGTAGTTAGAGAGAAAATCCTCTGACACAGATGAGAGCTAAGGTGATGGGCACCCTTGGGACCCTTCACTCTGCATGCTCATCTGAGTCTTAGGGCATCTGGCTGGTTCGCAGCCATACTTAGACCTTACCAGTCAGTGGACCAGCAACATTGGCATCCACCTGGGGGCTCATTAGCAATGCAGAGTCTCAGTCCTTAACGTCAGACTTTACTGAATCCGAACGTGCACTTTAACCAGAGTCCCAGGCGGTGGGTATGTCCATGAGAGTTTGAGGAGCTTGTCTGTGGCACTTCCATGACTGGAGAAGGGGTGGGACATGGAGAAGGAGACAGAATTAAGTCTTGATGAACAGAGGTGAAGAACTCCAGTTGCCGCAGATGAACCTATCTACAAGACAGAAACGGACTCACAGACGTGGAGAACAGATTTGTGGTTGCTAAGGGGGAGGGGGACGGAGTGGGATGGACTGGGAGTTTGGGGTTAGTAGATGCCAACTATTACATTTAGAATGGATAAGCAATGAGGGCCTCCTGTATATATAGCATAGGGAACTATGTCCAGTCTCTTGGGATAGGCCATGGTAGAAGATAATATAGAAAAGGGAATGTATGTTTGCCTATGTATATATTTTCTCACACACACACACACACATACACAGAGATGAATATATCTGGGTCACTTTGCTGTATAGCAGAAACTGGCACAACATTGTAAATCAGTATACTTTAAAAAGAAAACAAGAAAAAAGAGGATAACCAACCCATCCTTAACACCAGAGCCCAGGGAGACCAGAACATATTTATTTATTTATTTATTTATTTATTTATTTATTGTCTTATCTGAGCCGCACCCGCGGCATATGGAGGTTCCCAGGCTAGGGGTCTAACAGGAGCTGTAGCTGCCGGCCTTCGCCACAGCCACAGCAGCATGGGATCCGAGCCACGTCTGCAACCTACACCACAGCTCAGGGCAACGCCGGATCCTTAACCCACTGAACAAGGCCAGGGATCGAACCCACAACCTCATGGTTCCTAGTCAGATTCTTTAACCACTGAGCCACGAAGGGAACTCCGAGACAAGAACATCTTGAGATTTACGTTTATTCTTGTTCTTCTGGAGTCCATTTCCTTCTAGTCTAGCACGTTATAAACAAACCCTTTAAAAACGTGTATGCGATTGTTCTGAGAACCGTAAGGAAAGGACTCTCAGAAGATGCATGCTGCGCAGCAGCTGACTTGGGGGGTGGGAGCCCCGTGAGGGAGTCGCTGGTGGTAGTTGTGAAGAGGAAGAGCCCATGTATACAACTCTGGGTCTCATGGAAGGGTCTGGAGGCTTGGGGCTGAAAGGATGCGTGCCTCCGCCACAAGATGCAGTAGGAACGGGTCAGCCCAGTGGGTGGCGGTGGCAGTAGAAGTGATGCTGTCTAAGCTGAGTTATAGAACTAGGGGTCAAGGAGATTGGGGCAGTGGGCCTCAGCCACACTCGATGGAATTTAATCAGGGCAAATCCAAAGTCTTACACTTGTTTCGAAAGAGAACAAAACAAGAACTATACAAGTAAGGAACCCTGGCTTCCTAGCAGGTAGAAAGAGCCAAAACTCTAAAAAGCATGCTGACAGGCTGTCAGAGTGGTTCCGTGCAGGATGACTGAGGAAGACGAGCTGTCCGGCTTGGAAGCCAGCGGCGGAGAGCAGCCTGGGCTGTGTCCTGTGTGGAGGAGGGTGTCGGTTCCTTCGGGGAGCGTGCAAAGCTTTTCTTAGAGCGTGGAAATTGTAAGTAGGTAGAAGAATCGTCTAACATTTGAAGCCATTCTAGGACCGAAGAGCCAGCGCTGGACCTGCACGGGTCTGAGCAGAGGCTGGATGTTCTGGCCGGGACGTTACGAGGATCTTCTGTCAGGTCGGGGCTTCCACACTGCGTGGTCTCCGGCTCGAGCGATGTAAGCTCTAACGTCAGGTCTGTTTTTGTATTCCTTAGACACCTGCGTTGCAGAAGGAACGTCGCTCTTAGGCCAGATAGTTTTCAAATTCTAGAGCTAATCTCCAACCTGAGGGTTAGGGTTTGTGAACTTTCTGAAGATTTCAGCCACGTGTGTGAATGTGCAGGGGTGTGTTTTCTCAGGGGAGAAGGTCTCTGGTTTTCAGCAAATCCTCAAGAGTATTCTTGACCTTCCGAATTTAAGAGGCGTGCTCTCCCTGAGCGTGATGTGGTAGCCGTTAGCGGTGTGTGGCTGCTCGAGTTAAAGTTAATTACCGTTGAGGGTCTCAGTCACTCTGGCTGCCTTTCTAGTGGCTTTGTGTCGCTGTATTGGTTCTGTTGGGCCTGGCGCTTTCCCCGTGCGCTCTCTGAGCCTCCCTGAAGCCTGTTTCTGGGCTGGAAAAACAGCTGTCCTGGTTGGCTGTTCTTGGAAGGATTCAGAGGTTGGGGACCCTGTTCCCACCCCAGGGTAAGTGGCGGGGGGAGGATATGGAAGGGGCAGTGGTTTCCTGGGTTCTAACCCACGGCAGAGCTCGTTACTTCTCCTTGAAGGCATGGGCCGTGTTTCGGTGATCTGTGGCGAAAAAGGAAGGAGGCTTCTCCCTATCCAAAGGCTCCCTCTGAAGCTCCCTGGGGGACAGTGGCTTCTCCCACCCACACTTTCTGCCCAGCAGCCCTGGTGAACCTTGCCGGAGCTCACTTACGGCCCCAACTTCCTCCTGCACAGACCCCACCTCAAGTGAGCAGTCAGGCGTTCCCGTCATGGCTCAGTGGTTAGCTAACCCTACTAGCATCCATGCGGACATGGGTTCGATCCCTGGCCTCGCTCAGTGGGTTAAGGATCCGGTGTTGCCGTGAGCTGTGGTGTAGGTCGCAGACGTGGCTCGGACCCCGCGTTGCTGTGGCTGTGGCGTTGGCCGGCGGCTATAGCTCCGATTAGACCCCTAGCCTGGGAACCTCCATAAGCTGTATGTGTGGGCCTAAAAAGACAAAAAGACCAAAAAAACAATCAAGTGAGCAGCCAGCCTCTCTGCCTTGGACCTCTCATTCTGGAGGAGGCAGTGGTAGCTGGGTGAGTGGGAGGACCACATCACGGATCTCCGCCCCCTTGCTCTGTCACTACTGCTGCTGCTTTTTCTTCTTCTCCCTCTTCCTCCTCCTCCTCTCCGACTTCCTCTTCTTCTCCTTCCTTTTCTCTTTAATTCCTCTTCTTCCTCTTCTCCTTCTTCCTCTTTAGGAGTTCCCATTGTGGCTTAGCGGTAATGAACCCAGATAGTATCCATGAGGACGTGGGTTTGATCCCTGGCCTCACTCAGTGGGTTAAGGATTCGGGGTTGCCATGAGCTGTGGTGTAGTTCATAGATGTGTCTCAGATCTGGTGTTGCTGTGGCTGTATTGTAGGTCGGCAGTTGCATCTCTGATTCAACCCCTAGCCTGGGAACCTCCATATGCTGCAGGCGAGGCGCTAAAATAAATAAATTAAAAAAAAAACCTTTATTTTACTGGAGTATAGTTGATTTAGAAAGTTGTATTTGTTTCAGGTGTACAGCAACTCTATTGCTTCTTCCTTTTTTTTTCTTTTTTGGCTGCCCCCCGGCAAATGGAGTTCCCAGGCCAGGGATCAGATACAAGCTGCAGTTACAACCTACACAGCTGCAGCAATGCTGGGTCCTTTAGCCCATTGCGCTGGGCCGGGGATTGAACCTGTGTCCTGGCGCTGCAGAGACACCACTGATCCTCTTGAGACATAGCTTCACTTCTTTACAGCTCCCTTGTGGACTCAGTGCAGGATGTTTGGGAAGAGAGAAGGTGTCCTTAATGTGTCTTGAGCCCTGCTGCATTCCAGTTGGGAGAGCCGTTTAGGGTTGCTGTGGGCCTCCGCCTAAGTGTGTCTGGGCAGCGCCCAGGCTGCTGGCACACCTGGGGTGGACACACCCCTCTGTGGCCTTGTCTCTTGTTGTTTGCATAAGAAATCTGATAACCTAAGTTTTTATAGTCACTGAGGGAAGGGAAAAAGAAAGCTGGTGCCCGGTGTAGGGTAACCAGACAGGCTTCTGGTGACAAGTCTGGGGGTTGCTCGCTTGCTTCAGGTCTCCTAGGCACAGTTCCTGCACGGCGGGCTCCGACCTGTTCAAGTTCTAACTCCGTTGTGCCCCACACCCAGCCACAGAGTTTGTGGACAGAATTATGTTCCTCTCGCCGTTGATAGAGCAGTAATTCTAGATGCTGCAAATGAAAGAGGAATTGCATCGGGTTGAATCATTTGGGGGCATTTGCCAAACGGCATGTGCCCCATCATCCCTCACTCCACCTAATTCCTGCCAGAGGAAGCCTCCAGAATGGGTGTGGAGATGCTGGGTCAAAAACAAGTAGCAAGGTACTCGACTGGAGTCTGTTCCCTTCTGAGCCTTTGTTGTGGGAAGGACATGGGGTGGCTCGCTCTCGTGTCGTTTTTGTTCTTACTTTTTATTGATCGCTCTGCCCTTTAAGGGTAAGTGCTCGGTGCTCTGGTTCCCTTGTTGGATGCTGGGAATGATCCTGGAGCCCTGGAAGAGAGAGGAACAGCATCCTCTCCGGGAGCCTGGGTCTGTCTGAACTGTTGCTGCTGCAGGATGGGGTGGGGGCTTTGGGAGCCGGTGGGAGGCGAGGGGCTGGTGTTGGGATGACCCGGAGGAGAGGCGTTTTCCCCAGTCCCAGGACCTCCAGTGTCCCCTTTGCTGGGGGAGGGCAGCTCCTCTCCGTGGCGTCCGCTTCGGTTTCCGGAGGCAGGACGTCATGTGCTTTGACGGTAGACCCGCAAGTTGCTTTCCCATCCTCCTTCAGCACATCTCGCCCGGGACTGGCTGTGTGCGAGGCGCTGCGCTGAGCCTGAGCCGCGGTAAAGGGAGGCAGTATTTACTCTGCCCTTAATGAGCTCACAGTCTGCGGAGGGAGACAAGCGTGGAAACAAATAATTACAGTACAGACCGGCAGGGCTGTGAGAGAGGGATGCCCTGAAGGCAGAGGCCAGCCTTAGTCACTGCTGGGCCCAGAGAGCCCGTTGTGGAGGGGAAGGGACCTGTTTGGAGAGTTTCAGCGTAGTGATGCGTGAGGATGAGGGGGGGACTTCCAGGAGGTGGGCGGCATCTGCCCTGAACCTGGTGTGTAAAGATGCTACTCGAATGCTCGCGGCTGGTGGCAGGAATGTGGAAGGCCAAGCACAGACCACAGGGCACCACCTGAGGGTGTTCATGGATCCTCAAGGTGGAAGGTAAGCCGCTTTGGGTTAATTACTCTTGGAATTTCACCCCCGGGGCTGCCCCAGATTTCTAAACCACTAAGCGTTCCCCTCTCACCTTCTCGGTGACCGGCTAAGGTTCTGTGTTACTTGCTGTTGACTTTGGGGTGGGGAGACCCTGACGAGGCTCGCCGAATATAAGACCTTCTTACAAGCACTTAGGAGGGCATGTGGGGTGTGGGCAGAGATTCAACTGTTCCCTGTCAGCCCCCGGGGGTGGGGGTAGGCTGAGTGCATTCTGTTTGTCGGTCTGGAAGCGTGCGGGCGGGGTGGCTGGCGGGCTCTGTTTTCCTGCTGACGTCACCGGGTGCCTGGGTTCAGTCATGTTCTGCTGCATCTCTGAGGAGGAGCACCTTTTCTGTTGCTGCTGTTCTTCCACCTCCTCCTTGGCTTTCTCCTCCCTGCACTTGCCGTTGATACAGACTTCCGCTGCCAAACCTAATTGTGAAGCCTGATCAGTGAATGAAGGCAAAGGCAGTTCCCATGACAACTGCAAAGAGTTTCAAATATAGGGGATGATGTGTGTGTGATGGGCTGCAATTACTTGGGTGGAAATTGACGCGTGGACCCCAGTGACTTCAAACATAGGCTTTGAAGGTGGAGGGGGTGTTGGGTTTCTTTGGCAGGATCCTTTGTGCGATGGAGAGGGAATGGAAGGTCACAGGCATCCCCCACAGTTGATTCCAAGTGCCTTTCGTGTGTGGAATGTTGGGCCAGACCCCACCGGGGCTTTGAAAAGGCACAACTCTAACCATTCTGGTCGGAGAGGCGGGACACAGAGAGACAGACAGCAGTACCAAGTGTCAAATGAGAAACTTTAGAAGTGCTGTCAGCTGGCAGAGGACTGGGTAACCCGAGAAGGCTTCCTGGAGGAAGTGGGACCTGAACTGAGCTTTGAAGTAAAGCCCGGTGGGGAGTGACCTCGTTCGGGACACAGCCATGGCGGGGGAAGAGTCGTCCCTCTACACTGTCTCAACTCGAGAAGAGGTAGGTTGATAAGAAAATCATAGAGCTGCACAGAGCAGCACCAGCCGTATTGCGATGGGCGAGAGGGAGGTGAGAGCTCTGCTCAGTCTCCCAATTTCTCCATCTGTAGAATGGGCATGCATAATTCCTGTCTCCTGGGTTTGTTTTGAGGGTTAAATAAGATACAGTACATCATGCTCCAGTTTATGGGGCTTGGCATCAGGTTGGCGCTTGGGAGATGCTCCTCCAAGTCCCTCCGCATCTACGTGTGGGTGCGTCCCCATTTCTTAGGCTTTATATATCTCTGTAGGTTCCGGCCTGTGGGTATTCGTGTTTCTGAGGTTCTCTGTGTTGGCGTAGTTTGTGGGTTCTGAGAGCGAGTAAACCCATTCACCTCCCTAGTGGGGAGGGCTGTGGCCCCTTTCCTCCTGCTGGGGTGTAGTAGGGTGTAGGGGTTATGGCGAAAGGTGGGGAGGGGCCCTCAGCCCCCATGCAGGAGAGGCCTACCTTCACAGGAGAGGTCACTGTGAAGCCCCAGATGTAGAGAGAGGGCAGGTGGAGGTGGGATGGGGTCGGGTGTGGGGTGTGGGGAGGGGCCCTTCTGGAGGCAGGGTGGCCCCAGCATGCGTGTCTATGACTCCTTGGAGCGCTGACATTCCAGGCGCCTCGGAAAAGGGCAGGGGGCCGGGGTGGGATCGAGGCGCTCTGGGGACCATGGGCTCTGCTAGGGTGTCTGCGGGCTTCGAGAGGGCGGGCCAGGACCTGTGGTGGAGGTGGGGCTAAGTCAGCCCCGGGAGGCGGTCAGGGTGGCTCGTGCAGCCTTGTGTGCTGGCTGAGCGAGGTTGGCCGTGGTTATGGTTCCGTTGTGCTAAATCTCATCTTCCCAGGAGAGAGGTATCCCTCTGATCCTTGGGGACCTCAGAGAACAGGCTGACTAGGAGAGTGGCCTCTGCATCTCAGTGCCCAAGCCCCTGCCTCCCTTCTCTCCTTGTGCAGAAACTCAGCTCAGCACATTCCATCTCTGTGCAGAGCCCAGCGAGTGGGGAAGATGGGGCCCCCGCCCACGTGGGGAAGATGGCCGTGTAAATAAATAACTGCTCTTGCTTGTGGCTGCTCTAGAAGAGGCCCTGAGAGGAGAGGGTGATGCTCACGGGGGCTGGATGAGCTGGGAAGGCAGCAGAGGGAGGTAACGTTTGGATTAAGCCTTGCACCATGTTGGCTTGCCGGGTCGGGGAGAGGCAGGGGCACCTAGGCAAGGGGCGACATCGTGGAGTCTCTGAGGCGTGAACGTATTGCTATTCTCAGACCCACAGCTTACAGGGAAGTGGTCCGGTTCAAGGGACACCATCCTTCTTTGC
Source organism: Catagonus wagneri (assembly GCA_004024745.2). Taxonomy (NCBI): domain Eukaryota; kingdom Metazoa; phylum Chordata; class Mammalia; order Artiodactyla; family Tayassuidae; genus Catagonus; species Catagonus wagneri. The sequence goes on from PVHT021183519.1 coordinate 28,527,737, forward strand.
GTTTCCCTGGGGTTCGCTAGGAGAGAGGGGTTACAGGACTGGAATGAGAAAGGCCCGGATTGGAATTATAGCTCCCCACTCACCAGCTGTGTGTTGATGAGCAAGTAACTTAACATCTCTAAGCCCGTTTTCCCACAAGGTTGTGCGTGGAGTAAGTCAGACGAGCTGCTCCCACAGCCTGGTTGGCACAGTGCCTGGTACGTAGCAGGGGCTTGATAAACTGTGGCAGCCGCAGCAGCAACAGTATTGATTGTTGCTATCCATGCAGCGTTAGTTGCTCTTATCCAGCAGCAGACTGTGTGTGGTGGGTGAGGCAGGGGCTTGGGGAACCACGGTGAAGGAGGTGCTTCACTTGGCCTGGCTGAGGTTAGAGCTAAGGGGTGTGGAAGCCCATGGCTGAGGACAATGCTCCTTGCCCTGCCCTGTCACCTGCCTTCCTCCCTGCCCTAGCGGGGAGCCCAGTGGGGCTGCCCTTTGTCCCCAGGGGTGAGGCCGGTGTGGGCCCTGGTGCCTCCTGGAATCCCTTCATCAGAGGCCAGCTTTGATGTCTTTCCTAAGGCCATCTCATCCTATTCTGGTGAAGCTGGTGGCAGAGTGTGTCACTGAAATGAGCTCTTTCACATCCTAACTAGTCCTTCTCTAGTGTGAGAAGTAGCACACAGTGAGCCCTCTCGGTAGTTGAGTGGTAGCCAGCAGTGCCCACAGTGTGGCGGGCACTGTGTTGCATTTTTTTTCAGAGTCCTCACGACTGTGGATGAGGTAGCTGCTTTCCTAGTTCTCTTTCACAGCTGAACAAAAGTAGGCTAAGAAGCGAGGTACCACTGCCCGGGTCCTGCAGCTAGAAAGTAGAGCCAGGAACTGAACCAGATGCGTGAGTACCGGAGTCCGTGGAAGGCCCGTTCCTGGAAGGCAGAAGCTCTGGGGTGTTCAGCTCTGGGGAGGGGACGGACTGAGGCAGGATGTGCCCTGGGGTGCCTAGGAATTGCAGGGCTTTCCCCTCCCCGGCTGATCTTTCTCCTTCTGTCTCCCGCGGTTGCAGCCTTCAGGGGCTCAGAGTCTGGGGACTGGAGGTCGGAGCCGCCTTCCCTCCTCAGCTTTTCCAGGGAATGGGAAGCCCTGAGACCTGGGGGCACCACCTCCCGTGGCCGTTCTAAAAGAGGAGGAAACACGGAGCGCGGAGGTAGCGGCGAGACCTCACGGAGGGGGTGGCGTCTGTGCAGGCACCGGGGATGAGTGATCCTAGGATGCAGTGTGGGTGTTGGTGTGCAAGGGCGTCACGGCTGACTTGGTGAGGCTTTGAGCCACAGGCAGTGTGGGCTTCAAGAAGAAATCCGTCAGAGGGAGGGAGGAGTAGGACTGCATAATGGATAAGAGTCTGGTCTTCAGAGCCAGAAGGACCTGGCTGGAGTCCCCGTGCTGCCGGGCTCTAGCTGTGTCACCTTGGGTAAGTTACTTCACTCTTCTTGCCTTGTTTCCTCATCTGCAAAACGGGGTAAAGGTTCATATTGCCAAGCCTTTTTTTTTTTTTTTTTCCTTGGAAGATTGCAGGGGCTGTTGCTCTTATCGCAGCGCCTGGCACTGTCCTAGTTGCTGTTCGGATGAGGCAGTTTTCTGGTGTCCTAGGGTTAGAGAGTGGCCCGAGGGGGGAATCCCGCCAGCATCAGCTCAGCCCCAGGCGCGGTCTGTCTTTGACTCGGTAGATGCAGAGGATGCCTCTGGGTATTACCTTCGGGTCCCCGACTCGGGAGGAGGCGGGGGTGTCCCGGGATCCCCTGCCTGCCGGGAGTGGCGGGCCTGGGCCGCAGCCAGCCCGGCTCCGCGGCACCCTTGGCGGTGCCCCCGCCTCCCGACTGGGCAGGTCCAGCCCCCGGCGGCCCTGCCCCCGCTCGGCCGGCCGCGGGGATTGGCTGGCGAGCGCGCCGCCCCCTCCACACCAGCCTCGCCGGCGGCGGGGAGGGGAGCCAAGCCGGCAGCTGGCCGCCGCCGCCTCTGCAGTGCCTCCCTCCGTGCGCTCCGGCGGGGATAATGGGAGGCCCGCCGGCCGATGCACCAGAGGAGGCCGGCCGAGGTAGAGCGGGCAGGGCGGGGAGGGACGAGGCCAGACCGGACGCAGGAGGAGGGGCAGAGTCCTCCTGGATCTTGGGAGGATGGAAAAAGGAGAAATGAAAACAAAAACACTCTGGAAGGCGAATGAGCCCATCCACCGCGCGTCTGGGTGGCAGCTGGAGGCAGGAAGATGGTCCCTGCTATCCTTTCTTTCCGAGGCCCCCTGCCGCCCCTTCTCCCCCTTCCCCTGCAGCGGCGCTGGGGGTGCAGCAGAAGGACTTTGCTGCTTTCCTGGTGTCAGCCTGGCTCATCAGTCTCTCCGGCTTCTTTTGCAGGTGGAAATAAAGGCTGCTGAAGGAGCCGGGCCGTGGGGACAAGGGGCAGCTGTCAAGGTACCTTGTGTGTATGTGTGTGTGTGTGTGGTAGGGGTGAAGTGTTTGACTGGATTGGATAAAAATAAAGGGTCTCCTCTGGTGATCCCTTAATCTCCCACTGTGTGTGTAGCAGCAGCTGAGGGGGAGGGGCGGCGGGGGTGTGGGCGGCCAATGAATTCTCAGGCCTGTGTGGGTTTTGTTTGGATTCTTTTTGCTTTCTCAGCTGGATGGTTTGGGTGCAGTTGGGATTGGGTTTGTTGAACTGCTTTTTTTTTTTTTTAAGACATGCAACCCACTCCCCACCCTTGCCTCTGGAAATCTCTCTAGAATGTCCCTGGCACTGTTGGTTTGCATCCAATCTGCAGAAATGCCCCCCCCCGGGGGGGGGAGATAAGGAGGAGGGGGAATTGCGCTCCTGAGTCTGAAGCTGATAGGGTGTCATTAGTCATGCTGTTGTCACCATGGAGATGGCTGGAGAGGAGGTGGTGGGGGTGAGGATATTTTGGGTAGGGTGGGGGCTGATGCAACATCATGACTGGGAATCCTGCAGGCAGTCGGCTGCTGTTACTCTGTGCAGCCCGGTGTCTGGGGGCCTGGGAAGGGCATGTTACCAGGTGCGCGGAAAGTGGAGAAAGGGGCACTGAGCTTCTCCATGTGGTTGTCCCAGGGCCACAGGGCTGGGGTATTTGGGGCCAGGCAGAGTCTGTGGAATAGAACCCATTACATGGAAACACAAGATGTTTTCCTCAGGTTGGCAAGGACCAGGATCAGTAGGTTTCCTTGGGCTTTGCCCTGTTTTCAGGGCTGGGGATCCTCTGTGAGTTTGGGATTACTCAGCAGTATCCTCTGCTGGCCCAGGGTGGAGAAAACAGAGCGAGAGGTGGCTCTGTGTAGCTGCCTGCCTCTGAAGAGCAGAGAGGCTGGGGAAGGAGTGCAGGGACAGGTGAGCAGGGCAGGACAGGAGGGGACTTCTCCTGGGAGGGGGAGCCCGTTCCTCCCGCTGCCTCACTCTGTCTTCCCCTTCAGTTTCCGGAGCCAGAGAGGCGCTGAGGGAATCTGGTTGCTTAGGTAGCAGGTGGGCGAGCTGCTCATGTCCCCAGATGCTCCTAGACTTTCTCCCTGGAAACCCTCCTCTGGCTTCCTGGGAAAACTGTGGGTGCTGGAAGTGCCACCCTCACTGCCTGGGTGGGGATGCTGGCAGGGAGGGGCCCTACTTCCCCTCAGGGGGTGGGGGCTCCTGTGTGAGGCTGCGGGGTGGATCGGGAGCCAGGGTGGTTCCCTGGCTGTCTCCCAAGGAACTTCAGGCTGGGAAGTGCTTGGGGGAGGGCAAGACTTTTGCTTCTGGGGGAAGAAGGAGAAGAGCCAGGTGTCACCGGTTCCCTTGAGCTGAGCAAGCCTTGGTGAGTCTGGAAGTCGTGGGCGACCACTGGGACGAGACTGTGGGAGGCCCCTGAGGCAGGCAGAGGGCGGTTGATACTGGCGATGCCGTGGGTGGGGAGGAAAGAGCTGTGAGCTCACTCCACGCCCTTTCTCTGGAGCAGAATCCCCAGGTTCCACCTCCACTTCCTCCTCTGGCCTCCCACTGCCTACGGGGGGGGGGGGGGGAGCTGTGATCACCTGTGTACCGCTGAGGGCTGTGGACCCGAGACCGTGGAGCGCACCTGTTCTGCCCCCCGCCGTGGGGAAGGCAGGACGAGGGGTTGAGGACAGATGGGCTCAGGGAGGGGGCGGCTCCCTGCCTCTGTGTCTCCGGCCTGGTCAGCCAGCGCTTCCCTCTCTGCTGGGAGGAAGGTCTGCTGGCAGGTTTGTTTACTCCGGAAAGCACCCCCTCCTGCCTAGCGATGGCTTGCTTCTCTTCAGCTCTTTCCAAGTGTGTTCTCCGTTCCTCCCCGCCTGCATGCTGCTGGCCCGGCCCCTCCTGCTGGCAGCTCCCAGCCTAATATCCACCCGTCGTCGTGTTGTGGGCACGGAGCAGCGCTGCCTGAAAAACCGGAGGATGCCCTTCAAACATGTCTTCCTCCTCCCGCCTTCTCGTGGGGAGGCGGAGGGCTGAGCTGGCGGCGTTTTTAAAGCTCTGAGGTTGTGCCTGTGCTTGTTTTTATTGCTGAGTTGTCTGTCGGAAAATCGTAACTTCCTCTTGGCCCAGCTTGGGCATTGCCAGCAAGCACTGGGACCTGCGCCCCCTGTTCCTGGTGCCACCTTCCTCCCCTAGTTTTCTTAGGTGGCCGGTGGAGTGTGGTGTCCCACAGAGCCCAGAAGGGCAGTTTTCTCAGATCCTCCCTCTTCCGTTAGGAGGTGGTGGTGTAGGAAGATGCGTGTGGTGTGTGAGCTCGTTCAGGTTGGGAGAGGGCTCCGGGACACAGGACGGGGAGCTCTCCCGGGCAGTGTTTCCAGGCGTGAGCACAGGATCACAGGATGCTAAGCCCCCTGGGTGAACGGTGTCCAGCAGCTACTTGGAATGTGCTCATCTCCTGCCGGGGTTTCTAAAACATCCATGCCGCAGAGTGTGTGCGGTGCCTCGCACGGGCATAGAGTGGTGTTTGAATGCAGGTGGTCATTTTACCATCTGGCATGTTACGTGTCTCCCCGTGACATCCTAAGGAACGTGCCACGGCATATGCTGCTGCCACCACCTCCTTCTTGGCAGCCCGGACGGGAGTGAGTGCCCAGTGCCGAGAGCACCAGGCCGCCCCGCTCTCTCTCGGACTCCCACGCTGCTCCCATGCTCTGCCCCATGGGAAGCCTCCACTGGCTGAGGATGTCTGGAAGCTATTTTGGGACCTCTTCCCAGGATCTCTGCCTCCTGTCTCGCCTTCAGACAATTGCAGAAATACCCCTTTGTCAGGGATCTGTGATCCTCAACCTTTTGCACACTGTGGGTCCCTCCTGCTCGTTCTTTCTGGCCTGCTCTTCCCACTCTCTGGCCCTTGGTGAGAGTCTAGCGGGAACTCTTTTCTCCCTGGGGTACGTTACACGCAGTAATGAACTTGGGGGTATATAGAAGCGGGTGAGCAGGTCAGGGTGAAATGGGAAAGGGACTAACCAGGTGGATTTCAGAGTTGAGTTTGAGGATGGAGAGAGAGGGTCTCCCGGTGCATGACAAGTCCTGGAGTCAGAGTCCCAGAGCCCCACTGCACCTCCCAGTGACCCCAGCCACTTTTGAATGTCATGGGGGAAGACTTTGCAGGACAGGTAGGCGAGTGAGCCCAAGAGAGAGGCCTCCTGCCCACGGTGGTGCAGACCCTGTAGCTGCGCATGGGGAGCTGTGATGGTTCCATAGCCCCCTTGCTGGGCTAGCTGAGGACCGGCCTAGGTACCGGGCTCCCTCCAGCTGCAGACAGACTTTTCTGCTAGAAATGGTCTTTGTGGTCTTGCCAAGTCCCCTCCCATGCCCCAGAGGCTAGAGCAAATGGTTTGGCTGGCCGGGAGTGGGGCTGGGGAGTGTGGGGAGGGGCCTTGGTTTGGCTCAGCTTTTGGGTCTCTTGTCTTTCCCACCCTGACCTCTTGGGCTTTTGGCCTAGTTCCCTCTTGTACATCTGGCAGTCAGCTGAAGACTCCCCCTTGTTCCCAGCCTGTCTAGCTTCTGAGGAGGAATCCAAATGGATTAGTTTAGGAAGCCTTTGGGCCGATAGGGGATGGGTGGCTGAGACAGAATCTACAGATTATCATGCTATCCAGAGTGGACTCTGCCCCCATCTACTTTACCTTCATTTCTCCCTCCCTTTGTCTTTCCTCATTTACTGAGCATTTACCTTGTTCCAGGTATAGGACTAGGTCCAGAGAACTGAGAGAAATCATTGTTATTTGATATTCACAATATCCCTGGAAGTAACAGAATAAATGTTACTAAATTGCCTAAAACCTTAACATTGAGTGGGAAAACCAGCACTGCAAGTGTTTTTTTTTTTTTTTGTTTTTTGTTTGTTTGTTTAATACAGGGAATGCTTTTGATCTTGTGTTTGGGGTTATGAACTTGCACGTGTGGCAGGCCATGCCCCTTGCCCCCAGCCAGGCCTAGCTCTTTCCATCTGCTTTCATCATCAGCTCAGTGGACCTCAAGAAACTTTGAAGGAAGCATCGACATGCCAACCTTGTTTTCAGTAAGTTAGCATTTCTGGGATCTGGCCATTTGGGTCGTGGGGTCAGAAATGGACCAGCTGGAACCATAGCTTAGTTCTGAAAGGAAGGTGTTGGCTTTAGATGTGTTGGGTTTGAGATTCAGGAGAAGCTGGAAGGAAATACTGTGCTTGGGCAGCTCACCCCGAACCTGAAGTTGTCTCCTCCTTTGAAGAGTGTGGGTCCTGCAGCCATTATGGCTTTAGGGGCTCCCACGAGGCTGCTGGCGGGGACGAGGAGGGTGGAAAGTGCAGTTGTCCAGTTTCTTTTTCCCTCATCCCATCTCTTCTCTCTTGGGCTCTGACATTAGCCATGGGGTGGTCGTTGAGTGTCCCTGGGCCTTAGTTTCTTCTGTGAAATGAAGGGGTTGCCTCCCAAGTTTTTCTCACGCTAAACGGGGACCAGGGCCAGTTTTCCAATTTCCAAAATATCGCAGACTGAAAAACAGGTCCTACTTTGTACAACTAGTTGGCAGCTGTTCAGCACTGTCCAGACCAATCTGCAAGCCCCCGGACGACGGGGTGCGGGTGAATGCGCATGTGGATGGCGTGGCGGGTTCAGCTCGCCATGCAGACTTCTAAGGGCTTACTCTTGGTTCCTGCGTTTACGTCGCGGTGCGCTGGTGATAAACAGTCTGTTCGCTGAGCAGCGCTGTTTAGGACTTTGCTTCTGGGAGAGCAGAGGGTCTCTGTTCCGGCCCTTCTCTTCCACACTGTCCGTCTTGGGGCAGAGCCACCGCTTGGAGGAGTAGAGATCTGGCTGCTCCAGGATTCTCTTGGAGGACCTCAGAGGACTTGACTTGCATCTCAGCCTCTGTAGGTCAGCATGCCTCCTGTCTGCCCTTTTCCCTGGACAGGTCTCAGGTTCTGATGGTGGGTCGTCAGAACCTGTGGGGTGGGACTCTGGGAGAGAGGGAGAGAGCGTGTGTGTGAACTGCACGACTGAAAGGAATATGACAGTTAAGGTTGAGGCCAGGCCCCCCTAGTGACCCAAGGGACTTGGGCCCTGCCAGACACTATAGCTCCACTGCCTCGGCCAGGGTACCTTGACTTCTGCGCTTCTTCTCTTTGGTGGCTCTCCGTAACATGGAGGGCTGATCACACACTCTGGAAGGGCGGACACCCCAGTACTTTTGATGGCAGGAGTTCAGGAATCTCCTTCCTAATTTAGCACCCCCCCACACACACACTATAGAGTATTTTGTTTTCTGCTTGGGAGTGACCTTTTCATTTAAGATGCTCAAGATTCGACAAAAAAAAAAGAAAAATATATTAATTTCCTTCTACCCCAGCTGCCTTGTCCTAGAGGAGAGGGGGAGGGGCTGAGGTATCGTGACACTGTCGGGCCCCAGAAATACTCCTTGGGAGGCAGACATCCCAAGGGCAGTGAGATTAGGGCCTAAGCAAATCCAGGTTACTTACCTCCATGGCCTGGAACCCCTGTGCCCTTGGTGCTTAAGTAATTGGATTTCTCAATCCCGCCTCCGAGCATTTTTTACGTGTAATCCTAACCTCATGGGCTTTGCGAGGGAAACAAAGACATTGAAAGGGTTTGCAGCTTGTCCCTGACCGTGTGCTCCCTGCCCTGTTGACGGAGTTTTCCCGCTTCTCCGCAGCATCCACCACAGCCCCGGCAGCCCCCTCGCTGGGAGTCACCCCTTTTAGCCTGTGGGCCCTGACTTCCAGCCCTGCCAAACAGATGGAGTTTACGGAAGGAGCTGTTTGCTGCCAGTCCACCTTCCTGTTCCTGAGGGGAGGGTTTGGTCCCTGATTCCAGCTGGCTGCTCTGCAGAAGGTGGAGGAACCACCTAGTTACTAGGGCAGCTGGTGACTCCCAACGAGGCAGAGGCCCCGAGAGCGGTTCAGGCTGATAGCCACACCCGGACCCCCACACAGACATCCTTCGCTGCTCCTGCTCCCTCGAGTGTGCCACCGGGTCAGCTCATTGCTCTGTTGGCGTGAACAGGTTCGGGCTGGGCCAGGAGGGTGCCGCCCACTGTCCCAGGCTCTGCGGGACCTGGAGAGGGGACGCTCTGCCTTCCCAGTTCTTGCCCTGCACCTGAGCGCCAGTCGGGGAGCACAGAAATGGGTTTTCAGTGGTGTGCTGTAGGCTGTGCCCGGGAGGTGCCCACCTGTCCTTCCTGGCACTGCAGACGCTTTCTCCCGCTGTGCTCTTCCTCATCAGACACCCCTTCATGGCCTCAGCCTGCCTCACCCCTCGTGCCTTGAGCTCAGCCCCGAGTTCTACACTGGGCAGAGAGAGGGCCTCTGAGGGCACGGCCTCGCAAGGTGTGGGCAAAGGACTCCTCGTGTCAGAATTATCTAGGAGCCGGTAAAGAGCTGCGGGGCTACCAGGCCAAGATAGCCGTCTGTTGGGGTCCCCCCCGGGGGGGGGGGTCTTGTCATAGAATTAGGTAGAGGAGATGCAGGGTGAATTGGTGTGGGGATCCCAGGGTTGGTTTGGAACCTCTTGGCAGGTGAGCCGTGTGGCATGCCCTTTTCACAGCCCCCACCGCTTGTCCTTGAGCCAGGCCCCACCTGAAGACTGAGCTCTGCACTGACCTCTGCCCTGTGGCCCCTTCTTCCCACTGTTCTTTCTCCTCGCTTTCCTGTTTTCCAGCTGTGGGTTCCCAGTGGTGTCATTTGGCCCCTGGTAGTAGTTAGGGCTCAGCTCTGGGGCTGCGTGGTTGGCGTGGTGTGTGTCCTGGGGCCGTGTGGACGAGTGGTCTGAAGCAGACTGAACCCCCAGCTGGGAACCAGAGCCCGGGGGTCTGTGTCTGACCTCTGGGAAGCCCCTCACCCTTCCTGTCCAGAGGCCACCTCCTGCTTGTGGGGGACATGGGGTCTCTGCTGAGGTCTGGGGCAGGGGGAGGAGGAGGAAAACCTGCGGGGTGGGGAGGCGGGCAGGGCCTACACGCCTGCTCCCGGTGAACAGCCTCCACCAGGACAGGCAGGGGTGCTGCTTCAACTTGCCTGGAGTGTTTCCCCTGGCCAGTCCCTCTGGTTCAACCCGTTTAGTGGTGCTCAGTCCCACTGCATGTTAAAATTACTGGGGAGCTTTTCAAAAAGAAAATATCAATGTCCGGGCCCCAGCGCCAGAGAATCTGATGTAATCGGTCTGGGGATGGGGCCCAGGCCCCAGCATTTTTCAGAGCCCCCCAGGTGACTGAAGTGTGTGCTCGGGGTGGAGAGCCACCCCCTCCCCATCCCTTCTGGCTTTCCCTGTCTCCTGTATCCCCGGGTTGCCCCAGAATTTTTCTCTCATCTATTGATAATTTTAGTGATAATCTTTCCAGGCTCTGTATTTGTTAAGACAATGAGATGTGTCAGACAAAATACCGGACTGAATGTTCTGTTCCATGAAAGTGGTCCATAAGTTCATACTTATTAAAGCCAGAATTCAAGAGGGAAATTCTGGAGCCAATGGCAGAAACTAAGTATTCTCCTCTCAGCTTTTAATTTTTAGGAAACTTCTCACTGAAGTATAGCATACACACAAAAAGGCACGTACTGTGTGCCGCTTGGCGCGCTTTCCCAAAGTAGAGCACACCTGTGTAGCCAGGACCTGGATCAAGGAAGGAGTACCTCAGCCCGTTGCCACTGTGCAGAATTTCTGTGGCACTTGGGCAGGTAGGTGAGGCCCTGCTTAGCACAGCAGTGTGTGCCGGCTTGGGGCTAGGAGGGCTTCAGCCTGTCTTCTGCCAGGAACACCTTGGCACGCCTCTTTGCGTGTTCCCGAAACTGAGTGGGTTTTGGGCTGATGGGGCCGGTGGCAGGGGACTCCTGCCAGCCCCTCTCTCTGGTGTTACCCTCTCCTCTGTCACCTTTACTTCCTTTCCCACCTTGGCCTTAAGGCTTGCCTATCCTCCAACTTGGCTAAATCCCAAACTCTATAACATTTTTGGGCTTTTAATTCTTTTTTTTTTTTTTTTGATAATATAGCCTACACATGTTCTTTGGAAAAATTAGAAAATAGAAATAGCAGGGAAGGAGTTTGCTCATAATGCACAACCCAGTTAAGCACTTTAGGTTTGATTCTGTGTACACTATTCGCTTGTTTTGTGTTCTTTTTAAAAACGGAGTCACTCTGTTTTATAGCCCACTTGACCCTACATAAAAACTAATGATGCTGTGTGTTGAGCACTTACCGTGTGTGGGGCTCATGGGGCAAAGTTTTCATAGTTCTCTCTCTCTCGGTTCCCATGACAACTCCAAGGCAGGCGGTGGTAGCCCCGCCTTTCAGGTAAGAAAACTGAGATTCAAGACAGTAGTGTGGCCAAGGGTTGATGTGTCACAAGTAGGAAGAGCCGGAATTGAGACCAGGGATATCTCTTTAACATAGTTTGAAGACAAAAGATATTTCTCCTTCACCTGTTAATAAGGTGAATTGTGTTGATACATTTCTTTAATACCGAACTGTCTCTGCATTCCTTGAATATACCATAGTTGGTAACGGGGGAATTTATTTTAATATACTGTTTTGGTTTGATTTATTAATGTGGAGTTCTGCATCTATATTTGTGAATGAGTCTGACCTGTAATTTTCATTTTGTGTTTTCACCGTCAGATATTGGTATTAGAGTAATACTAACTTCATATAACGTGTTGTGAAGCTTTTATTCTTTCTTTATGCTCTGGAACAGTTTAAATAGTCCTTTCATTCCTTAAGGATTTGAAAAAAAATTCTGCTAATGAAACCACCTGAGTCTGGTACTTTTTTTGAAGGATGGGTTTTTGCAGTTTTTGGATTCTTTTCTCCTCTGTAAAAGCATATGATTTGTCAGTTGTGCTTTGTATTTTCTAAAGCATTAATTTCTACTTTAGTCTTTATTGTCTTTTTTTAATGTTTCTAAGGTATGTGTTTTTCTAGATTCTCAGTTGGATCCTTGGGACATTCTGTTGTTTTCTGTCTTTTTCTACTTTTTTCTTCTTGGGTAACAAATGCATTTAAAAATGTGGCCTCATTCTATGGGTTTTGATATGTTATGTCTGCTGGAGCTCTTGGGGAGATGCTGATGGCATACCCAATGTGAAAGTACCAAATTCTGAAGTAGCCTGACTCCTCTGCCTCCCATGAGGGCCTGGAGAGGATCCCTGTATGTGCAGTGCTCACCTGCTCTTGGGGGCTTTGTCTGCAGACTCCTGGGTAGGAGCCTGGTAGTAGCTTAACAGCTTAGCAGAGGGGACCAGTGGAAAACTTTTTTTTTTTAAACCTAATAAGCAAAATCAGTTCAAATTGCTAGGACAACAGCATATCCTAAGCCCAAATGGAAGTTGTAGTAGTAGTATTTAGAAAAGCCTCACACATTTTAACAAAGTGAAGCTAGAAGCTAAGGAGCGAGAGAGAAAAGAAGTCTTTGACCCAGAGCTCCTGGTCTAGCTTAGCTGGCCTAGGCTGCCGGTCCAAGTCTTGCTCCCTGCTTCTCTCATGCACCTCTAGAAGCTGAGGCCCAGCTGGTATCCCTGAGGCTATGAATAATGTCTTTAAGGGGGAGAGGACAGTAGAAGACAAGTGAGGACTCCATAATGCTGGGAGTCCTGTGCTCCACTGAAAATCCATTGCTGCCTTCCCTCTTAGAGCTCAGGGTGCCACGGCAGTGATCCTAACTGGGAAAGCCCAGTCTCCCCTCTCAGGGTCCAGTGGAGCCTGAGGTGGTCAGGGGAGGCCTCTGCACCCAGCCTGAACTTCTTCAAGCCAGCATAAAAGGGCTTGGCCCCAGGAAGACGGTGCAGCACTTGATGGATAGATTTTCTCACCCGTTATCTTGACTCCCCAGAGAACAGTAAAGGTCAGGGGGAGGATCTGGGTAAGGGACAGAGAAGGGATGGACTTTAAAGTTCAACCTTGAAGCCAATGGCAATATTTTTCTTCTTTCTTTTCCCCTGTGTCTTCTCCACCCCAGCGTGATCCCTATTAACAATTCAAAACGAGTACTTGACTCCAAAATGAGTATCTGAACTTACTCCTTCCCTATGGTAATGTCTATACCGTGCCTTTTTCTGTGGGTAATTTTTTATTTGCTCGTATGTTGAGGCCATCTTTCCGTGTCGGTATGCTTATCTTAGCCTTTTCAGTGGCTGTGGAGTGTTTCATTTTACAGGTTTATTGTAAGTAATTGTTTGCTATTGGTGGACACTTACAGGTCCAATTTTTTGCACTTATAAATATTGTAGCAGGAGTTCCCGTCGTGGCTCAGTGGTTAACGAATCCGACTAAGAACCATGACGTTGCGGGTTTGCTCCCTGGCCTTGCTCAGTGGGTTAAGGATCTGGTGTTGCCACAAGCTGCACTGTTGGTCACAGGTGCAGCTCAGATCCATGTTGCCTTGGCTGTGGCGTAAGCCGTCAGCTGCAGCTCCGGTTCAACCCCTAGTCCCGGAACTTCCATATGCCCCAAGTACGGCCCAAAAAAGGAAAAAAAATGATGTAGCAGTTTGTATAGTAGTTTACCTTTTTTTTTTTTTTTTGCTTTTTGGGACCATACCCTTGGCATATGGAGGTTCCCAGGCAAGGGGTCGAATCGGAGGTACAGTTGCTGGCCTGCGCCACAGCCACAGCAACACTGGATTCCACCAGCACCTGCGACCTACACCACAGCTCACAGCAACACCCAGATGCTTAACCCACTGAGCAAGGCCAGGTATTGAACCTGCAACCTCATGGTTTCCTAGTCAGATTCATTTCCACTGCTCCACGGTGGGAACTCTTATAGTTTACATATTTGTACATATATTTTGGGTTTATTTGTTCAAGTATTTGTATAGGACAAAATCATGAAAATGGAGTTTTAATTGGCACCACCAAATTGCCCTGCAAAATGTAAATGGACAATATCAATCAAATTTACTCTCCTACCAACACTGAATAAGGAATTATCAGTCCTTTTTTTTTTTTTCTTTCTCAGCCGCACCTGCCTCTGGCACATGGATACTCTTGGGCCAGGGATCAAATCCGAGCCATAGCTTGTGACCTACACCACAGCTGCGGCAAAGCCAGGTCCTTAACACGTTACACCACAGTGGAAACGCCAGTTTTGTGTGGTTTTCCTTTTGTTTCTTTTGTTTGGTTTTGGCCATACTCATGACAAGCTGAAGTTCCCGGGCCATGGGTCAAATCCTAACCACTGCAGTGACAGCACTGGGTCCTTAACCCACTGATCCACAGAGGAACTCCTTCAGTCTTTAATTTTTATCAATTTGGTAGGTGAAAAAGGATGTATCACATTTTTTTATTAGTGAACTTGAGAATGTTTTAAATGTTAACCATTTTTGCCTTTATTCTGTGTATTATATCCGTTACTTACTTTTAATTAGATTGTCTATGGATTGATTTATTACAATTCTTAATATGTTATCAACATTAACCTCTACTGCATTTTGAAAAAACTTTTGGCTTCTCATTTGTCTTTCATTTGGTCCAGCTAATGGAAATTTGATTTTTATACACTGGAATTCATCAGTATTTTGTCATCCAGGTTTTTACTTTATACTGTAGTTTTATTTTATGTATTTAGATCACTCTAAGCTGAGATTTATGTTTATAAATGGTATAAGATAGAGATCGAATTTTCCCAAATAGAAAGCTTGTTATCTCTGGTCTATTTATTAAGCATTTATAGTTTCCCAAATGACTTATATATTATTCTACCTTGAGCACTTGATAAGTATTCCCATATTCATGAGCAAACTTTTAGGGCCTCTCTTCAGTTCCGTGGAATTATTTGTCCAATTCTGTTGTATTTCATTGTTTTAATTATTGCAGTTTTTATATAACAATTTGGTTTAAACAAAAACAAAAACTCATTTTTTTCCACACAATTTCTTTGGCCTCTCTTTTGAATTTCCTTTTCTAAACCAGCTTATAAATCGCTTGTCACGTTCCGTGAAAAATTGTTGGGATTTCTTCAGTTGGGATCACATGGAATTTATAGATTATTTTGGGGAGAATGAACAGCTTCATACTGAATCTACCCATCCAGAGAATACGAAGTGTTCTGTTCTAGTCCTCCCCCCACCCCCAACCAAAACACCTACAGCACGTGGAAGTTCCTGGGCTAGGGATCGAACCTGCACCACAGTTGCACCCTGTGCCATAGTTGTGGCAGCTCTGGATCCTTAACTTTCCGCGCCAGATCCTTAACTTCTATTCTAGTCTATTTGTGTGTCCATCAAAGTTGTAAAGTTTTCTTCATGTAAGGCTTGCACGTTTTTCGTTAAGTTTTTTCCTGGGCTGCTGTAGGCTCTGTTGTTTGTCATTGCCCCTTGCACTTTCTAGCCTGTTAGCGCAGTTATGTTAGGAACTGTCTGTGCCTGTCAGGTGCTGTGTGGATGGCCGAGCAGCCCCTCGTTCCCTCAGTCCCCGTACATGCTTCTGTACCAGTGCAGCCACACCAGTGCCTGGTATGAATCTGTCATGGTGAGGTGCTCATCTTACTCAGCTTCATTCCCCAGGAGCTGGCGCAAAGCCTGGCATGCTGTAAATCCTTTTAATAAATGCCGTGGAGTCAAACTGATGCGAGACAATGAGCTTCACCTCTTCAAAGTGTGACAGCCTAGGCCAGTGTGAGGAGCAGCATGTAAAGCAGCCCTGGCGCCAAGCTCGAGAGCTGGGCGCTGGATAGCAGAGGTGGGAAACCTGCCCTGTCCCCGCAGTAGAAAAGAGAAAAAAGGTCCTGGACCATTTTCCCACTGGCTGATATCAGGGAGGAGCCCTCTGAACCCACACCTCGTAATTACCCTGGACAGACAGCCCAGCGGGCACTAACCCTCATTAGCGCTAACCGATAGGGGGGCCGCCTTGGTGGTTCCCAGACACCTGATGGCAACAGGAAACAGACTTAGCTGCAGCTGCTCTGTGGGGTGAGGATTCCTCAAGGCTGGAAGCAGAGCTTGTAAGACCACTGGGGAACTGGCTCCCGTCTGGGCGGCTGGTCTCCTTTCTCAAAGGCAGTGTCTTTCTTCTCTCTACTCTTCTCCTCGGGAGTCTGTGACACCTCCCACTCTACCTCCCACCCCCACCCCAGCTTCCAGGGGAAGTTTATTCCTATCAGAGCGCTCACCCTCTTCAGTGAGTCTTGTAATTGGGGAATGGACGAAAGGTACCTTTTCTTGGTGGAGCTGTCCAGTGCAAGCCACTCTGCCGCACTCCGTGCTGGTCCTCCCATAGGCACAGGTTCCTGATCTTTGCCGCCTGGGAAGGCTGGATCCACCAGTACGCATGAGCGGGGCACCAGGATTACAGGCCCGGGGACATGAGAATCCCCGCTGTGTTAAGCAGAGGTCAGGATTTCTGCCTCTAAGTCTGTAAAGAGAAGGTGTGGGGAGGGAATCAACCTTGCTTTGCATATAAAAGAAACAGCGATTAGAGGTGGGCTGCGCAACTCCCGGTCCCTCTGTGCTGCTGTGCAACTGGTTCTGTGCGTTTGCCTGCAGCAGTGGATGGTTCTCATTTAGCTTGTGGGCTGTTTGTCCTCCCCTTCATTGCTCAGCGTGGCAGAGAAATGCTCTCTCTAGCGCTCCTCTGCTAGTTAAATCTCGGGGACAGAGGAACCCAGGGTACACCCCGGAGGTGGAGGAGGAGGCAGAAGCACTGCTCTGGGCCCTGCCTCATCTGGGTCTTGCTCCCTCTCCCCATGCCCTCCTGGGGTGGCGCCTGTGCTGTTCTGAGTCCTGGTTGGGGGGGCTCCTCGTGGCAGCCACAGCTGCACCTCTGCCGGATCTGGAGGAGCTGCCTTCTCAGGGTGTTGAGCAGAAACTCTTGACAGATGGGCCTCCGTGAACCCGTGGAGGTGATCCAAGTGCCTTCACACTGTGGCTGCTCAGGGCTCTGGCTCATCTGCTGGAGAAAGCCTTTTGCTAGCCTGCCCCTGCCCGCGGGTCGCCCTCTACCAGGAGTAGAGGCCTGAGCGCTGGGAGGTTTGCTCACGGTGGATGGAAAGAGACCGCTGTTCCCTGCCAGCCTGTAAGACCCTCAGTTCATCCAGTTTCTGGACTACCTGGGACTTCGCACCCGTCTGTGCGCACCCTCACTCCCTAGGGCTGCTGCAGGGGGATTCCCAGAGCCCCAGCAGTAGTTGGAGGAGCCTCATGTCTGCATCCCCTCCATAGACACACAGGGTTGATAGCTGGGGGTGGGATGTGGGAATCTGCATCTGAGGCCAGCTGCCTTCAGGTAATTCCTCTCCCACAAGGGTTTGAAAAACTGTCAGTCAGTGTCAGTGTATGTAAAAGGGGCTCTGTTTATTTGGGGCTCCCAATGCTTGATGAGGACTGAAAAGACCTGCCTTGAAGCGCTGTAATGGTTAACGAAAAGGCCAAGCATTATTCAAACAAGTGTAGAATCAAGAGAGACTAAGTGTAAAAGCTATTAAGTTTCAGGTAAGGTCAAACTCTAGGAAATAGTTAACTTTTTTTTGTTGCTGTCTGTTACAAAGAATGCAAACTCATTGTAGAAAAATCAGGAAATTCGGGTAGGCAAATAGGGAAAATATCTAATTTTATCACTTAGAACTCGTGTTAATCTGTTAATATTTTTATAGCTTTTAATATTTTATAGTAGTCATATTTAAAAAAATGTAAATCTCTGTTGATTTTTACCCCAGTTATAAAAATTATGCATGTTTATTAAATGCTATTTTTAATGGGTATAAAAATTGGGGTAAAATTTTTTGATTTGCAAAATTTTTATTGCTATATTTGGTTATCTACACTGCTTTGTGAATATATTTTGATTTGCTTTGCCTGTCTTTCTCGTGTGATTTTCTTGTGAATTCATAAAAGAGCTTTATATGTTAGTGTATTAATGCTTTATCAGACCTTGGCAAATGTTACAAATGTCTCTTAATTTTTTAATATTTTTGTTTTACTTTGCCAAACTTTTTTTTTTGCATGTTTTTATGACTACATCTAGTTCTAGTAATTTACTACTTGATTTGTTTTGTTTTGTTTTGCCAAATAGAACAGGCACTGGTTTTGAAATATTTAAAGAGGAATTGAACAAGATCAGACAGATATAAGGCCAGCTTGTGCTTCTTACATTTTAATGTTCATCCAGATCACCTGTGAAATTCTGTACAGTGCGTTTTCTAATTCAGCAGGTCTGTAGTGGGACCTAAGATGCTGCATTTCCAACAAGCTCTCTGGAGGTGCTGCTGCTGCCCATTGGATCACACTTAAATAGCAAGGGCCAGAAGTTTCCAAGCCTGGCTAATCACAGGGGTACCTGAGGAACATTCCGAAACAGTTTTCTGGGCCTTCTCCTGGAGATGTTAGGCGCTAGCTGAGTCTGGTTGGGTGACTTAGAGAACGTGCCTTGGCCCTTTGGAGCCCTCAAAGTCCTTGTCTGTACAAGGTAGCGCTTATCTCACAGGGATTTGGGGTAATTAAAGAATAATTTTTTATGTTTTAATTGTCTGCTGGGCCTCGTGCCTTTGACATCTCTCTTTCTCAAATTCATCGCCCTCTGACAAATTTCTTCTTGTTTGGTAATATGGTCAGTATTTCTACCCCTTCTTGAAAAAATTTTCCTAGAAAATCTTCTTTTCACCCATGTTTTCAAAGTTTTTAGTAAGCACTTCATGTCTTAATCACTCAGGATGGTTATAGTTGATGTAAATTTGTATGTTTTCTTTTAAAAAATAATCAGCTTCCTCAGAAGGTAGCATATTTTATTGACCTTTTGGCAAGCCATCTCTTAGATTCATTTATAAAGACTCCTGCATTTGGTTTTCTAAGCAGCTGTTTCTGTGTATCACCCCTGATTTCTTTTTCCTTTTATGTAGTTTTTATTTTCTAGCTTCTTGGACTGAAACCTGTATTTTCCTTCTTGCTTATTAACAAAAATATTTATGAAACATGAATTTTTCTCTGTTAATAGCTGTTGTTTTCATTGATATTAGTTAATCTTCTGATCTGTACCTGTGACTTTTTTCCTCCACAGAAACAACTCTTTTTATATTCATATTACATATATCAGATTACATGTTTAAATGGTATTTCAAGCACATACTTACCATAACAAGTACAACTGGCATAAACAGGTCGGAAATACATGTAATTGTGATTTTGACACCCCCTCCACCCTAGAGTTGTTGAGGAGACTCATTTAAGATTTCCAGGTGTTGTGTTCCTTTGGTCAGAGGGGGCTGGAAGATGCCCTCCCAGGGCGATACTGCTTGTCTGCACAGGCTTTGATTCTGTGTGCCTCACGGGCCTGTGTGTTCTGTTGGAGCTTGTGTGTGTGTGTTGCTGAGGCTTCAGGTGAGCCCTCTTGGGTGTGCCCTGTAGGTGTCGAGGGAGGGGGGGGTCTAACGGGGTCTGGGGAACCCCTGTTCTGAGGTTCTCCGATTCTCCTGACAGCCAGCTGGACACTGCCCAGGTACCCCCTTTCTTGCATGCCTTCTGCTCTGCGGTGCTCATCCAGCGCCTGGGGTAGGGTCTGGGGCTGTTCCCTCAGTGGTTGGGAGAGTGCGGGGCCTGGTTGGCAGGGAGGACCTAAGTCAGAGACCCTGAGTTCCAGAGCCTTCCCCCTGTTGCTGAGGAGCGGTGCTTACCCTGTTTCCTGTGCCTTGTCTGTAAAATGCCGATAATGTTACCTTTTCACAGAAACTGGAAGAGTCTTCTTAGAGATCATCTACTAACATAACTCTTTTAAAAAATATTTTTCTTTTGGCACAATTTCAGAGTTTCTGAAAAGTTGCAAGAATGGTACAGAGAATTCTCTTCGCTCAGGTTCCCAAATGTTAACATTTTGCTACATTTGCCTTCTTTTCTATCTCTTTCTTTGTAATTTTGATTTGAACCATTTGAAAGTAAGTAGCAAATGTGATACCCTTTACTTATAAATAGTTGAGCGTGGATTTTCTGAAGTCACATTAAAAAAAAAAAAAACACACAGTGCAGGGATCAAAATCAGGAAACTATAACATGGATGCAGCACCAGTACAGGCTTAATCTACAGACCTCGTAAACACTAATGACACTCATCTATAGATCTTATTCAAATTTTGCCAATTGTCACAACCTCTTTTGAAGGGGGGAAGACACCCTAGATCACGCATATTCGTTGGCCAGGTATTTTTTTTTTTTTTTTTTTTTTGCCTTTTGTCATTTTATGGCCGCGGGTTTATGGCC
>PVHT021183519.1:28547501-28626987 GCA_004024745.2 Catagonus wagneri
GGGTCTAATCGGAGCTGTGGCCACTGGCCTGCGCCGCAGCCACAGCAACGCAGGATCCGAGCCGCGTCTGCAACCTACACCACAGCTCACGGCAACGCCGGATCGTTAACCCACTGAGCAAGGGCAGGGATCGAACCCGCAACCTCATGGTTCCTAGTCGGATTCGTTAACCACTGCGCCACGACGGGAACTCCCAGGCCAGGTATTTTTAGTCTCCTTTAATCTGGAGCAAATTCTCAGTTTTTCCTGACATTAAAAAAAAAAATTTAGAGTTTCTATTGTGGCACAGCAGAAACCAATCCGACTAGGAAACATGAGGTTTCAGGTTCAATTCCTGGCCTCACTCAGTGGGTTAAGGATCCGGTGTTGCCATGAGCTGTGGTGCAGATTCCAGACACGGCTCGGATCTGATGTTGCTGTGGCTGTGGTGTAGGCCGGCAGCTGCAGCTCCTATTAGACCCCTAGCCTGGGAACCTCCATATGCCGCGGGTGCGGCCCTAGAAAGACAGGGACAAAAAAAATTTTTTTTTAAGCAGGTGAGAAATTTGAGATAGATAAAAATGACTTGTCTAGGACTTATCAGCAAAACTGTGTTAGGAGAGCTGGGGCTGGGAATCCGGTCGCTCTGCTCAGGTGCTCTCCTGGTCACATGCCCCTAGCAGCCCGGTGAACACTTAGCTCCCAGGATTTTGTTATTAGCCAGCTCCTCAGGCAGTGAGGTAGGGCAGAGCCCCGTCTCCAGGGAACTGCCTTTCCCTGCATTTCCCTTTGCCCCTCTGCAGAGCCAGGTCACAGCACCCGTCTTCATCCCTTCCCTAGCTGGTTTGGTGTCGGCCAGGGATCATGGCCAGAGCTGGTGAGAGAACTGGTCTGGCCAGCATTACCTCGGGGCAAGTTACTTAACCTCTTATGCTACAGTTTACTCTGGTGTAAAATAAGGGATTATGAGGACGGAAAAATAAGGTTCTTAACCATGCCTGGAACGTAGAGATTGTTATCCATCTTAGCATTTCTCCAGCCTCTGAGTCAAGTAGGAAAAAAAATGGGGTCGCAGATCTAAATAATTTACACTAAAACACTGTGATTACTGAAGCCAAATAAAAATATGCTCCTCATTATAAATAAATAAAAAAACCAAAAAAACTGGTCTGGCCACTGCCACTCCCTATTGAGAACAGGGCTGAGGAACAAGGATCTTGGAGGGGCATGGCTGCTGCTTTCTGAGGACTGACACCTCTGCTTGGGGGTACGGGATTAACCCCCTTTGGCAGTTTTGGTGTAAGTGGCCAGACAGCTGAAAGCGGCAGCCTTGGATCTGTCCTGAGGCTGGGCCAGAGCCAGCAGGCCACCTGCCCACTTGCCCCAGGTCCTTCTGTGGAGGTTCTGGAATTTTGGTCATTTGCATTAACAGCTAATTGACTTGTAAGGTTACCTTGCAGTAGCAGCACCGTCTTGTATTGTCAGTATTAAACTTGATTCATTTTTTCAACAAAACTTAACTTTTAAAAGTCATGCTAATTGCTTGATACGTATTCTTTATCTTACTTGTTTTTATTTTATGAATCTCTTGCAAATTCCCCTCTCCAATTTAATTTTTTTAATAACAAGGACCTTTTGAGCCACCTCACATTTCATGTCTGACTGTTATCTGTGATTCTGCTAAGCTGCTCAGCAGGTTTTATGACAATGGTTCTTGGTTTTGGGGTCCTTGGCGTATGCGTGTGCAGAGCTTATGGCCACATGAGCTTCTTGCTTCTTCTCTCGGAAGTCAGAGCCCTGCCTTCCTACTCCTTTGAGAACTTGGAGATGAAGTAGGAGGTGTCCTCCCCACTTGACCACTGCTGCTTTCGCTGCGACGAGGCCTCTCATTTTCACTTTTACATGTAACCCAGCGAGGAAATAAGAGGAGTGATGGAGGCTTGTGTGCGGGAGTTCCCAAGGGGAGCTTTTATGTCCCTTCCCCTCCACCTTTGGAGTTGGCACACCAGCTCAGCGCTCCTCTCCTGGAGCAGGTGTTCATTTTCTGCGTTTGTCTTAAAGCTTCTTCCTATGGAGATAGAAATGAAGGTTTTCTTTAAAGACTTTTTTAAAAATTACAGTTTCATTGAGATATAATTAATGTAACATTTCACATAACATACGTTTTTTCCATTTAAAGTGTACTACTTGGAGTTCCCATTGTGGCTCAGTGGAAACGAGTCTGAGTAGGAACCATGAGGCTGTGGGTTCAACCCCTGGCCTCGCTCAGTGGGTTAAGGGTCTGGTGTTGCCATGAGCTGTGGTGTAGGTTGCAGATGCAGTCACATCTGGCGTTGCTGTGGTGTAGGCTGGCAGCTACAGCTCCAATTTGACCCCTAGCCTGGGAACCTCCACATGCCACAGGTGTGGCTCTAGAAAGCAAAAAAAAAAAAAGAAAAAAAATGTACAACTTGTTGGTTTTAGTATGTTCACAGAGCTGTGTGACCATCAACGCTATCTATTGAACATTTCCATCATCCTAAAAAGAAATTCTGCCCACTATCATTCTCTCCCTTACTGTTTCCCCCCCCCATCCCCACAGTCTTAAGCAACCACTGATGTGTTTGCCTCTGTGGATTTGCCTGATCTGGACATTTCATGTCAGTGGAATCATACAGCATGTGGCCTTTCGTGTCTGGCTTCTCAGCATCATGTTTTCAAGGTTCATCTGTGTTGGAGCACGCGTCAGTACTCCATTCCTTTCAATGGCTGCATAATATTCTTCCCCAAAGGCAGACTAGAGACATACCTTTTAAGTGGTCACCCAGATGGATTGAAACCCCTGTGCTAATGTGAGTGAAACCCTACCTGTTGTTATCAGGGTTGTTAGAGACAATCTTTGGGGCTAGCAGAGGCCATCCAGGCTGCCGACTAGAGCCCTGACTGCGTGCCAAGTATTCCAGCCCTCTCCTCCGAGGAATCACAAGCCCACACAGAGGTGTAAAGAAGGAGAGAAACTGCCCTGGCAGTTGATATGTGCCGTGGGAAGGTAGCGCAGTGTGAGGGAAGTGGAGCTTCACCTTCGGGGGCTGTACGTGTGCCCTGCACATACCAGGGAAAGCAGGGCCGATGTTAGAAAGGAAGTTTCCAGAGAAGAGTTAGCACTATGGGAAAACATGACACAGTCAGGGAAGATGTTATCATTAAAAGAACCCCAATATATGCAGTGACCCCAACTCTGTAGATCGAGAGCACATTGCTTGAACGGGGCAAAAAGGTGCCCGACGTTAACTATGGCTGTCTCTGGGAAATGGGAGTTCCTTGTTTTTAACGTCTTCTTTTTCCCACTTCGCGGTGACAGAAGTTCCTGTTCTTCCATCTCTTTCAGCATCTTCTACTGAGACTACTCTTTCCCGTCCTTTTGTTCTAGGCGTCTGACCTTTCTTTATTCTCTTGGGTCATCCACCAGGCTTCTATCAGTAATTACACAAAGGGCAGCTCCACTCGGAGGTAAACTCAGAGTTCATATCAGTTTTCATTGCTTTCATCATATACTCCAAGCCACAGAATACTTGATAGATTTATGCTGCCACACACATTTCAGAGGGTGTGTCTGCCCTGAAGGAACTTACCTTTGAAGGGGACCCAAGACAGATCCGAGCATCTGCAAAGTCTCTGTCCGTCAGGCAGGTACTGGTTGGTGACTGCCGTATCCCCAGTGCCTAAAAGTGGCACTCAGATAGTAAATGCTCAGTACATATTTGTTGGAGGGATAAATAAATGAATGTATAATTATATATATATTCATATATGAAAGGTATGATTGTTAAGATGTGCTGATAGCATCTGCAAGTGAAATTTCCTAATTCTTTGGGGCTACTATGGCTATTTTCACTTTTTAAAAAAACCTCTGTTTTCTCTTTTATCATTTGCCTGCTTGCTGTCACATGGCTTATTCTGTATGGTACCCTCCTACCTGTGCTTCCCACTTTGCCCAGTGTGTTCATTCATGTGTTTTTGCCGTTCATAATTTGTGTTTTGATGAGTGTATAATATTCTACCAAGTTGTATCATGAGTAACTAAACTGTTCCCCTCATTCTGAGTTTTCAGTTTTCATGAAAGTTTAGAAAATATGTTTTGAAGTGCAAATTTATAAACCTAAGTTCCTAGGAGCAGCACTACAAGATGAAAGGGTCTTTATTGTCCTCAATTTATTTCTTTGTCTGTTCAATTATTTGCTTACCTGCTTGTTTATTTCCCCTTTTCTTCTTTTTTAATAGCTGCACCCGCAGCACTGGGAAGTTCACAGGCCAGGGATGAACCCGTGCTCTGCAGCGACTTGAGCGGCTGCAGTCAGATTTTTAACGCACTGCACCACAGTGGGAACTCCACCTACTTGTTTATTTCTATCACTTAAACCAAAAAAGAAGTTTGAAGTAGTGAGTTAGAGGTCACCCTGGCCTGGGAGTTGGGGGGTGTGGATTGAAGGCTCAGTGGATCCACTGTGATTCTGAAAGTGGTGAGCTGGGATGAGGTGGGTTGGCCAGTCAAGGAGTCTCCTACGACTGTCCCTCTGAGAGATAGTGAGGAGGAAACTGAAAGAAGGCAGATCTGGAATACTGTCAAGAGAGCAGTTGACAGCAGTTGACTTGCATGTGGAAACATAAAGAGGACACAGCAAAGATGACTGAAGGTTTAAGCCAGGATATACAGGAGAATGACTATGTGAATTTTTAAAAAGGAATGTCCAGAGGAGGAGTTCCTGGAAAAAGGGGACAGGTGTCGAGTTAGGTTTTAAGTGTGTTGGACTTAAGCTGCATCCAAGTGGAAACGTGTGCCAGGTGGAGAGCAGGCTGTGAGCTTGAGGAACAGTCCAGGAGAAGGGAAGCTTTGGGGTTATAGGTGCAGGCTGAGCAGCGGAGCCTTGGGTGTAGGTGAAGTTTCCAGAAGAGCTGGGACAGTGAGGGTGAGGGGTGGGGAGCAGCTCTGTGGAGAGGACGGAGGAAGAAAAGGAGAATGGAGGAGGACCAGGATCCAGCTCTAGGGAGAGCGTGGTGGGGGCGGCAGGAGAGGGGGGCCTGCCACAGAAAGGGAGGAGGATTCCTGCTGCCTGCCTTGTCACCCTTGACCTCAGGGAGGAGAAAGTCGATGAGGAGGGTTAAGGTTCCTGTTTCTTTTTTTTTCAACATTGAAGACAGGACTTTCAGATGAACACGTACAAGAACCCAGATTACTGGCATCTTTCAGTTATCTGGGCTAACTGACCTGCTGTGACTACAGATAATAGGACTTTACACTGAGATGTATTGTGTGATTTCTCCAGGGGGTTGGAATAAATAGAACTTGTTTGCAACCCCCCCCCCCCAGTTTCCTGCCTTCTGGCTTCCCTAAATGTCAGCTTCCTTCTTTTTCCATTTCCTCACCCACTGTGTGAAGTCCGTCTTATGACTGATGGGTGGAGGCCCCTCTGCCAAAAGTTACTTTTTCTACAGATTTGTGGGTGATAGCTTAAAGATTCAGTTCTTTGAATGAAAAAACTAAGCCCTCTAGAAGTCATTGAGCAAGGAACGGATGGGGGCAAACTCACTCAACAGGGGTTTGAGTAAGAGCCTGAAATCCGTGGTTATTGAGACTCTCCTGCAAATGTGGGAGCTCATTCTCCGAGCTGGACTACAGCTCTGGTAGCTAGGAGGCGGCAAGGGGGCGGGAGGCACGGGGCGGGCGGGCAGGGGGGACCGCTGTTGCCCCAGTGTTAGACTTGGCCTTTGCACTCACAAGTTTGAGACTTTGAAGTATGTTAGTGTCTCATTTGCTCATCCACCAAAATGGAGGTTGGGTAGGGTTGTTGGAAGACTTGAAAAGGTTACGTTTAAACATGAAAGTGCTTTCTTAATCCAGAGGTTAGCACTCAGCACTCAGAAATGTTAGCTGCAATCGCATCATCATCATTATCGCCTCCAGGGCTGGTCCTTTTGACACACCTGAACTGCCAGTAGGTTTTGTACGTGGGGTTTGGGGCACCTTTAGGGGAAGTGCATGGGGCTGTTGTTAGTCAAGGATTGGCTCTCTGTCAGTGGACTGTGATGTTGGCAGCGTTTCTCATTTCCTTAGCTCTTTAGACTTTGGGGTTAGGAGGTGGGTGGTGAGAACCGAGTTTGAGCAGCTGGGTGGGTGGAGCTGCGGACTCGCCCAGTCTGGCTGCGGACTGATGGGGGCTTTTCTGGCTCAGGGACGTGCAGTGCGTGGCTTGAGCGATGGCCCTGGTGACTGTGGCGCTGTGGGGCGTGTGAGTGTGTGTGTGTGAGTGTGTTGCGGGAGGCGGGCTCTCTTGCTGTCTTGCCTGAGGGGCCGCCTCTGCGTCCTGACCTGCTTCTCACGCGCTGGCGGCCTCCGTCCGAGGCAGCTGCTGCGCCTTTCGCCAGGCCTCAGATGTGGTCGGCTCCGTTTCCTCCCGCTGGCCTCGGGCCGCCGCCGCTGGAGGCAGGGGCTTCCGCGTGGAGAGCGGGCTCGGCTCCTCCCCTCCCCAGCCGAGGCCCCCCTGAGGGGAGGAGCGAGCTGCTCGGGGCGGGGCTCCCGGCTCCCGGCTCCCGGCTCCCGGCTCCCGGCTCCGGCTCCCGGCTCCCGGCTCCCGGCGGGTGACCGAGACCTTTTAGTGGGTGGGGAGTCTAGGCTCAGCGCCCCGTCTCAGCAGGATCCCGCCTTCCCCTCCCAGTGTGCTGCTCATCTGTGTGTGTGTGTGTGTGTAACACAACTCTCTAGCAACAGATAAAGCAAGAAAGTGCACCCACAAATTCCTCGCCCTGCGGCGCCCCTCGGGTCTTTGTGCGGAGGCACACGGAATTTGCGCAAAGTTTCAGGTGTGTTGTAGGCACTGTGTTCTTAAAGTTTCCTCCTCCAAATACTAAAGTAGTAGCTATGGTAAATTTTGGAGACTGTGAACAAGAAAATACACCCAGTCTCTACCACCCAGAGATGAGCCCTGTTAGCATTTCCGCCTGTTTCCTCTTGGCATTTTGTTTGTGCACACTGACATGTATTGTTAATGGAACTGAATTCTAAAATTGGGCAATATTTCAAATCTTTTCTTCCCACTTCAAATAACGTAAACACTTCCCCTGCCATAAAAACCCTCAGAAAGCAGCCATTTATAAGTACATTCTTGAGTTTAATTTTTGTCATTGAAAACATTTCCGTGTTTTATATGTTCTTTATCATTTTAAGTAGTCATATAGCCACTGATGGAATATTACATATTATCATTTTTCTCATGTGTTCTTTGAAACATATACTTGACTTAGTGTTTTATGTGTTAAACAGGTGAATCATAATAATAGACACCTGTAAACTCCCTACTTACATTAAGAACTAGAATTTTGCTAACATTACTGAAACCACCTAGGTGTTTCCCCAGCCTAATCCTCTACTTCATTTCCAGAGGCAACCACGACCTTGACTTTTACGTTTATCATTCTCTTGCTTTTTAAAAGTCCTAATTACATATGTTTGTATTCTTACACAGTACCTTTGTATGTGCTTTTTCCTCTGAGCTTTTTAGAATTGGTAGACTCTATACAGCCTTTTGAGGCTTGCTCTTCTTTTTCCCACTCTATGTAGTTCCTGAGATTCATTCATATTCCTGTGGTTCATTTACTTGCACTGCTGTGTAATATTCCATTGTCTGATCCCTTTTTTTTTTTTTTTGGTCACGCCCCTGGCATGTGGAAGTTCCCAGGCCAGGGACTGAACCTGCACCACAGCAGCAACCTACTGTGTGACACTGGATCCTAAACCCACTGAGCCACGGGAGAACTCCATTGTCCACTCTGTGGTTGGTGGGCACTTAGGATATTTCCACAGTTTGGTTTTTATGAGTAATGCTGCTGTGAACATTTGTTTTTGTTTTTTGTTTTGTTTTGTATTGTCTTTTTGCCTTTTCCAGGGCCGTACTCCGGGCAGCATATGGAGGTTCCCAGGCTAGGGGTCTAATTGGAGCTGTAGCTGCCAGCCTATGCCACAGCCACAGCAACGCGGGATCCGAGCCGTGTCTGCAACCTATACCACACAGCTCGCAGCAACGCCGGATCCTTAACCCACTGAACGAGGCCAGGGATTGAACCCGCAACCTCATGGTTCGTCGGATTCGTGAACCACTGAAGCCATGACAGGAACTCCACCGCTGTGAATACTTGTGTACACATCTCCTGATGCACATATGCACAGTTTCTCTGGGAGTAGAACTGCAGGATCATAGGGTATGTGCATGTTTAACATTAAAAGACAGCACCACACACCTTTCCAAAATTGTTGTTTTGCCCTCTGCATGTTGTGCATAAGAAAAAGTTCCTGCTAAATCCCACCAGCACTTGGTATCAAACTAAAATATCCTTTCTTGGTGCTTACTGTGTAGCCGGTACTGTGGTACGTGTTCTTCAAGTGTTGTTTAATCCTCCCGACCACCCTGAGAAGTTAGTAGGTAACATTATTAGCCCTTGATTTACAGGTGAGGAAACAGACACAGAGAGGTCAACTTTTAACCCCAGATTTACAGATTTTTAAAAAAGGAGGGACAGAGAGGTTAATTAACTTGTTCAAGGTCACACAGCTAGTAAGTGGTGGCGAGATTTGAGTTAAACCTTGCTCTTAAATTCTTTGTAATGGCTATAAAATTGAATCTTGCAGCAGTCTTATTTGATATTTCTGTTTACTAATGAAGTTGTGTCTTTTACTTATGTTTATTCCTCATTCTCTTTCCATGAAAAGAAGCATTTAAAAACTATTCTGGGAGTTCCCGTCGTGGCTCAGTGGTTAACGAATCCGACTAGGAGCCATGAGGTTGCGGGTTCGATCCCTGGCCTTGCTCAGTGGGTTAAGGATCCGGCGTTGCTGTGAGCTGTGGTGTAGGTTGCAGACGCGGCCCAGATCCCACGTTGCTGTGGCTGTGGTGTAGGCCGGCAGCTACAGCTCCCGTTAGACCCCTAGCCTGGGAACCTCCATATGCCGTGGGTGCGGCCCTAGATAAGGCAAAAAGACAAATAAATAAATAAATAAAATAAAATAAAACTATTCCGCTATTGTTGGAGCACTTAAGTTGTTTGTATTTCTTTACTGTTAATGCATCAGGGAAGATCTTTGGCACATGTAATTTTAAAATTTCTTCTGTTGTCTAATTTTGTTTGCATTTCCTTAAGTGAGATTAAGAGTACTCAGTGGTTAAAAGTGGCTGTGCTCTTTTGGATTGCTCTGTGATATTGGGGAAGTTATTTAACCTCTCTGTTCAGTGTCCTCATCCATGGAGGTGAGGCTCTACCTTCTAGGCATTTGTGATGACTGGAGGAGGTAGAGTATGCAGTGATGAGCATGACACTCGGCCTCTGGTAAGGGTGTCCCATCAGAGTTCTGTAGAGACTTTTCCTAGTCCCTCCCCTTCTTTTCCTTTCTTCCCTCCTCTTCTTTCCTTTTCACATTAATTACTATTGGATCGGGGGCATGAACAATCACAATCCTGTGCTTCTGCCAGATACGGTGACCTCAGGGCATTAGGCCTCGTTTCAGCCTCTTCCTGAGCATCACCCCAGCCACGGAGAGATTTACTGTATCTGTCCATTTTGTAGTAGGAAAAAAAGTTGGATTTTTTTTTTTTCCCGCCTGTGGCACGTGGAAATTCCCAGGCCAGGGATCAAACCTGAGCTACAGCAGTGACAACACCAAATCCTTTACTGCTAGCCCACTAGGGAATTTTTAAAAAAGTGTTTGATTTGACTTGATTTGATTGAATTTTGGGGCCTCGCCCATCACATATGGAAGTTCCTGCCCCAGGGATTGAATCCGAGCCACAGCTATGAGAACACAAGATCCTTTAATCCACTGCACCGCAGCAGAAACTCCAAAAAAAGTTAGATTTTAAAATGTTTTATTGCTATGTACATAATAACCACAAGAAACGTTACCTACCCCCACCTCACACAAGGATACCCACTCCTACACGTGACAGTCTTGGACATTAGATAAAACTCAGATTTGTTTCTGCAAAGAGCGCTCAGATATAGAGTGCAGACACGGGCTGGGTTAGCCAGCGTGTACACACACACACACACACACACACACACTCACACTAACTCCCTCTCACATCTCACATTCACTCCTGCAGAAACAGATGTGTACATGCTCTGAAAGGTTCCCCTAAAAGTCTCTTTACCTACTTACAGATTTGTATCATCACCACATCCTTGAAGGAGAGAATTCTCTTAAGAGATAAATAATTGATCAGCTGTAGATGAAACATGCCATAAACACAACCCCTGTGCTATTAGAGGGGGTAGGGCCATCCACTGGAAGGAACTGGTTTTGCGTGGAGGTGGCTGCTGAACCCTGGGACTGGCGAAAAGGGTGGAGCTGGAAAGTAGCCGTCGAACAGCTGACGGAGGAGCGGAGAGGCTGAGATGCGGGCGGCTGAGAGGAAAGCGCGGGGTTGGGACTTGCTGGCCAGCTGCATGGAGAGCAGCCCCCCCTATCTTGGAGTCTCGTGAGAATCCATTCTTGGAGATTCTGCTGTAGAGGACATGCCCCGACACTGGCCCTGCCTCCTGGCCGCTGGCCTGTGTGGAGCCTGCAGGCTCATTCATCCCGACTTCGACATGCTTCTTCCAACATTGTATATAACTGCTGACAGCAGGGCAGCCCTCGGGACTCTGCCTCTTCTCACGTCCCCTTTCCTGGAGGCCCTAAGAAGGGCAGTCAGTGAGGACTTTGAGCTCTCACCGTGTTAGTCTTTATCTTCCAGCCTTCCTTCCGTTTCCCTTTACGGAAGGATTGCCGGTCTGTGTTCGTGTGTTGGTGTTTGGAGTCAGGAAGGACTGGGAGAACCCGGTGTCGTTTCCGTACCTTTCACTGCATTATGGGTAGGATGTTTGGCTATGGGTAGGATGTTTGGCTATGGGTAGGATGAGATGTTTGGGGCGGGGCTCCACACCTCTGCAGCCTCGCCTGTACACAGGGGCTCCGGGTGGGGAGGGCAGGCTCTCGCTCTTGTTGAACACCTGCAGATGTCTGAGGGACCAGCTGTGGGGACTGGGGAGCATCGAGAGGAGTTGGCTGTTGAGGGGGAGGAACTTGGGACCCTGGGAGTCCTGACCAAGCGGGTAGAAGGCCAGATTCCGACAGGGATTCATTCCTGGGCCCTGGAGGAAGACCTGGAGTCTTCTGCAGGTGAGAGTTGTGACTGCGGGTGGTGACATTGTACGTACACGCCAGCCCTTCATGCGGTAGGTGAGGGGTTAGGTCTCTTGGCTCTGAGCAGGGCATTTGTCTGCCTGTCTTCCAGTACAAACCCTGCTGCCTACCACGGGTGAGGCGAGCACACCCGTAGCCTGTGCGGGCCAAGCCTGGGATGGGCTGGAGCTTTCCCAGTGATACTGTGGCGGGGAAGAGGCCTGGTAAGGTGGGCTCTGTGGGTCCCAGGGAGGGCAGGCTGGGGTTTTGCTCCTGGAAGGGGCAGCATAGACACCTTCGGGGGGCCCCGCTGTGGAGGTGGATGGAGGGTAGCCTGTTTTAAGATCACCGGTCAGCTGCCCGAGTCCTGTATGGCAGAGACATTCCCGATGGCATTGGCAGCTCTGCAGGCCTCTGCCATGTGCACTGTGACAGGCGCCGTACCAGAGGAGGACGACTAACCGCCCAGCTCCTGCAGGCCACCTCTCAAAGCCGAGGGGTGAAGAGGCCTGTACCAGCCAGGTCTCAGGAGGAAGAAGCAGCAGACCTTCAAGAACACGTACTGAGCACTCTGTCAGAGTCTGAAGGTGTGACGGAAGCCTTGTCCCCTGGGAATTTTTACAGTGTGTTTGGTCATCCTGTCTTAGAAAAGGATCCCCAGCAGAAGGTGGCTGTGCGTGCTGTGTCGGGTCTGCTTCAGTCCAGTGGTGGGCGGGGCTGGTCCAGGAGGACTCTATCAGGAGGGGAGCGATTCTGTTCCTTGTCCCACCTCCTACGTTGAATCAGCTGCCTCTACAGTCCTGCTTCATTCCCATCTCTCTGCTGCTGCCTAAGCTCAGTCCTTTGTTATCACTTGTCTGGACAGCGGCATCAGTCTTCACACTGGTCTTCAGGTCACCAGCCTTGAACTCTGCCGTGGGCACTCCATGGGAACATCTGAGTGTCTACTGCTTTGTATTTACACGGTGAGCCACACACCTACCCTCCCACACATGCTCACAGTGTGCCCAGCAGGCCCCCCTCCCCGGGCCCACCAGGCCTTCCCCTGATTCTCTGTCTTTTCCTATTCGAGTCCCTCCATCTGGAATTCCTCCTCCCCCTCCTCCAAGATACCTGCCCATCTTCTGAGCCTCATCTTCTGGGTTAGGAATACTTGCAAGAACAGGGGAGTCGGAAATGCTATAAAATTGGGTTGTGATGATCGTTGTACAACTATAAGTGTAGTAAAATTCATTGAGTAATTAAAAGAAAAAAGAACAGAAGACTCAGGAGATAGAACTGTTGCAGCTGGACAGTGAGTGTGGTCCGTTGTACACAGGTTGCACTCCCAGGCCCGTAGCACGTTCCAGGCTTGGAGGCGGCGGGAGGCCAGTCTTGAAGGGGCTTCCTCAGGGTGGTGCTGGGTGCAGCCCAGAGGGGAGTGAGAAGCAAGGCAGAAGATGTGGTGGGTCCTAGGGCTGAGACATGTCTAGCTGGAACTTAGGGCCTAAACTAGCCTCCATCCTCCTCCAGCGTTGTCCTGCCTCCCTGCCAATAATCATCACTAAGTGCTTGACTTCCTTTTCAGTACTTGCTCGTTGTTAGGGTCAGAATTCAGTGTATTTTTATAGTATCTCAAATTAGTATATAAGTATTAAAACTTCTTCCTAAATTGAGCCAAAATCTTCACTCTAAAACTTTATCCATTTTCTGATTCCACCTCTCAGGGCCAAGTCTAGTTCTTTTCCTAAATGATAGTCCCTCAGATCTTTAAAGACCTTCTTGAGTCTTGTCTACTTCAGAACCAAAAAAGGACCAGTTCCTGTATGGTTCTGAACTGTCCTGCTTGCTTTTCATCTGTGCCCCCTCACAGGTGCAGCCCCAGAGGGCAGCCTGTATTCAGGTGGGGACTGTCTGGGCAGAGCAGGACTTGTTCCAGTCAGATCCTATGTATGTGTCCCGCAGCACATGCTTGGGATGTGCTAGTGAACATAGATTGTTGTGACCTGCAAGAAAGAGGGACGGAGAATGAATTAGGGAGATGTGGTATGTATAAACAGTGAAATACTACTCAGCCATAAAAAAGAACAAAAGAATGCCATTTGCAGCAACATAGGCGGAACTAGAGACTCTCATACTAAGTGAAGTTAAGTCAAAAAGAGAAAGACAAATACCATACGATATCGCTTATATCTGGAATCTAATATGTGGCACAAATGAACCTTTCCACAGAAAAGAAGCTCATGGACTTGGAGAACAGACTTGGGGTTGCCAAGGGGGAGGGGGAGGGAGTGGAATGGACTGAGGTTAATAGATGAAAACTGTTGCATTTGGAGTGGATAAGGAATGAGATCCTGTTGTATAGCACAGGGAACTATATCTAGTCACTTGTGATGGAACACGATGGAGCGTTACGTGAGAAAAAGAATATATGTGTGTGTGTGTGTGTATATATATATATATATATATATATATGACTGGGTCACTTTGTTGTACAGAAGAAATTGACAGAACACTGTAAATCAACTATAATGGAAAAAATAAAAATCATTAAAAATAAAGAAAAAGAG
Organism: Catagonus wagneri; assembly: GCA_004024745.2. Taxonomy (NCBI): domain Eukaryota; kingdom Metazoa; phylum Chordata; class Mammalia; order Artiodactyla; family Tayassuidae; genus Catagonus; species Catagonus wagneri. Next base: position 28,561,218 of record PVHT021183519.1, read on the forward strand.
GGAGGGAGAGATTCATGTGTCTAGTAAGGGGAAAAACTGTTTTGCCAACTTGTCATATGTATAAGTACATAATGCATCACAGTATAAAATGTTTTTCTTACTGTGGATTGTAGTAAAAAGTTTGAAGAAGCTTTGAGTAAAAAGACCCTTTGAAGCTGCCAAATCACAGCGTGTTGAGTACGTCATCAGTTAGCCTTCTCTCCCTCCTGATTCCTAAGGTTTCTGCATGAGCATTACTGCCATCGTCATGTGCTTCTTCCATCTTTAATTTGCACAGATGTGGCTTAGGATCCTATACTGTTAAATTTCTTTTTTCCTCTCTTGCCTGTTGAGCTTTTAGCACCTGGTCCTATCACTTGACATGGTTTTATCCCTCCTATTTTCAATATCTGCCTGTTTTAACTAGTGTGCCTTCACTGTCATTATAAGTATGTTGAACAGGACAGTTCTGAGGACAGAGCCGTGTGGCCGACCACTAAAGACCACCCGCCCTCAGTTGATACACCACTCGTACTTGGAGCGTGGTCATTCAGCCACTGGTGAGCCAGCCCACGTGGCCTGTAATTCCCCATAGCTGGCCCTCCAAGGGCTCACAGCCAACCTTGTGACACTTGAATGTCAGCAGCCTGATTCACCAACCCAAATGCCTCCAGGGCCTTGGCAAGTAACACAGATGAATGAAATGATAATTAATTCAGGCAATTAATAAATAACCCGTTACTCCATGCCTTGGTTTCGAGAAGGCAGTGTGAAATGTGAAGCTGTGAGGGGATCTGCGGCTGTAGTCAGTGCTCAGTTGTAGACAGAGTTGCCAGACAGGAGTGTGGATCTTCAAGAAAATCTGGGCTTCGTTTGAAATACGATTTTTGTTTTTAAACGTTGACAAAACAAATAAAAACCAAACAGAAGAGGTGTGGCAGATTTGACCTGTAGGCCTCGAGTTTGTGACCTGTCAGCCAGGATGTCTTCTCGTGTCCTGGTCCAGTAACTGCATAACACAGAGCACTAGGATTAGTTGAGTGTTGTTGATGGCCTTCACTGAACCTGACTCCTCGAGGTCCCTTCAGTGCCCACTCAGGACTCTTCCACGGGCTGCTCTCGGTGTACTGAAAGCTGGGATGACACTTGCTCTTTTCTCATCTGTTGGCACCTTCTCCTAATGGCAGCTTTCTTCTGGGATCACTGGCAGGGGTGAGGAATGTGCCGGAGGGATCCTCTGGCTGGGAAAGCTGGAATTTAGTTTCTTAAAATCTCCCACCCATCTTGGCTTCCCTTTGCTCTTATCTGTATCTGCACTTTCCTTTCTGATCCGAAGAGCATTTGCCTTCCCAGGGAATTCATGGCCATGAGAGTGGGCCTAGCGCTTCCTCGTTCTTCTTAACCATTCACCAAAAATAACTTAAAAAATCCTTTTAGTTGTCTTAACCATTTGGGGAAGCCTCAGCTCATAAAGCATTAGTCTTCCTGACACTGTTTTTATAAATCCATGCTACTCTCTCGTGTTTCTTCGTGGTTATGCGTGCTCCTTCTGTCTGTTATACGTAAGCACGTATGGTTTGACCACTCGGATTTTGTAGCCTCTGCAGTCACGTTAGTTTCGGTTTCTAAGAAGGAAGGGAGTATAGGGTGATCATCCACATTCCTAGAGGAAGAGTATGTGTTCCCGGGTCTTAGTTCTGAAGGATAGTCTTCCACCAGGGTCAGGGAAAGGCTGGCGTAGTCCATGGCCCAGGGTGGGGTTGGGGGCGGTGGCAGGCCTTTCACTGGACTGAGCAGGAAGCACAGAGGTCATGAAGATTTGGGTCTTGTCTTGAAGAAACTACCATCTGATGGGGGAGCAGCCGCTTGAATAATAGTAGTAACAGGTGCTACTAGAGGCACACATTGTGGGAACCCTGGGGAAGGAGCCACAGGTCAGTCTGCCAACCAGGTTGGAGAGGAGGTGATTTTGAACTGAAGCTTGAAGGATAAGCCGGAGAGACCTCACAGAGGCTGGGAAGGGCATTCCAGGCAATGAGAACTGCATGGGCAGAGCTCAGAACAGTATGTCGGAGAAGCATGGGATCTTCTGTGGCCGGAAGGAGCAGTGATGAGAATCAGGTGGGAACCACAGGGCGGGGCCTCTGCTCACATCCCAAAGGTCCGTCTCAAATCCCAGCTTCCCACTACTGTCGTGGAGCCCACGACGGCCGTGTCTGACAATCAAGGGACTAGTAGCCTTCTAACCATCTATTTAAGATAGTTTATGTTCTAATTAAGGGAGTAATTTCTTTTTTAACCTTTTATTTTGATAGAATTTAAAAGCAGAAAAGTTTAGGAAGGATACTTGGGACTCCCATATACCCAAATTGTCAACGTTTTGCCTTATTTGCTTTATCATTTTCTCCATGTGTGTATGTTCTTCTATATGCATATGACTTTTGTGAACCATTTGAGATCAAGTTGGAGACACCCTTTATCCCTAAAACAAGGACGTTCTTTGACGTAACCATGGTGTAGTGGTCCAAGTCAAGAACACGGGGATTGACGTAATATGATCTTATCCATATCCATATTCAGATTTCATCAATTGTCCCAGTGATGAAATTTTTCCCCAGTCCAGAATCTAACCCATGAGCGTACATTTTGCTGTCCTGTCTCTTCAGTCTCGTGTCAGCTGGGAGAGATGTTTGTTTTCCTTGTCTGTGAAAATTTTGGAGAACAACCCAAGTGCTTTCTAGCATGCCTTTCAGTTTCTCTTTATCTGATGTTTCCTCGTGGTTAGCTTTAGGTTATACATTTTGGCTGGAGTTCTATGTCAGTGGTCTTATATCCATCTCAATGTATCATATCAGGAGGCATATGATGCTGGTTGGTCCCAGTGTTGGCGGTGATGATAACTTTGATTACTCGGCACAGGTGGTATCCAATATCCAATATCCATTGGATTTCTCCACTCTAAAGTTACTGTCGTAATTAAGTCATTTTCAAAGAGATGGTTTGAGGCCCTGTGTATATCCTGTGCCTCGTCAAGCTTTCACTGCCATTCTTTCTATATTTTTAATAGACATCCTACTGTAAGGAAGAGCTTTCCTTTCTGGTGGGATGAGTCTTGCAAACTCAATTCCACGTCTTTGTATCAGCTTTTAACTTGCTGGACCGGTCCCCGGCCCGCTTTCCTCTTGTGCTCTCCCGCTTCTGCACATTTTGGGTGGACATCCAGTGAATAGTAGTGGTTCCTGAGATTGGGAAGAAGCAATTCAGTTGTTACTGGTGTGACTGGCTGGGCGTAGGGCTAAATGCACCCTGTGTTGGGTGATCAGTGTTTCCTCAGGCCTGGGGCTGAGGGTGGGAGCGTATTCTTGGCGGTGCTCTGAGCGCAGCCTGGGCTTAAGTGAGGAAGTGATGGGCAGAGAGGAGAACTGTAGGTACCTTCCCCCGAGAGGCTGTGGCCGACCCATGGTCCAGGCCGAATTTGTTAGTCAGAGCTTCTCATTCCCTTGCCCTATATGTAAACACGCACTCGTACACACACGCTTCATGCTTCTGGCACATTGTTACGTGGATATTTGGTTAGCTTTCTTTTCCTCCTGAACAAAGGTTCTAGTGTCACTTTGGTCATTGTGAATTAAAGACCTTTTGTGTGTGTTCTCGGTCACTGCTTGGATTCAGGGGAGTTCCGTCAGTGTAAGACTCAAAGAGGACCTGAGCCACAGTGTTAGGATGAGAGTTCGGTGTTAGGATCTCTTAGAGATCTGCCTTCTGTTTCTGCGGGGCAGCTGGCTGGGAAAGGAGGTGTGGGAAGGTGAGCGGAAAGGTTCAGGCTCTGTCGAGGCAGGGAAGGTTTGCAAGAACAGCAGCGTTAGCTGTGCCTCTGAGTGTGACCAGGACAATGCTTCTCAAATATCATGGCTCATCTTTTCCCCCCATCCCCCACCCTCTTTCTCTCTCTCTCTCTTTCTCTCTCTCTCTCTCTCTCTCCAGACAGGCTCAGAGCTCAGCCCAGTTGATGGACCTGCTCCAGGTCAGATGGACTCAGGGCCAGTGTACCATGGGGACTCACGGCAGCTAAGCGCCCCAGGGGCGCCGGTCAATGGTGCTAGAGAACCTGCAGGACCCAGTCTCCTGGGCACTGGGGGTCCTTGGCGAGCAGACCAGAAGCCCGACTGGGACACGGCCCCAGGACCAGCTCACACTGCTCGCCTGGAAGATGCCCACGATCTGGTGGCCTTTTCGGCTGTGGCCGAAGCTGTGTCCTCCTACGGGGCCCTTAGCACCCGGCTCTATGAAACCTTCAACCGTGAGATGAGTCGCGAAGCTGGGAACAACAACAGCAGGGGACCCCAGTCAGGGCCCGAAGCCTGCCCTGCTGGCAGTGAAGACCTCGACACGCTGCAGACGGCCCTGGCCCTCGCTCGGCATGGCATGAAACCACCCAACTGCAACTGCGATGGCCCAGAGTGCCCTGACTACCTCGAGTGGCTGGAGGGGAAGATCAAGTCCGTGGTCGTGGAGGGCGGGGAGGAGCGGCCCAGGCTCCCAGGGACTCTGCCTTCTGGTGAGGCTGGCCTCCCGGCACCAATCACCAGGCCAGTGCTCAGCTCTGAGGTCCCCCCGATACCACCTCCGGAGGGCCTGCCCCTGTCCCAGAGCGCCCTGAGTATTGCCAAGGAAAAAAACATCAGCCTGCAGACCGCCATTGCCATCGAGGCCCTCACGCAGCTCTCCTCCGCCCTCCCCCAGCCCCCTCACGCCGCCTCCCAGGCTCCGTGCCCCCTCCCTGAGGCCTTGTCCCCTCCCGCCCCCTTCACGTCTCCCCAGTCCTACCTCCAGGCTCCCTCGTGGGCTGCGGTCCCTCCCGAAGAGCACCCACCCTTTGCCCCCGAGAGCCCTGCCTTCCCTCCGGCAACTCCTAGAACAGAGTTTCCCGAAGCCTGGGGCACCGACACCCCACCAGCAACTCCCCGGAGCCCTTGGCCCATGCCCCGCCCGAGCCCTGACCCCATGGCTGAGCTGGAGCAGTTGCTGGGCAGTGCCAGTGATTACATCCAGTCAGTATTCAAGCGGCCCGAAGCCCTGCCCGGCAAGCCCAAGGTCAAGGTCGAGGCTCCCTCTTCCTCCTCCGCCCCCTCCCCGTCCCCCGTTCTCCAGAGGGAGGCCCCCCCGCCATGCTCAGAGCCCAGCACCCACCAGAAGGCCCAGACGGCCCTGCAGCAGCACCTCCACCACAGGCGCAGCCTCTTCCTGGAGCAGGCCCAGGACGCCTCCTTCCCCCACCCCTCGGAGCCCCCTGCTCCCGGCTGGTGGGCGCCCCCCAGCTCACCTGCCCCACGGCCTTCGGACAGACCACCCAAGGAGAAGAAGAAGAAGTCCCTGGTACCAGCTGGAGGTCCCACGGGCAACGACAAAGCCGGCCCTGGGGCCAAGCCCGGTGTCCGGAAGCCCATTCAGATCAAGAAGTCCAGGCTGCGGGAAGCACAGCCTCTCTTCCTGCCTGTGCGGCAAATCGTCCTGGAAGGGCTGAGGCCCCCAGCCTCTGAGGATGCGCAGGCACAGCCACCCGCCCCCGTTCCCGCCTCACAGGGCTCCGCTGTCCCCCTGCCCCCAGAACCTTCTCTTGCGCTATTTGCACCTAGTCCCTCCGGGGACAGCCTGCTGCCCCCTACTCAGGAAATGAGGTCTCCCAGCCCCATGGCAACCCTGCAGCCAGGCTCCGCTGGCCCTCTGCCCCCGGCCGATGACAAGCTGGAAGAGCTCATCCGGCAGTTTGAGGCTGAATTTGGGGATAGCTTCGGGCTTCCTGGACCCCCGTCTGTGCCCATTCAGGACCCCGAGAACCAGCCAACCTGTCTCCCAGCCCCTGAGAGCCCTTTTGCCACCCGCTCTCCCAAGCAGATCAAGATCGAGTCTTCAGGGGCGGTGACTGTGCTTTCAACCACCTGCTTCCATTCAGAGGAGGGGGGTCAGGAGGCCACACCCACCAAGGCCGAGAATCCACTCACACCCACCCTCAGTGGCTTCCTGGAGTCACCTCTTAAGTACCTGGACACACCCACCAAGAGTCTGCTGGACACCCCCGCCAAGAGAGCCCAGGCCGAGTTCCCCACCTGTGATTGTGTAGGTAAGTCCACCCGGGTGTCAGGGAGAGGCATAGGATGTGGCCCGCCAGGCATGGATTTCCAGGCTCTGTGTTTTATCAGGGTGCCAGCCACCACACTGGGGCCTGTGGACACAGAAGGGAGCCCACAGGCTGGTGGAGAAGACACTGAAGGAAACCGATGGTGGTGCTGTGTGGTGTATTGTGTGTCAGCGGAGGTGGGTGCAGGTGCCTCGTCCTAGAGATTGAGGCGAAGGCATCACGGAAGCCTTCCTGTGGGAGGTGGCACTTGTGCTGAGGCCCGCAGGGCCATCGGGTGGAAAGGAGACGTGCTGGGAAGCGGGAATAGCTTGGGCAACAGCTTGGCGGCTGTGACACAGTAGGGCTTATGTGGACGGCTCTTGGTCTGGGGAGCGAAAGGGGAGCAGTGGGGGTGGGGGTGAATAAAAGGCGGCTTGCGAGGCAGGCGGGGGCCAGATCTTGCGGGGCCCAGCGAGCCAAGCTCAGGAGTTTGACGTGAGGTCGTTGGTAAATAGGTAGTGAGCTCCTGAGGTTTTAAAGCAAGTAAGGACCTGTCGTCACTTCGTGCTTCTCTGAGACTGTTCTGGCCTCTGGCGGGGAGACAGGATGGGCGAGGGAGCCGGTGAGAAAGGTGTTGCCGTGAGCCAGGCGAGAAGTGACAAGGGCCTGGACTGAAAGAGCGGGTGGGCGCAGGCCGTGGAGCGAGTGGGCTCTGGGGAGGAGGGCGTGTGGAGGCGGGGACAGCTCGGTCTCTGCCCCGTGGTCACGGTCACTGTGCACAGGCATGTGGAGAAGCGGTGAGTTCCGTTTGGACCGGCCGAGTTTGAAGGTGCTGAGAGGCTGGAGTCGCAGGTTTGGATGTGCTTAGTGAGGTGATCGAAGCTGCCGTGTGGGAAGGAGCCCTGAGGAGCTGCGTCCGTTTGTGGGCCTTGCCTTCCGGAATAAAGCAGGGCCCCAGGCCTCTGAGGAGCGCTCCCAGGGACCTCCACTGTCTCGGAGTGGGCCTTGGCTCCGTGCCGCTTGCTGAGCGTTCCGAAAGAGACGCTTGTGTTTCAGATGCTGGCAGAAAACACGGTGATGCTGGTGGTGAGCGTGTTGAATTCATGTGATTTTATGACACACAGAGAGGTCTCGTGAAAAAGCTGTCTTCTCTGCTTAGTTCAATGCACTGACCTCAGGCCAGTTGTGTGATTTGTCGGGTGTTCTGTCCCAGTTGATAAGGAGACACTGGGCTGCCCTGCCCGCACCACTACCCCAGGCTCCTGGGTACAAGACGGCGGGCACAGTGACAGTCACTTGGGGGACAAGCAGAAGTTGGCCCGAGGGTGAACAGATGTGCGTCGTCCCGCCAGAGGCTCACAGACATCCGAGATTATGGTTTCCACTGAGGGCTGATTTCATTATTGGGTTTAATAAGGATGTGACTTTGAAGGCCCTTATTTCCCAGCGTTTGGGAGAGGCTTGCTCCGATCGCAGGAGTTGGGCCTCCCCTTTCTCTTTGTTTGTATGTGTCTGGCCCATCTTCCTCCTGCTTAGGGCCTCATTTGCTGTTTCTCCCCCTCCAGGGTAGGAAATAGCCTTACATAGATAGGGCTGAGGACATAGTCGGTCCATAGTACATTTTTTTCCCTTAAACATTTTTTGAAGTAATGAATATTTTAATTGTGGAATTCAAGTATATGGATAATAGCTCAGTGGAACTAGTTTTTTTTTTTTTTTTTTGAATTTTAATCCCATCACTTCCTCATGCCTAAAATGAAAGTGATAATAGTACCACCTCACCAGGGCTGATCTGAGGATTAAATTAGTTCATATGTGTAGAGCACTTAGGACTGTGTCTGGCACATAGGAAGCACTTTTAGAGTGCTTAGCTGTTATTATCTGATCAAGTACAATAAAGCAAGAAAAAGATATAAAAACATACATGTTAGGGAGGAAAAAAAGGGCTGGCTGTTGCTTTATTCATCAGTGATTTATTGATTGCTGATGACCAATAAGATAAAAATTAAGAGAAATGGCTCATCTCTGAAGGGCTTTGTGGTTTGCTTGACAAGACAGCGCAAGCAGTACCCAGTCACCCAGTCAGCAGGTGCCTGTGCTGCCACGTGGAAGCGGCTGAACTGTAGAGTGCTCTGAAACACTGGGCTTGGTTGTCATCAGGGAGGGTAACGCTTTACTTCGGAAGCTGGCTTTTCAGAACTTCAGTGAGCACAGACTGGGAGAGGTGAGAAGGCAGCCACTCCAGCCTGAGAAACAGGAGCACGGTCTAGCAGCAGAAGGGAGCAGGCCCACAGGACGTAAGGCCACTAGCACAGCATGGACCCGAGCCCTCAGAATTCTCCCACGTTCCTTAGGTCAGAGGAGCGTCCCAGCAGAGGGAACAAGTCTCAGCTTGAAGCTAGCAAGCAAAAGCACAGGCAGCCGACTGTCAGCATCAGAGAAACCCAGAGTGGCGATGCTGCCAGAGGAGTGGTGGGGGCGGTGGGCGAGAGATAAGGGGAGCTGCCACCAGCAACCATTTATTGCTCCGATTGCTCCGATTTATATTTTACTTATATGTAATCCAGGTAAATTAATCTGTATCTAATGCTAAACAAAGAATTAGAGCCAGGAGTTCCCGTCGTGGCTTAGTGGTTAACAAATCCGACTGGGAACCACGAGGTTGCGGGTTCGATCCCTGGCCTTGCTCAGTGGGTTAAGGATCCTGCGTTGCCGTGAGCTGTGGTGTAGGTTGCAGACGCGGCTCGGGTCCCACGTTGCTGTGGCTGTGGCGAAGGCCGGCGGCTACAGCTCCTGTTAGACCCCTAGCCTGGGAACCTCCATATGCCGCACGTGCAGCCCTAGATAATACAAAAAAAAAAAAAGGGAATTAGGGCCAAACCTACCTTGTATTGTTAAATGTTACATTATAGGAAAATGCTAAGGTGAAAACAGCATACACAAAGAGTATTTAAACGGTCAGTTCACCTAGGCTTAAAAAAAAGGGAAAAAAACTAGGAGGAAATACATCAAGAGTGGTTGTATCTCTCGTCAGACTATGGGTGACTTTTCCCCCATATAGTTTCTGAGTTTTCTCTAATGAAATTCGTATCTTATGTATTATGTGTACCTATCAAGAAATATTTCTGAAAGTCCTTCCTCCTAGAAGTGGCACAGAAGCTGAGTTGGTGAAGAGTGATAGCCTTGTGGCAGGAGACCAACGGGTTAGGAAGCTCTTGAGAATGGCAACAACAAAGTGAGAGCAGTGGTACCTGAAACACTCTGCTCCAGGCATTGTGCCAAGTGTTTTACCATCCCTACCTCATTTAATCCTCTATAACATCTATATGAGGTGCAGATACCGTCAGCAGTTCCATTTCAGGGATGAAGGAAAAAATCAGATTCAGTGATGTACCCAGGTCGTAGAGCTAGCAGAGGGTGGGTGTGAGATTTGAACTTGGGCAGTTAGACTCTTCCCCACCAGGCCATGCTGTGAGTAAAACTGTTTAGCTGAGAAATGAGTACAACTAAAGCAGTGGTATTAGGAGCGAAGGGGCCAAAGAAGAAAGGATCCCCTTGGAAACAGTTTCTAGAGGTGCCGAGGGTCGTGCAAGGGGAGGCCTCCGTCAGCTGGTGGGGCAGAATTTGTCTTCATGAGCTCAGACTCAGGACAAGAGTTAGGAAAGAGGCTTGTTCCCTCTGGGACTGATGTCAGATGGGAGCCAACTCCTATTCCAGAAACTCAGCCCCTCAGCAGTGGTAGGTACAGAGGTGCAGACTGCAGGTCACACTATACATAAGGGAGAATTTTCCAGAGAGGGGACAGGGAAATTTGGAGATGCCGTTTAGCACCCCTAACAAATGATTAAGCATGGGAACAACTTTATAAAAATGTGAAAGGTCTTATAGAATAGCGAAAGAAACCTAAATTCAAGCTCCATGGTGATTTTTGCCAGATAAGCAGTTTTGGTCAATTTGGGCATCACCAGGTAACCACAAACCCAAACACGAAGAACATTGCTTTACTCTTGTATGAAGATTATGGGTTTTCTGAAGGTGTGGATGGTATTCATGTACACTAGTTCTCTGAATCTGGAAACTCTGAATTAAAGGTACCCCTTGAAGCGTCAAAGAAATAAATGTAAAAGACGTGAGAGGAAATGCCTTCCGCCTATAGGCCAGTATGACGCGTATAGGCTTGAGAAGACGTAGCACGAGTTGAAGGTCTGTATGGAATTACTGGGAGAAGAGGGTTTCTTTTTTCTTTTTTTTTTTGCCTTATCTAGGGCTGCACCCTCGGCATATGGAGGTTCCCAGGCTAGGGGTCTAACAGGAGCTGTGGCTGCCGGTCTTTGCCACAGCCACAGCAACGTGGGACCCGAGCCGCGTCTGCAACCTACACCACAGCTCACGGCAACGCCGGATTCTTAGCCCACTGAGTGAGGCCAGGGATCGAACCCACAACCTCATGGTTCCCAGTCGGATTCGTTAACCACTGTGCCACGACGGGAACTCCCCGGGAGAAGAGAGTTTCGATGCATTTCTGCTCTTTTGAGGCATACGTCCACAGTTCCCCTACCCACCACTTAACTGTCCCGCAACACCACAGTCAGACGCAGGATGAAGCGCTGCAGCAGCTGTTGGCGAGGTCCTTTATGTATTTTATCTATTCTCAGAAATGGGGACGTTCACACCGAGAGCCAACTGAGGACATGGAATGAGTCCAGATGGTGTTTTAGTGAGAAAAGCATCCTCTGAGATCATCTGATCATCATTTTATAGACAAGGAAACAGGTCTGTGTTAACTTTTAGGTATTGTCCTGATGTCTCTGAGGAACCGTCCACAGGTAGCCGGAGACCTTTAACCAGAGCGAAAGCGGGAAATTAGGAGACAGGTTCCAGAGGCTATCTTCAGAGGAGCACTGTATTTTTATCCAGTCGGTCATCCTGCCCTAAATAAGTAGCCGTATCCTCTCCTTTGCCTGAAACATGCTGGGGGTTTGGGCGAGGGAGGGCTGTGGCCCCGCAGGTGGGGCGACAGCAGTATCCGCTGGGGAGCTTCATTTCAGCAGGAACCACAGTTCTGAGTGGCGGACACAGACATTCAGCCCCGTTTACAGTACAGTGAAGTTCATTTCCGGTAGTGTTTCTAAGATTCTACTTTCCTCCCTTGCATTCAGTTGGATATGAAGAGGAACTTCATGTCTTTTAAATATATTTTGGCAGCAGAATATTCGGACATCAGTATAAAGTGGGGAGTCTGACTCTGGGCGGGAAAGTATCAGAAAGAACTTCCTGGAGGAGGTGATTCTGATTTGGGTGTTAAAGGATACGTAGACGTTACGCAGATTAATAGGGAGAAGGCCGAGTGTTCTAGGCCAAGGGACATGACGATTATGGAGATGGAGACTGCATGAAAAACCATATGAAGATGTGGAGATGAGGAAACATGGAGAAATACAGGTAGTTCTGGTACGACCGGTGTGTTAGATGAAACATGGGGAGTGGCTGGAGAGGAGAGTTTCAGGGGAAGGGGGATGATACCAAAGGCAGCGAAACCCGTCTGCAAGCTCTGGCAAGAAATAATGCGAGCCTGAAGGACGCATGATACCGCGTAGGCGGGTGGGAGGGGAGGTGGAGAAGAGAAAGAAGAGGAGAATTAGCTGGCCCGTGACCCGGTGAATGTAGGAGTAAGGCAGAAGTAGTCACAGATGACTCCTGAGCTTTCAGGTTGGGTGACTGGGTAGATGCTGATGCTGTTCACCAACGTTGGAAATACCGGGCAAGTCTGGGCATCTGCCTTTGAGATGTCTGTGGGACCAGTGGGTGTTCATCTGGTTGGATCTGGGAATTAGAGGATCTTCAGCCAACTGATGGTAGCTGAAGACTCAGTTATAGATATACTGCCAGGCTGACATGTAGACCAAGAAGAGGCCTGAATGGATGATACTGACTTTTGGAAGAGAGAATCTCAAACAGGCGGCCATGAAAGAGGTGGGGAAGAGAAGTGGGAAGAAATTGAGTAGAGGGTGGATTAGAAGAAAGAGATAGTTTTGGAGGGCTAATAGCATCAGTACCGAGGAAGGGTCAGGGTTTAACGGTGGATTCTTCTGTGACTTGTTATTATATGCACACTAGTCTTCTCAGTTAAATCCCAGGTTCCTTAAGAACAGGGATGGAGGAGTTCCCGTCGTGGCTCGGCGGAAACAAATCCGACTGGTATCCATGAGGATAAGGGTTCGATCCCTGGCCTCATTCAGTGTGTTAAGGATCTGGCATTGCCGTGAGCCGTGGTATAGGCTGCAGATGCAGCTCGGATCTCGCGTTGCTGTGGCTGCAGTGTAGGCTGGCAGCTGCAGCTCTGATTGGACGCCTCGCCTGCGAACTTCCATATGCCGCTAGTGCGGCCCTAAAAAGCAAAAAAAAAAAAAAAGAACAGGGATGGAATGTTTTCTAAAGCATCTAGACTGGTGCTGAGAACGTGGTAGTGCTCTACATAATTTTTGTTCAACTGTCAACCTCCATATTTAAATTCCACAGAGGTGTCAGGTTTGGGCATGATCTCCTTCCCTGTCATCTTTGTCATCAGTAAGTGTGCCCACTGTTATGAAAGTATTTCTACCGCCAGCAGGCCTATCATGTTGCCCGTGAACTCACCAGCAGATGACCTGAGATTTTAGTTTGAAAAAAGTTCTCTGGCCCAACCATCTACCTGCCCACAGTGTGGATGTGTGATTGCCAGGGGGCAGCATTCAAGCAGTCGCTTCTTGACTGTCACGGACGTGGAGTTAGTTATGGAAGCTTAAGCTGTTCGACGTTAAGTCCACTGAAATTACATTAGGAATTCTCAGGCATTATATAGAATTGTTTGGAACAAAATATGATGAGTACAGTTAAACTTTGTGTGATCTTGACATCTATGGGTTAAGTGTACACCAGTTATCAACCATCTCTCTGTATCAGTGCCATAAAAAAAAGAGAAAGCATTTATTTTATCTGTATCTGGCTATGAGTTTCCCCACCTGGAAAGTGTGGGTGCCCTAGTCTGTGTGTAGAAAGGCTGTGGAGAAGTGGAAGGTGCATTTAGAAATTAAGGACCCCGCTTTCTGTTTAGGCAGTAATGAGTAGTCTCTTGTGTTTAGCATCTCTTGCTCATAGCACCAAAGGATATATTTCATTCTCTTCCCAGCCTAGTGCAAAAGTGGAACAGAGCATATTTTTCTATTTTAACGAGTATAAAATTAAGTGCAGAGGGCCAAAAAAAAAAAAAAAGAAAGAAAAAAAAGAAAAAAAAAGCACCTAGAGCCACATAACCAGCATTTTCTCAAAAATTGAGTTTTGCTCTCCTGAGCCCTACCCCAGAGCTTTCCACCATGTATTTTAGGAAAAGACGTCACTTCTCCCACAGCTCAAAGAAAGACAGAAAACAGGTTTTACTTTAAGAGGGGTTGAGCCATTTCCTTGTCCTGTCACTTGACGTCTGTGGAGAAGGAAGAAATATTACACTGGAGACTAAAAGGAAAAATGGTGATATAACAGCAAGATAGCAAAATACTCCTTTCCTGAAACCTGGTGAAAGGAGCCAAGAGAAACAAACAAAATTTCATCAACTGAAATTTGGAAACCCTTACTCAAACTATAAATTCTAAGAGCTATCTGCCAGCTATGGGTCAATTTGAATTGAAATAAAGGATGACATGGGGTTCATATACAGTTCCCACTGTTGAGAAAAACAATAGTAGAGGCTCAGAAGGACCCTACCCCAGGGGACAGTTTTGGTTATCACAGCTAGTGTGGTTCTACTGGCATCTAGTGGGTGGAGGCCAGGGACGCTGTTAAACATTCTACAATGGAGAAATGGCTGGAGACCACCCACCTAGAAGGCATGCACTGTGGAAAGTCAGGAATGCAAACATGCTTCTCTTCCCGCTGCTCCAGCTTCTGATGGAGATAAGGTCTGGGGTGAGGACAGTTGGCTGGAGAGATGAGAAGTCATGTCTTAGCAGCCAGCTTTGTAGTTGAGGGCCAATAGCACCAAACAAAGACCATTGTGCAGAGAAAAATATTTGCTGAGCCACCAAACAAAAGTTCTGCAAACCAAGGGGCTTTCGTTTAACTTAATATCTTATCAGAGTGACCAGCCCACTCCCAAATGAGGATATAAACCAAAATCGTAGCATGAGGACAGAACACAACCCAAACCTAGACACACATACACACACATGTGCGCACACACGCACACACACACACACACACACACACACACACGAGGCATTAGCGGAGTTCCCATCGTGGCTCAGTGCTCAGTGGTTAATGAATCCGACTAGGAACCATGAGGTTGTGGGTTTGATCCCTGGCCTTGCTCAGTAGATTAAGGATCCTGCGTTGCCATGAGCTGTGGTGTAGGTTGCACATGTGGCTTGGATCCCACGTTGCTCTGGCTGTGGTGTCGTCTGGCAGCTGTAGCTCTGATTAGACCCTTAGCCTGGGAACCTCCTTATGTCGCGGGTGCAGCCCTGAAAAGACCAACAACAACAAAAAAAGGCATTAGCCCCAGCAAGCAGGGCGTAGCGGTGAAATTTCCCAGTTGGAGCTGTCCAGAGCCAGCCCCAGTTCTTCCTTTCCCCCTTAAGGCTGCTGAACTTTTGAACTAATAATTGAAACCTCTACAGAATCTAATTCTCTAAGCTTAATTTTTAAGGGAAGAATTTGAGCAGTGTCCAGGTAAATAGGATAAGGAGATTCTGTCTGTTCTAGTTGGGTAAACAGAGTCTATGCCAGTGGCTTTCTGCTGAGGGCTGTTTTGTGTCCCTCCTCACCCCGCAGGGGACGTTTGTTGAGGACAGTGTTAGTTATCACAGCTAGTGTGGTTCTACTGGCATCTAGTGATTAGAGGCCAGGGGCACTGTTAAACATTCTGCAATGCACAGGACAGCCCTCACCCCAAAAAGATTTATCTAGTCCAAAGGGTCAGTAGTGTCTACGGGGGAGAAAGCCGGGAGATAAACTTCCTCCACTGAAAGATTAATTATCAAGTAAACAAGAACCTAACCTGCAATCCATTCAAATTCATAGGGAAAAGTAGAGGGATGAAATAAAACATTCAGATGAAGACTTACAGTAGAAAAGACAAGAGTTTGAACAACTGATACATACCTTCGAGGAAACTGATTAAAATGTTCACTGTGAAACTAGAAATGAAATACGAGGCACTAGAATAAAGTTACAAAGAAGTCATAAGAGGTACAGATGAAACTGCAGAAGTGTGCTGTTTCATCACAGAGCACTTACAGTGTGCTAAAAGTTGCAGAAAGCAGACTCAGAGTCCCAGAAAAAGCAAATCAGCGAGGAAGAGGGCCAGGCTTGAGAGATCACTCCAAAGCAGAAAAAAATAGAAATGAACATAATCAGAGTGGATATAAGGGATACAGAAGAGAGACGGGAGGGGTCCTCCACGGATTCATTCTGTCAGGAATGTTGGGAACATTCACTAGTGTTCCTAGCAAAGATCATGGAACAAACTGAACAAAAGCAGGAGTCAAAGATAAAATAGAAAAGAAATTTTTTTTGCTGTGCCTGCAGCATGCAGAAGTTCCAGGGCCAGAGATCAAACCTGTACCACAGCAGTAACTCGAGCCACGGTGATGACAATACCAGATCCTTAACCCACTGAGTCACCAGGGAACTCCTTGAAAATGTTTTTTTTTTGGAATGAAAGAATATAAAAATCAACAAATAATGATCCCGATGAACTTACTAAATTTCAGGGATGAAAAATTGCCCACAAACAAGTTAACCAAAATTAAGTTGGTCACGTATACTTGGTTTTTTCAAGTTTTTTTTGCTTTGAAAAATAAACTTTAAAAAAACATAATTGAAATACATATAAGGAATTCCCATCGTTGTGTAGCAGAAATGAATCCAACTAGGAACCAGGAGGTTGCAGGTTCGATCTCTGACCTCGCTCAGTGGGTTAAGGATGCGGTATTGCCGTGAGTTGTGGTGTAGGTCGCAGACGCGGCTCAGATCTAATGTGGTTGTGGCTGTGCTGTGGGCTGGCAGCTGTAGCTCCGATTGGACCCCTAGCCTGGGAACCTCTGTGTGCTGTGAGTGTGGCCCTAAAAGGAAGAAAAAAAGAAGGTATATAAATCCTAAGCACACCTCAGAAATCCTGTAGGTTCAGTTCCCTACCACTGAAGTAGAGTGAACATCCTATTAAATAGAGGGTCACATGGATTTTTTTGGTTTGGATTTTGGTGTATATAAAAGTTATGTTAAAAAAGTAAAAGTTGTATTTATACTGTATTCTATTAAAGGTGTCATAGCATTATGTCTAAAAAAATATTTATACCTAAATGAAAAACACTTTATTGCTAAAAAATGCTAACCATCATCTGAGGCGTCATTGAGTTGCAATCTTCTTGCAATAGTAACATTAAGATCACTAATCACAGATCACTGTAACAAATATAATGATGATGAAAAAGTTTGAAATATCGTGAGCGTTACCAAAATGTGGCCCAGAGATATGAAGGGAAGCAAATGCTGTTGGAAAAATTGCACCCATAGACTTGCTCATTACAGATTTGCCACGGACCTTCAACATGTAAAAAACACAGTGCCTGTGAAGCAGAATAAAATGAGGTATGCTTTACCATGCTGCAGAAGACACAATAGCACATGTGTGTGACCACATCTGATCCAGATGTTTTGGGATCTAAGAAACAGATCTTTTCCAGCACATCGGAAGCCTCCAGATGCCCCCACCTGGTCACTTACACCTGCAGTCACCTACACGCGAAAGCAGACTATGGCCTGCAGACCAAATCTGGCTAGCATCTGTGAGCTAAAAACATTTTTTTTTAATGCTTTTAAATGGTTTGTAAAGATCAAAAGATGAGTAGTATTTCATGGAAAAATTTGTGACATTCAGATTTCAGTATTCATAAAGTTGTAGTGAAACACGGTCATGCTCATTTGTTTAGGTAGTGTCTGTGGCTGCTTTTGCACTCCATCAGCAAGGATGGAGAGCTGCCACAGAGACTGCATGCCCGACAAAGCCTTCAGTGTGTGCCGTCTGGCCTTTAACATAAAAAGCCTGCTGACTCCTGTCCCAAGGTAACCACTCTTTAACTTCTAACCACACTGATCAGTTTTCCCTGTTCTTGAGCCTCACAGATATGTATTCTTTTATATTCTGGTTTCTTTTGTTCAGGGTTGTGTTTGTGAGGTTCATTTGTGTGGGTGTGTAGCAACACTTGCAGTTCGTTCGTTCTCGTTGCTGTGTAGTATTCTATTTTATGAATATGCACCCATTTATCCATTAAGTTGTTGGTCTTTTGGGTTGTTTCCAATTTGGGGTGATTATGAATCATGCTGATATAAAACATACTTCTATACATCTCTTGGTACATGTAACTTTTTTTTTTTTTTATCTTTTCAGGGCTGCACCTATGGCATATGGAGGTTCCCAGGCTAAGGGTCGAATCGGAGCTGTAGTCGCCAACCTATGCCACAGCAACGCGGGATCCAAGCCGCGTCTACGACCTACACCACAGCTCACGGCAATGCCGGATCCTTAGCCCACTGAGCAAGGCCAGGGATTGAATCCGCAACCTCATGGTTCCTAGTCGGATTTGTTAACCGCTGAGCCACGACGGGGACTCCTTCTTGGTACATGTGTATACACACTTACCTACTTCTGTTGGATCTATACCTAGGACTGAAGTTGTATATGTTCAACTCTAGTAGGTGCTGTCCTTTTTCCAGAGTGGTTTTAGCAGTTTAAACCCCCACCAGCAGGACTCCACATGTAAACCAGCAAATGGTGTTAACAGGCTTTCTACCCTTGTAGTAGGTGTGTAGTCATATCTCATTGTGGCTTTAATTTGCATTTTCCTGATGACTCCTGAGATGGAGCACTTTTTTGTTATGTCCTCTTTTGTAGAGTACCTGTTCAAGCCATTTGCTCATTGCTGTATCGTGTTTCTGTCTTCTTCTTGTTGATCAGTAAGGATTCTTTATTCTGGATGTGAGTCTTTTGTTGGATCCATGTATTGCAGTTCTCAGGATATCGAGGTAAAAGATTTGACCTAAGAATCCTGTGCCCAGTAGTTCCTGGTATGGCTCAGTGGAAACGAATCTGACTAGCATCCATGAGGACACAGGTTCAATCCCTGGCCTCGCTCAGTGGGTTAAGGATCCCGCGTTGCAGTGGCTGTGGAGTAGGCCGGCAGCTCTAGCTCTGATTTGACACTAGCCTGGGAACCTCCATATGCCCGGGTGTGGCCCTAAAAAGACAAAAAAGACAAGAATTCTGTGCCCAATATAGTTGCCATTCATGTGTAAAGGTTTCATAAAAATATTTCCAAATAGGCATTCCTGTTGTGGTTCAGCAGGTTAAGAACCTGACTAGTATCCATGAGGACGTGGGTTCGATCCCTGGCCTCGCTCAGCGGGTTAAGGATCCGGTGTTGCCATGAGCTGTGGTGCAGGACATGGATGTGGCTCAGATCTAGCATTGCTGTGGCATCTCCGATTCACCCCCTAGCTGAGGAACTTCCACATGCCACGGGTGCAGCTGAACAAGAAAATATCCTATTTCTGCCCTTAACTGTAAGTTTTGCGTTTTTCTGACTTGGGACAGAAAGCAATTACCAAAAACTACATTATATTCTAGTTCCAGGATGAGACCCCCACAGTCAATCCATTATTTTGACTTTTCTCCAGACAGTGGAAACTGGATTAGAGCCCAGCAGTTCTGGCGTATTCTTAGGTTCTGTTTTCCATGCAGGCTGTAGTTTCCTGGTGCCTATAGAAGCGTTCAGACCACTGCTTCCAACACCCGTATTCTTAGTTCTCTCTCCATACCTGTACCTCGTTCTCGCCCCTCCCCCACCTCATGGCCATCCTTCTGTGATCCTCTCTGTTTTATGGTTCAAAATAGTGTCTGTTTGGACAGGTCATTTTTAATCCTTTAGCTGAAAATATTCATTCACTCAGGAAACATTTGAACATTGGTAGGTTGAGATCTGTGCTGGCTACCTTACATCTCATTTGATCCTCAACAATTTAATAATATAGGAACATGTCTTTATCTGCTCTAAAGCTCATAAGGGTTGTGTAACTTGGTCACAATCATAGGTTTGGTTTGGCAGAGCCTGGATGGCAGCTACATATTGAGTTCATATTATGCACCAAATACTGCACCTGGGCCTTGATGCATTTTACACAAGAAGGGTGTGTGAGGATTAGCGAGGCCGGGAAGGTAACCATTGCAGCTGCCCAGGTCTCTGTCTGCAAAATCTGTGTTACTTCTGTTGTGACATGTTAAATACCATGCTTTGATAGTTTCGTCGTTTGTTCTGGGGGTCCAGAGGGAAAAGGAGACGTCTAATAGGGTTTCACGGAAAAGGTGAAATTTAAACTAGGCCATAAGACTTGAGTTTTTCCAAAAAAAGAAGGCACTGTGGTCAGTGAGGAAACGTGTTTGTCTTGAAACAGGGTGGTGCCTGGTTGTGTGGAAGGAGCAGTGGCAGCCCCGGCAGGACGCAAGGCTGTGAGGTGTGCAGAGGCTCCGCGGGGCCTTGGGGGCTGTGCTCTGGAATTCGGGCTCTGTCTAGCAAGGAGTCGTCAGCAGAAACTGGCACGATCAGATTGCTGTCTGGGGAATATACCTGGTGGTGTTGGGTGGGATGACCTCGGAGGGCTGAGACCTGTTAGGGGACCGTGACAGCGACTCGGAGAGAGATGAAGGGTCTCCGTGAGCAGAAGCCACAAGTGGTAGACAGCTTCCATCAGTTCATCTTCTGGGCTGCACGCACCATGCCAACCATGTTCATTTGCTTGTTTTAAACCAGGAACAGAACTGAACTCATTTTCACAGACTTGCCTTAGTGTGAATAATGACATAGACACCTTTATCCTTCTGTATGTGTGCATATATATGAATGTATGTGTGATGGCGTGTGTGTACTAACTGCAATATCATGCTGTAGTAAAATCTGCTTGTTTTCCCACTTAAAGTATCTTGGATGTCATTTTTTTTGGTCTGTAAATTTTGAGCCATCTAGTTCCTTTTGATAGCTGCTTTCATTACATGGCTGTGTTATAATGTTTATAATGCATAATGTATTATGGACGCTTAGGTTTCTGATATTTTGCCATTGCAAACGATGCAGTGTTCTTGTACATACCTGTCATTTTGTACGTATGCGAGTACATCCAAATTCCTAGAAATAAATTCTTAGAAGAATTTGACATTTTTGAAATTACTGAGTCAAACAGATTGGGCATTTGTAATTTTAATATACTGTTAAATCGTTTCCACACTGTCCATTTTCCTGTGCCCTCACCAACACAGGGAGTTATCAGACTTTGATGGTGACTCATCTGCAAGGTGAAACTGGTACCTTGTTTTATCTTTTCATATGTTTGGCCAATTTTCATTTCCAAAGAACCAGTTTTATCTTTTTTTTTTCCATTTATTTCTAATGTTATTGGCCTTACTTAGCTGTAGGAGCACTTGATAGGTTAAAGAAAGTAGCTTTTTGTGTAGTGTGAGTTCCAAGTATTTCTCCCCAGTGTGGTATCTGTCTTCTGGCTTGATTTTTAGTAGTTATTACAATAAATTTTTCTTTAAAATTTATTAGAGTTTATTAGAGTTAAATTTATTAGAGTTAAATTTATCAGAGTTTTTGGTGTGTGTGTGTGTTGCCCTCAGAATTTCATGTTATACTAAAGACCTTCGCACTTTCACGAATATTTCAAAAAAAAATTCATCCCTTATTTTTCTTCTGGAACTTGCATAGTTTAATTTTTTTTTTTGTATTCAAATCTTTCGACCATTTGGAAGGTATTTTGGAGTAAGGTATTAAGTATAGATCAAAAATTTCCCCCATTTGTTCCAGCATCATGCATTGAAAAATTAATCTTTCCCCATTGACTGGAAATGCTATGAAGTAGCTTTTATGAAGGTCTTATCTACCCAGCTAGACCATAAATGTTTAAAGGCCTGATCTGTTATTGCCCTGTCTCGTTTTCCCCATAAAGCTGAACATAATGTTCTGTGTAGAACAGATATGACATTACCTTTTTTTCTTTACATTTTAAAAATTGTGAAGGAGTTCTCACTATGGGACAGTGGGTTAAGGACACGGAAATGCTGCAGCTATGGTGTAGGTCGCAGCTGTGGCTCAGATTTGATCCCTGGCCTGGGAATTTACATATGCCATAGATATGGCAAAAAAAAAAAAAAATTGTGCATTTCATGCAAAACATTCATGTTCAGTTTAATGAAACCTGTGTAACCTCCTTGACCAAGAGGTAGGCCATTTCCAGTCCGCCAGCAGAGCCCCGGGTGCCTTACCCAGTCGTAGTCCTCTCCCATCCCCCAGAACTAACCACTTTCTTGACTTGTGACCGTGATTCCCTTGTTTTTCTTTAAGACTGAGCCATAGGAAATCACCTTTTTTTTTTTTTTTTTTGTAGGTTAAAAAGTTGTGGAGTATCTGGGATTTTCTATTTCACTTTAGTAATTGTACCTCCTACGTATGGATATCTAAACATTATAGTTGGGTTGAGCCTCGTTTTGAATATCACTTCAATGTAAACTGTATTTGTCCTGTCCTGTGCTCGCTTCACACCCTGTGGTGTTGTAGTATTCAGCCACATTGTTCCAGTTTGTCGCTTTGTTATCTGACTCTATTGTGTCTTATTTATCCATGCAATTGTTGCTGGATTATGGGTTGTTTCCAGTGTTGCCAACTGCAAATAACCTTGCTGTGAAAATCCTTATACATGTTTTGATGCATGTGGCCAAGATTTCCTCTAGGACAGGATCAGCAACTTAGGGTCCTTGCATAGTTTTGTGGTTTTGTTTTAGTTTTGAAAATGTCTTTGATGAAATGATTTTACGTTTATGAAAGAGTTACAAAGCTGATACAGAAAGTTCCTTTATACCCTGTACCCAACATCCTCCAATATAAACATCTTATATAAGTATAGTACATTTAAATCTAAGACATTAATGTTGGCATGGTACTGTTAACTGTAGGTTCTTTGGATTTCATCAGTTTCCTGCTAATGTCCTTTTTGTTTTGTGGTCCCTAGATGTCAAACAAATTTATGAACTGTTGTTTCAGTGTTTGTGTAAAGTTCTCTTGGCCGATGGCCTCATGGTGTCCAGTCAAAATACTGTTTTCCAGAGTTGCTGTTACATTATCTTTTGAGTCTTGTTTCTTTCACTTAGAAAAAAATCTTTTAAAATTCATCCATGTTGTTGTGTGAGTCAATAGTTTGTTCCTTTTCTTAAAGTGCGATGAACTTCACATAGCATCAAATTAATCATTTTAAAGTGAACAATTCTGTGGCATTTAGTACATTCACAGGGTTGTGAGATAATCGCCTCTGTCTCGTCCAGAACACTTTGGTCCCTCCACAGCAAGGCCCTGTCCCCACTGAGTAATAACTCTCCACTCCACCCTCCTCCCAGCCTCGGCAACCGTAATTCTGCTTTCTGTTTCCGTGGATTTACCTAGTCTGGATATTTCATATGAATGGAATCATGCGATACGTGGTATTTCCCGCCTGCCTTTTTCATTTAGCATAATGTTTTGAAGGTTCATCCACGTTGTAGCCTGTGTCAGTACGTTGTTCCTTTTCTTTAAAATGAGGTAAAATAGACATAATATAAAATTTTCCATTTTAACCATTATTAAGTATACAGTTTAGTGGCGTTAATTACATTCACAATCTTGTGCAACCAGTACCACTATCTATTTCTGAAGCTGTTTCAACACTCTAGACAGAAACTCTGTACCCGTTGAGCAAGAACTCCCGATTCCCCACTGCTCCCAGCTCTTGGTAACCTCTGATCTCTATGAATTTTATCTCTGTGAGTTTGCCTATTCTAGAGGTTTCGTATAAGTGGAATCATACAATATTTGCCCTCTTATGTCTGGCTTATTTCACTTAGCCTAAGGTTTTCTAGGTTCATCCATGTTATAACATGTATCAGAATAAATCCTCTTTATGGTCACGTAATATTCCCTTGTGTGGCTATACCACCTTTTGTTCATCTGTTGATGGACACCTTGTTGTTTTTGCCCTTGGGCCCTTGTGAATAATGCTGCAGTGAACAGTGCATGCGGGTGCTGTTTGAATCGTGTTTTCAGTTCGTTGGGGATATGTACGTAGGAGTGGAGTGGCTTGCCGACCTCTGGTCTAGGAGATGTATGATGATAAACTAAATTCCAGAGTGGTTAGACCCCGGTCTCGATGACACATCGTTTTAACTAATCAGATTTTAAAGTTTTTGCCGGTGTGGTCTGTGTGTAATGGTGTTTCATTGTTATTTTAATTTGTGCTTTCTGATTTCTTAATAGGGTTGAACACTTTTTCACATGTTTGTAAACCGTTTGAATTTCCTGTTTTGTAACCTGCCATCAATTTTCCTATTGGTGGTTTGCCTTTCTAAATTAATGGTGATGAATGGATGTCCCCAAATAATGTTTACTCTGTGTTTCTGCAGAACAAATAGTGGAGAAAGACGAAGGCCCATATTACACGCATCTGGGATCTGGCCCCACGGTAGCCTCCATCCGGGAGCTCATGGAGGAGCGGTGAGTAACACATGCGGGTCCGAGGAGAAACGGCCATGTTGTTAATAGGTTGTGGATTTTAAGCACCTCTCATTTTCATTGCCTTGTGCTAGACGAGGCAACCTACAGAAAGGAATCTTTGATACACAGACTGTGAACAGCTGAACGCGGGGTTTTGACTCCAGTGCTCTGGGTTTCTTTCTGTCTGTAGGTCTGCCCTGTGCATGTCCTCGTGCCCCCCTTTCCTCTCTCTCTTTCTTACAACATTTTTGATTAAAGAGATTAAGTGGCTGTATGTCCTTTAGTTTCCCAGGGTCTGAAATTTACTGCTGCCGTTCCTGTGATGCTGTTTAACAGGTTCTTCTGCCCTGTGTCCTGTAAATTAGTAGTTAGGTCTCAAGGCTTGATCAGAATCGGGCTGTTTCTTTCAAAACTACTTCCTACGCGGTATGTTTTACCTCCACTCGGAGGCATGTATGTCCCATCTCTGAGCAGTAGGCCCCTGTTCAGGTTGTCTCCTGAGTCCTTTTGACGTGATCCTAGGAGTTCCTGATTTTTTGAATTTTTATTGGGGAAAAAGGTATTTAGAAAATGGAGTCTGTGTGCTGGGGATGCTTATTTTTCTAGGCCATTTCAGTAGAAAGAGCCAAGACATATATTTGGTTTTTTTTTATTTTTGTTATTGTTTAGTGATTAAATACGTCCTGAGTTTATATACACTTCCAATCCAAACTCAAGACTATAGGGCTTTTACTTAACAGCTGTGCTTTGTTTCTTTTAAGCAGTTTGTATAGATAGAGACTTTAAAATCAGTTAATGTCCACAGAGAGATATTAAATTCTATGAGTTCCAGTGTACAGAGGGGTAAAATAGCTTGGTGATTGAGAGCATATGGGCCCCATAGCTAGTCCAAGCTCTGGTCCTGGCCCTTCCACTTACTACCGAGTCCTCTGGTAAGTCGCTGTACTTCTCTGTGACTCAGTTTTCCTGTCTGCAAAATGGAGATGATAAACGCACATACATTGGAGGAGAGTTATAAGGATAAACTGTATTGATGTCTGGAAAGCACTTAGGGAGCAGATTTTGTCTAACCAGGTAGCCAAACCAATACTAATTAATATAGCAGGGAACATGATTTTGAACTGAATAACTGTAACGGCATCCTCGAATGAATAAAAAGGTAAGATAAAGGGCAGTGATCTGCTGTAAACACTCTTAATTATCCTGTACCATCTGGAAAATTTATATTCAGAATAGCCCATCAGAAAAGCATTCAATGGAGTTCCCGTTGTGGCTCAGCGGGTTAAGAACCTGACATAGTTGTGCGTGGGGATATGGGTTTGATCCCTGGCCTCTCTGCTCAGTGAGTTAAGGATCTGGCGTTGCTGCAGGCTGTGTGGCCTAGGTCTCAGATGCAGCTGAGATCCTGTGTTGCTGTGACTGTAGTGCAGGCGGTCAGCTGCAGCTCCAACTCTGCCCCTAGCCCAGGAACTTCCATGTGCCACAGGTACGGCCCTAAAGAGGGGGAAAAAAGAAAGGAAGAAAAAGAAAAGCATTTGATCAGAGACCCAATCTGTAAATCCAAGCCTGATCGACAGGGCACCTCTGAGTCCATAAGAATCATGAAGATGTTTACAAATAACAAATGTTGGCAGAGATGTGGAGCAAAGGGAACCCTAGTCTAGTCCACCGTTGGTGAGAATGAAATGGTTAAAACAGTGCATGTGTTGTATGTGCACTCCTGCAAGTGCCCGTGTGCAGACGTGTTGCAGTTTCGAGGCTGGAGTGGCCATCGTTTTGGCCGCCAGTGTTTGTGAGGAATCCTGACATTACCGTCGATGGGTTTAGGGCTGCAGGGAGCCGCGTAGACAAGTTCGATCTGGGACACTAATGTGTGTTTGTTTCTTGGTAACAGTTTTACAAGATTTCTAGACAGCTCTGTAAATAACTTTTAGTTATAGAAGAGTGTGTTTTGAAACGATTAAGAGAGAATGATAACGTTGAGACTTGTCCTTTTTTTTCTTTCTTGTTGCTTTAAAAATAACAGCCAAGTGTAGATTCTTCAGCAACAGATCCAAGGGAGGAATTCCTCTCAAGACCAGGAATACTTGTGTTTTTCCTCAGTAACTGGTTTATTTTTATCTTAAGGACCTTGTAAATCATGTAGCAGATTGTGTTTCCATCTTTATGTTGGCTGCTAGTAAGCTTAGAGCCAGATTTGTGTACCCTCATTATGAGGAACGTAATTTCTCATCTTTGGCCCGTGGGAGCCTATCCAGGTTCACTCCCGAGTTCTTCTAATGTGACCCCCAAGGAGGCTTCGTTAGCTTCCGTGATTTCTCGTGTGTTGAAATGTTCCGGGCTCATCGCTCAAAAATACACACACGATCCCCCCATTTGCATTTTGCATACCAGGATCATGTCTGTCTGTGTCCCCCTTCACTCGGGTTTCATCACCTGTTGTTTTTACCACGGAGATATCTCTTTAGGCTCCTTCTGGAGCAAGGAGGGGAATGAGGGGTTGCTTCAGATCCACCTGGCCGGGCGTCTAGTTTGTGACTGCTCCAGGCCGTCTCTTTCTCTCGATCTCCTCTGACCTTCCTCTGCAGGACCATTCTCCTACCTATCAGCCGAGGCGAGGAGGTCAAGTAAACTGAAATCAAGGGGATGGTGGTACTTTTTGCTTCTCTGGTAAAGATTTGGAGGAGGGAAGGACAGGTTGAAAGCAAGTCCTAAAATGTTATTAGGTTGATTAATGGGTTCCATACCTTGTGGGTACCCAGGTCCTCATTATCAGAGATAATTGGAGTCAGATGTTGAAACCCATATCTGAGAATGGCCTGCTGCGCAGAGACACGTGTCCTCGAACTGGAAAGGGGATTCTTTGCTGCCTAGGAGTTTATTTAGTGTTCCTTCTAGGAATGAAGCCCCAACCCCTTGCTAGCAAACCCTTTTGAGTTTAGGGGGAACTGGCCTCGTTACTGTGTGATGGAGGCAGTCCCGAAGATTCACAGCTTTAGTTCAGTGGTTCTCAAGTTTGAACATGCTTCGGGGCTCCTGCAGGATCCCCGATTTGGGAGCACCGATCGCTGGGCCCCACCCCAGAGTTTCTGACCCAGCAGGTCTGGGGTGGACAGGAGAGTCTGAACTCCTGCCCCTTTTTCCAAGGATGCTGGTCCCGGCAGCACCTTTGAGAATCACAGGCTGAGATGATCAAGTCACCCTTTTGAGTCAGGTTTGAGCCCTTACCCTTGCAGACTTAGTTTAGGGTCTCAGAGTTCGTGTGGATCCTAGGAAGGCCTCAGTGATAGGCTGGAAAGTAAGATATTTAAGAAAAAAGAACTAAATCCAGAGTTAGTAGGTAGTCTTTAAACACAGAGACAGTTCTGGTTTTTTTTTTTTTTAAATCTAGCTGATCAGACTGTGCCTGGTCCTTTTATTTGCTCCCAAATTAGAAGTTCACCACAGGAAGCATTTCTCCCGAGGATGGGGCGGTGGGGACGGTCCTGGTCAGAGAGCCGAGGCTGTGTCCTCAGCTCACCCTCCTGTGGGGAACACGATATCCTGTCCATTTCGTGAGAGCAGTGTGGGCACCTCGGGCAGTCCTTCCCATGATGACCCAGCACACGCAGAGTGCCCGGCTCTGCACTCGTGGGCTGCTTCCTGATAAGTGCTCTCTGAGTTGAAAGTTTTCCAGGAACCAAAGGAAAGCGGCACTCTCTGTCTTTTCCTCTTGAGCCAGACCACGCCGCATAAACGCCCCAGAGTCCTGTCTCCAAACACGGTCTGTAAGGGGCTAACCGAGCCTTAGAGTTTTAATGTGGCAGTTATCAGAAATGCTTTTCACTTCATTCCTGAGGTCTCGAGCAAAGAGGACATCCGACTCAGAGAATTCTTAGACCAGCACTTAAAAAAATATTCGTTTTCTTTTCTGATTACAAAAATAAAACCTGTCTATAAAAGGCCTTTAAAAAAAAAAAAGTCTAGGGTGAATAAAGCTCTCTAGTAATTATCTTTCCTGGAAGAAATTCTGTTGTAAAAGTTTGATTCCTACCTTTCTATTTTTTCTAAGCATTGACAAAGATACACATATAGAGAGAGAAATTTTGAACAAAATGGAACCAAGTGAACTGTATTCATGTTTGTAGCTGCTTTTTTGTTCCACTTAATTTCTTTCATGTCAGTACATAACATTCTGTAGAATTCTTTTTGTTGGCCACATGGTTTTCCATTGTATGAAAATTCATTTTATTATATTTATTATGTTTTATTTAAGTAGTCCTGTACTGAACATTTAAGTTGTTTCTAAATGTTCTCACGTGGATGCAGCAGTGAATATCTTGTTCCTAAATCTTGGTGAACTTGTACTGTTACTTCTTCTTTTTGGGCCACACCAACAGCATGTAGAAGTTCCCAGGCCAGGGAATCAAATCTGAGCCACAGCTGCAGCCTGTGCCCTGGCTGTAGCAACACCGGATTCTTAATGCACTGCAGCAGGCCAGGGATCGAACCGTATCTTTAACCCACCCCAGGAACTCCCTGTACAGTTACTTATGCATTAATAGAGATTCTCAGAAGTGGAGTGGATGAGATAAAGAATTACGTGGAACCGTGTAAGCATTTATGTAAAGAATATGGCTAATAGTAATAGCTATGATCGCATCACTCTCTAGTAGGTTAAATCTGCCATGACCAAACTGGATTTGCTATAGAAATGTAAAGATAGTTTGATTTAGACAGTCGATTAAAATAGCATACCGTCGTAAGTGACCAAAGGAGAAAAACCGTTCGGTCATCCATGTCCTTAGATCCTAAAGATGTATTTGATAAAATAACCGATTCTTGATTAAAAATCTTCAGAACCGGAAACTCTTGGTAGAGCCCTTCAGAGTAAGGGGAAGCTTACCGTCTCTGTCCCTGAGTCAGCGAGCTTCATGCTCATTGACGAGTAGTTTGAGACACTCCTGGTGAAGTCAGGAAGTAAGCAGAGGTGCCTGCGAGCACGCTGGAAGTGCTGGCCTGTCCAGACAGACTGAAATAGAGGCGTGGGAGAGGAAGAAGTGGCACATAACCGTTCCTCCCAGATGATACAATACTGTACTTGAAACTAAAAAAACTGTTAAAAATAAGGCAATTCAGTAAGATGGCTGTTGACAGTATTAAAAACAGCTAATACTTACTGGGTTGCTCCCTGAAGCCAGGAACTTCAGAGTACTTTGATACGCTCCCTGTGAATTACCTTGTTTGATCTTTTCTCAAGCCTAGGAGCCAGGAACCATTCTTTATCCCCGTTTTATCGATGAGGAAACTGAGGCTGAGAGAAATTCAGTCATTTGGCCACAGTCTTGTAACAGGAAAGTGGCTGGGCCGTCATGCAGCGCCTGGCTCTCTGACTTACGGGGCTGCGCTCACACTGCCATTGGGCACCGCCCCAGGGAGTTGTGCGGCCTCGGGCAGCTCAGTTCAGCTCTGGGGGCCTCAGTTTCCGCACCTCTGAATGTGGCGCGGTTAACGCGATGCTCTCAGAATGCCGGAGTGCGTACACGCGTGTGAGGGCCAGGGGTGGGGCGTGTCAGGAACCAGGCGTGCTTACTGTCCGAGGAAACCTCGGAGCCAGTTTGTACGTAGGTTCGCTTCCCGCCTCGTCTGTTCAAATGTCAGTTGGGGATTGTTGAAAGAGAAGAATAAAGGTTTCTCCGTTGATTTTCTTTTGTCTGTGGCATTTTATTGAACGTATAACTAACCCTCGGGGTGACTCGGCTGACGGGGCCAGATACAAAACTGCCTGTGTAGGAGTTCCCTTTGTGGCTCAGTGGTTAACGGATCCGACTAAGAACCATGAGGTTGCGGGTTCGATCCCTGGCCTTGCTCAGTGGGTTAAGGATCCGGTGTTGCCTTGAGTTGTGGTGTAGGTCGCAGACGCTGCTCGGATCCCGCGTGGCTGTGGCTGTGGCGAAGGCCGGCAGCCTCAGCTCCTGTTAGACCCCTAGCCTGGGAACCTCCATATGCCACGGGTGTGGCTCTACATAAAAGGCAAAAAGACCAAAAAAAAAAAAAAAAATGCCTGTGTTGAGCCTCTGGTTTGAGTGCCCTTCCTGGAGGCTCCTAAGTAATAGTCAGAGACCTTCTGCCCTGGGACAGAGCGGGGCTGGGGGCACCGGAGGCCCTGGGAGTCCGTAAGCGGAGCTGTGTGTCCCCAGAGGCTCTAATACAGAAAAAACATGTAAACCTTTCTCTCGCGTCTCTGTTGCCCCCCACCCCCACCCCCCGCCGCCCCGGTCTCGAGAGGCTCGCCTTCTTACCGGGAGGTGCTCTCCTTTGGGCTTCTACTCGCTAACGGTGGCTTCTGTCTCCCTCTCCAGGTACGGAGAGAAGGGGAAGGCCATCCGGATCGAGAAGGTCATCTACACGGGCAAGGAGGGGAAGAGCTCCCGTGGCTGCCCCATCGCCAAGTGGGTACGTGTGGAGGCTCTGCAGCCCGGGGTGGGCTGCGGCGTGGCAAGCAGACGCACACGCTGCCCGGGGAGCTGTGAGCCAGCATCTGGCCGGCTGGGGTCCCCACGGTTGGCCTCACCTCTTGGTCCTCATTTTGTTTCAGTGCCAGCCCCTTGAAGTCCAAGGCTGCCCTGCAGACTGCTGCAGTCACTGGGCGCGGCCCCTGCTGTTCAGGGCTGCAGGGGAAGGAAAAGGGGAAGCTGGAGATGTCCTTTTGCTCGAGGCGGGGCCCTCTGCCCCTCTGTGTGCCCCGGAGCTGCCGCGTTCCCATCTCCGGCCCACCAGAACTAGGCCTCCGGGCAGCTGCAGGGGCAGCAGCACGTCCGCCTTACTTCTGAGCCACTGTTTGCTGTCAGGCAGCCTGTGTGTCTTAGCAGGGGCCCCGTCAGTGACTCAGACCCCAGTTGCGCCCAGCGTTCTGACCTTGCCCTTCCAGTCCTCTTAGAGCACTTTAGAACCCCTGTAGAACCAGTGTCCAGAGCAGCAAAGTTATCGGGTAGCTGTTTGCTCAGCACTGTGCAGGGCGTGTGGGAGGGGGAGTATGTATGGAAAATAGATGGCTCTGTCCCTGTGTGCAGGCTGCTTATGATGCAGGGACATGGGACGTAAGACCGCGGAGACTGAATAGACATCGAACAGTGACAGAGGCAGGCTGGGTGCTGTAGAGTTCAGGGGCAGAGGGCGTGCGTGGCGAAAGGAACGTTCGGGCCGGGTTTCCCAGACAAGGTGGACATAAACGAGCAAGGAGAAGGCAGAGGCGTTCCCAGTGAGGAGAGCCATGTGGGCAAAGGCAGAAAGGCTGGGTGAGCATCTTCTTTGCATGAGAGATGGTGGTAAGATGCCCTCCGTCAGCCTCTGTCCATCTGTGCAATGCCTGTTTTTATCTGTTAGTACTCCCAAGCCTTTGCACCTTTGTGTTTAATGAAAATAAAAAATGCCTGGGAGTCCCCGTTGTGGTTCAGTGGGTTAAGAATCCGACTAGTATCCCTGAGGATGCGGGTTCCATCCCTGGCCTCGCTCAGGGGGTTAAGGATCCAGCATTGCCATGAGCTGTGGTGTAGGTCGCAGATGAGGCTCGGATCCTGCGTTGCTGTGGCTGTGGCGTAGGCTGGCGGCTGCAGCTCTGATTTGACCCCTAGCCTGGGAACTTACATGCTGCAGGTGACCTGAAAAAAAAAAAAGCCTTAACTACCACATATCTGTTTGTAGCAATTTTCAGGCAGTAGCTCAGAATAATATACAATAAAACCTACAGCACTGAAGAGTCTTCACACGTGTGAAGAAGCATGCTGTCCCCACCCCGGTGAAAGACGGTCATTGCAATGGGAGGTTGACTGTGTCTGTGGCTGATCAGGGCGGGGTGCTGTCCTCTCAGAGAACCCATCAAAGAAATGACGTCTGTCCCTTTCTCCTGATAATTCACGCAGTTGTCGAGGAATTCCAAAGTCTTTCTTGGGCAAGAAATGGAAGGTCCTTGGGGCACAGACAGAGCTAGGGACTTTTCAGCTTCATAAACAGTTGGCACCTTAAAGAAAGAAAACAGCTGGTTGTGTGGAAGGTGTGGAGGATGAGACCCTGCAGTCCCAGCCCCCGGATACTCATGTGAAGCCTCAGCCCTTGACTGCTGCTTGTGTGTCTCTACCAGGGGCCGAGGAGGAAGGGGCCCAGGTAAAGCGTGAGATCAGCTCCTGGGGCTGTGAGAGGAAGGCAGAACGATGGGCGGGGGAGGGACCTGGTCCTCAGAGCTTTGGTCCCCTGGGGTCTGTAGACAAGGGTGCAGGTGGAGCACAGAGAACTGAGGTTTTGTCCAAAGGTAGGAACAGCTTGGGGGTATCACCGAGCCTGGTGGGGATGCCAGCTTTGAAAGAAAAGCTCGGCTAGAGGGGAGTACGTAGTGACAGAAAAGTGAGAAAGTTCCTGATCTGTTGGATTAAAGATATAAGGAGAGAGGGAGGAAATGCGTCTGTGAGGAGAGCAAACAGTGCCGGGAACATGAGAGTGGAAGAAAATGGCAGTGCCGAGTTGTGGTTCTTTTCCTTTTCTAGCCATCTCCGTAGTGAGGTGACTTCTCGCCCTTTCTTTCCTTTCCTTTCCTTTCCTATCCTATCCTTTCCTTTCCTTTTTGCCTACAAGCCACCAAATACCCTCTGCATTTTGGTTATAGGGCTTATCTAAGGAGTTCCCCCTCCTTGGAAGTTGAGAGGGGGCAGGCGTTCCCTTTCTCTGATACCTGAGGAAGCGACCCACAAATGCGAAGAAAAACAGATGATTCTTGGTGGGGGTATGACATCAAGAGAGCAGGCAGTGGTCCATGGACACAGGCGAGGGGCAGCATCCAGCCACCTGTGGTGGACAGCGCCTTCCGTGGTTCTTCCTTCCTCCCTGGCGGAGGGCCTAGGTTTTCTAGGGCGTAGGTTTTCTTTCCAGCCGGGGTTTGTGTCTGTGTCTGCAGCCTGCGCCCCTGACCAGTACCTTAGGCTACAAGCGACATGCCTGACAAGCTCTAGAGTTGACTGGCTGGGATCTTGGGGGACAAAGCTGAGGGGCATCATGGATGCCCAGCAGCTGTGTGTCGAGAGACTATCTCAGAAAGCAGTTGGGACTCCCCAGAGAGCCTGCTGGTCATCTCTGATTTTAAGGTGACCTGTGCAAAGTATGGAAGTCACCAAGCGCAGGAGGAAGGGAGAAGGGAGTAAGGGAGTGACCAAGGCTCGTGCCGGAAGCAGATGGCACAGACAGCAGAAATGGGCTTTTGGTTGAAGAACCATGGCCGTACCGCCTGGGCCAGTCTCTAAAGATAGCGGTAACAGATCAGAAGGCAAATATTTGAAGGCTGACGGGGCCTGGTGGAGCAGACTTCCTGGGGAACCCCAGAGGTTGGAGCCAAGTACCGAGGATGGGAGTTTGGGGGAACAGATTTGGGTTTCTGCTGGGTGCTGTGCTGTTCTAGGCTCAGTGGTCAGGGAATCTGAGTGATTTGTTTAAGACCCTGTGCTGGCTCATGAACTGTCCGTATTGCTGTGGGTTCGTGCCTTCCGCTGGCTTTGTCTTTGACTTTTGCACTTTGTGCACGTCATCATGCTGGGCCCCTTCACGGAGTGTGGGTAGGGAGCTCCACTTTGTTATGGCTTTTGTGAGTGTATCAAAGGCTGTCTGCTCACGCCCAGGCACATTTATGTGTTTGCCCCTCGGGAGACCCAAAGGACATGGCCTCAGTCTCAGCTTTGATAGGTCAGGTGTCTCTGTGCCCTGAACGTGTGTCACACGTGAGTAGTAGTCAGCGCGCTGCCCGAGCAGTGAGCGGAGGCTGATGATAGGGCCTCAGGGACCCCAGTCGCAGGGACCACTCCTTAAGTATCTACCAAGGTGTCCATGGAGTGCCCGGCTTGGTCTGCAGGAGGCCAGACAGTCACACAGCGATGTGATTAACGGCACGTTCATATATCTACTGATCGCCAAAACCAGTTTTATAAATAATGATGTAATTGATGCTTCCAGGAGGGGTGGGGGCGACAGGCACCATTATTGCTGTGCTTCAAAGCAGGAACTCATGGCCCAGGCATATGTTTTGTTCAGCATACAAGATGTCCTTTAAATTTTTAGTGACTTTTTTTTTGTCTTTTTAGGGCCACACCCTTGGTATATGGAGGTTCCCAGGCTAGGGGTTGAATCGGAGCTGTAGCTGCCAGCCTACACCATGGCCATAGCAACGTCAGATCTCAGCTGCGTCTGTGACCTACACCACAGCTCACGGCAACGCCGGATCCTTACTTAACCCAGTGAGCGAGGCCAGGGATCGAACCACAACCTCAGATCCATTTCCACTGTGCCACGATGGGAACTCCGTTGTCCTTTAAATTTTTGAAGGAAATTCTCACACGTGCTGCAACATGGGTGAACCTTAAAGACGTTCTGCCAAATGAAGTAAAGCCATTCATTAAAGGACAGATGCCCTGTGATTCCATTTATATGAGGCACTCAGAGTAGTCAGATTAATAGCGTCAGAAAATAGAGTGCTTGTTACTCTGGAGGGGGGGTCAGGGGCGAATGGAGAGTTAGTGTTAGGTGGGTGTAGAGTTTCTGTTTGGGAAAATAGTTCTGGAGATGGAAGAAGTTCTGGTGATAGTTACACGACATAACTTAATGCTATTGAACTGTATGCTTAACACCGTAGATTTTCTGTTAGGTCTATTTTACCACAATTTTAAAAATTGAATTTGGTGTTCATATCTTCAAAACGAGAGATTTCATTTGAATCTGTTTTCTTTTTGTAAAACTGAAAGAGGTAGGTGCCCTCGGCTGAAATTTCCGCCAGGCAGGGGCTGATGGAGCGAGGTCTGGCCTGCTTTCCTTGTTGGTACTGCCTGTCTGCTGGCGCTTTCAGCACCTCCCTGCACATTCTCATGACCAAGCTTGTCTCCAGCCCAGACGTCTCCTGACCTCCAGACCCATTCTCTTGGGCCACTAAGAAAAGCCACTCAGGTGTTCCAGTGCCTCAGGCATGTTCCCTGCCGACCTGCCAGGAAACAACACCCATACCCCCCCCCCAACCTGTCCTGCGCCGCAAAATGTGGATGTCAGCTAAGACTTCCCGTCCTTCAGCCCCTGTAAGTCGGGTGCTTCCAAAGTCACCCTTCTCCAAGTGTCTCTAGAACCCATTCCTTTTCCCATTTCAGTCCCCATTGTCCCAGTTCAGGACTTGACCTGTGCTGCTTGTGTTATATATTAGTGGCCCCCCTGTTTCACCCTCTCCCAGCCAACTGCCCCTCTGCTAGAGTCCAAAGATGTGTAAGTGAGCCTCCTGCTTCTAGTCCTTTGCAGAAGCCCAGGTCGTGAGTCCTTGTCTCTCCCCCTGCCACCCAGAGCCCTTCCCAGTCTCCCCTCTTCACCGGGCCCCACGTCTTACCTGTTCACAGAATTACTTGGGATTTTGTGGGGGAGATTCAGCCACCTCATCCCCCGACTCCTGGACCCATTGCCACATCTCGTTGTGATCCAGGGCGGTGTTTAGTGGGCGAGCGGAGAGTGAGGTGGGACCTGGGTGAGTGAACGGCTGGACCATGCAGAGCAGTGTCCAGGCTGTGCTTTCTTTTTTTCTAAACAGACTTATTGAGATATAATTCACATACCATAAAATTCACTCGTTTAAAGTATACAGTTCAGTGGGTTTTGGCATATTACACTATATATTTTTAAGTTGTATTAAAATATACGTGACATAAAATTTGCCACTTTAACCGTTTTTTTTCTTTTCCGGCTGCACCCATAGTATGTGGAAGTTCCCCGGCCATAGCAGTGACAATGCCGGATCCTTAACTCACTGAGCCGCACAGGAACTCCTAACCATTTTTTTTAATGATTTTTATTTTTTCCGTTATAGTTGTTTTACAGTGTTCTGTCAATTTCTATTGTACAGCAAAATGACCCAGTCTCTCTCTCTCTCTCTCTCTCACACACACAGACACACACAGACACACACATATATACATTCTTTTTTTGGTGGGGGGGGTAGTTTCAAGGCCACACCTGCAACATATGGAGGTGCCCAGGCTAGGGGTTGAATCAGAGCTGCAGCTGCCAGCCTAGGCCACAGCCACAGCCACACGGGTTCCAAGCCGTGTCTGCAACCTACACCACAGCTCACGGCAACACCAGGCAGGTTCTTAACCCACTGAGCAGGGCCAGGGATTAAACCCACACCCTCATGGATACTAATTGGATTTATTACTGCTGAGCCACAACAGGAACTCATACATTCTTTTTCTCACATATCCTCCATCATGTTCCATCATAGGTGACTAGATAGAGTTCCCTTCCTATCCATTTTTAAGTGTACGGTTGGTGGCATCAACTACATTCACATTGTTTAAGCAACCATCGCCACAACTGATTTCCAAAACTTTGTCGTCATCCCACACTGAAAGCCTACACCCATGAAACTCCCCAAACCCTCCTCCCTCTCATCCCAGCCCGTGGTAACCACCATTGTACCTTCTATCCCTATACGTTTAACAGCTTTCGGTGCCTCATGTAGGTGGACTCATATGATATTTGCGCTGTTGTGTTTGGCTTATGTCACTGAGCATAATGTCCTCAAAGCTTCATTCATGCTGTAGCGTAAGTCAGACCTTCATTCCTCTTCAAGGCTGAGAAATATTCCTTTGGATAGATGTGCCATGTTTTGTTCATCCGTTCAAAAGCTGACAGACACCTGCATCGTTTCCGCCTTCTGGGTGTGGCTGGATGCTGCTGCTCTGAACGTGGGGCAGCCAGTGTCTGTCCGGATCCCTAGTCCCCGTCCCCTTGGCTGTATTCTTAAGTGCGCCCGGTCAGATACGTTACACTTTTTGAGGACCTGCCAAAAACTTTTTCACGGTAGCAAGACCTTCTTTCCTTTTCAACTAAAAGCGTGTGGATATGCGGCATTTTCTCTGCAGATATCTTAGGAGAACATAAAATTTCTGAGTATATTTTGGCTTATGCTTTCATCTGTGTGTTTTTCCTCCTAAATCTATGTAAGTCACCAATAACGTGATTATTTTTTTATTTTTGTGCTTTAACGTTTTCCTTTCCCTACTTACGATGGTGCTTTAGTCTGTGTGGGTCGCCAGGGTGTGACGCTGCCCTCTAGATCTGCCCCGTCTGCTGGTGGAGGTGAAGGGCGCGTGGCATCCAGCACAGGGAGCGAGGGTGCTCTGCCCCCGTGGTTCCCAGCGCCCCCGCCCTGCCTCTCTGCAGGTGATCCGCAGGCACACGCTGGAGGAGAAGCTGCTCTGTCTGGTGCGGCACCGGGCGGGCCATCACTGCCAGAACGCCGTGATCGTCATCCTCATCCTGGCCTGGGAGGGCATCCCCCGCAGCCTCGGAGACACCCTCTACCAGGAGCTCACCGACACCCTCCGGAAGTACGGGAACCCCACCAGCCGGAGATGTGGCCTCAACGATGAGTATGTGGATGGTCCCGGCGGGGGAGCGGGCGGGGCGAGGGGCCACAGAGTAAGGGCCCTGGGCGTCCTGCAGAGTCAGGACTGTGGCAGAAAGAATGCTTACCCACGGACCTGGCCTGGGGTCTGGTCCTGGCTGGGCAGGCCTCTTGACTCAGCTGAGCTTTGCTTTCTGCCCTCGGTTGGCTCCGAGGCTGTAATGATGATAGCAAGTGTGAGGAAGTGCGAGCAAGCACCCCACTAACATAAGGCATCAGGGTATTCACAAGACCTGCCCTCAGAGGGTTCCTCCTCGATTTTTTTAAATTGAGGTATTTTTACTTGCAGTAGACGTCACCCTTCGAGGTATAGAGTTGAAAGAGTTTGACAGGTGTTTGCAGTCACGTAGCCACCACACAGTCACGATAGAGAACAGTTCCGTCTCCCCCAAAATCCCATGTGCTCCTGTCCACCACGGATCTTGATTCCTGTCCCCGTAGGGGTGCCTTTCCAAAAACGTCCTGTAAACGGCTTCTTTCTCTGAGCGCAGAGTTTCTGAACATCATTTGTGGGTGTATGTATGTGGAGCTCACTCCTTTTACGGCTGAGTAGTATTCCGCCGTGCAGGTGTGTCACAGCTTGTCTGTTCATTCCCCAGGTGGACATATGGGTTGTTTCTGGATTTTGTTAAGTGTTGCATTACAGCGTCAGTGTTTGTTGAAAGGCCTGGCAGCACCTGGGCCTGCAAGAAGCAGGCATGTTCAGACCCCGTGGCTCCCCTTATTCCCCCGTCCGTGCGGTCTGGCTTGGAGCTGATTGAGATAGCTGAGTCAGGGAAAAGTATAAACCTTACTGGGTTTTTCTGATGAGGTTCTTCCCAGCTATCTCAAACAGCCTGTGTGCTTCTCCCATCGCGGACTCTCAGATCTTCAGGCTCCGGCGTGGGAGCCAAGCAGGCTGCTCGGTGCTGGCTCTCTGCCCACTAGGGTAAGGGTTTGGGGATAGAGTCGAGAGCAGGGAAGGGTGTCATCGCAGCCACTGGGAGGCTGGTGGATGCCTGGCCTCGGCAGGGCCTCCCCGGGGGAGAGAGAAGATTCCAGAATTCAGAATGTGCCTTGTATGCCTACGATGTGACGTGTGTTGCAGCCGGACCTGCGCTTGCCAAGGCAAAGACCCGAATACCTGTGGTGCCTCCTTCTCCTTCGGTTGTTCCTGGAGCATGTACTTCAATGGCTGCAAATACGCTCGAAGCAAGACTCCTCGCAAGTTCCGCCTCGCGGGGGACAACCCCAAAGAGGTGAGCGGGGCCCCCCAGGGAGCGCGGGCCCCTCCCACTCACCCCGTTCCACCTGCTGTCCTTCGTGGTCCAGGGGGGACATAGGATTGCACGCTGTGACTCCAACGTGCAGAAATTGGAACTTTCTTTT
Organism: Catagonus wagneri; assembly: GCA_004024745.2. Taxonomy (NCBI): domain Eukaryota; kingdom Metazoa; phylum Chordata; class Mammalia; order Artiodactyla; family Tayassuidae; genus Catagonus; species Catagonus wagneri. The sequence continues at coordinate 28,599,739 of PVHT021183519.1, forward strand.
CTTTAAACTGACTTATCTGGCAGTGAAAGAAGGTATGGGGGTGGGGTGATGAGTAACAAATTAGATTTACAGGCATCTGAGACTCTTAGTTTAGAAAACTCTCTTTAAGGTAAATGTTCAAATTCCTTGTCAGAATTTGACCCTCTTAAAAGGTTATTTCTCCCCTGCAAGACACCTTTCTGGATATGTGGCAGGAAAGGGGCCTCTGGGCCTTGGGTCACCTTCTGGCCGACGCAGGACTTCCTGAGGGTCCCTTATCCTGGCTGACTGCTGGGCGGCCATCTCTGTGCAGTTGTCCAGGCCTTTGGTGCCTCCTCGCTGGGGGCCTGGCATGGCTTCTAGGCCCGAGGCCTCCTCCAGCCCATCAGAGCTCCTCCCAGCCCAGTGGCAACAGGGCAGGAGGCCTCGGGGTCTCCTCTGCAGACTGAGCCCAGGCTGTGGGAACCGGGCGCGTCAGATCAGGCGGCTCTGCGCTCTGCTGCTTCTGCTCTGCCGCCCTGGTCGGGAGGGCCTTCCCGAGGGCGTCACACCTGGGAGTGCAGACCCGCAGCGGGCACGGGCCTTCCGGGCGCCGTCATCACCCCCCAGCCTTCCTCCCGCCTCTGCCCCTGTGGGGTGGGTACTGGGTTCAGGCAAAACCTCAATCCCAGTTTCTTCCTTCCAGATCTCTCCAGGCTCCTTGTACCAAGGCTTCCCCTTTTCCGGGGTGGGGGGGGCAAGGACTCTCCTGGGCACCTTTTTTTCTGCACCACTATCAGCTGCTATGCTTAGACTTCCAGGCTTTGCTTTTCAAGTCAAAGGAAGCATATCCAGATTGAGAACCTTCTTTTTCCCTCAAAGCTTGCCCTTGAGACTATCGCATGATCTAGTCTTATAGTCTAATTTGATGCTGGACTTTTATTTGTGGCGGCACCTGGCCTCCCCAAGAAGCAGCAAATGCGGTAGCTTCAGTGAATGGAGGGGCCCAGTGCCACCAGGAACCACCCTTACCGTAAATGAAAGTGCATTGCTTTCAGTTCTCACCAATACTCCCTGTTCCATCAGCTGCCATTTCCTGTGCACCTACTAAGTGCTGGGTTAATCTCGTGATTCCCTGAGGATCTAGGCACTATTACTACTCACTTTACAGGTGAGGCACATGGCTTGCCCAAGGCCACAGGACGGTGACAGTGACGTCAGCATTTAAACCGGTGCCTGTGCTTCCCCAGAGCTCACAGGCCTCACCCTCGTGTTGCGCTGGCTTCAGGCCTGCTGCGCTGGTGGCAGCGCCGGGCAGGCAGCAGACGGGTGCAGTGAGCGTGGCTGTCAGCTCTGGCCGCCCTGCTGGACAGACAGCTAAGACACTGGTCTCACTCTTTTATTTCTAATTCTGTAAGTCTGGTACTCTTTTTCTTCCCTCTTCCACCTCTTTTTTCCCCAGAAACTCTTCATGCCTGTACTCAAGGCTGGCTAGGGGCCCCCACGGCCCTGCCTGTTCCCCTCAGAGGGCCAGAGAGGCAGGAGATACATCCCCTAAACTCTGCTGAATGGACCTGGGGCGATGCTCATAAGGGCAGCACCATCCAGTGGGACCTTCTGTGGTGACGGAAGTGTTCTCTGTAGAAAACAGCACGGGAGGCCCATGTGGCCGCCAAGCATTTGCAGTGTGGCTAGTGCAGCAGAGGGACTGAATTTTTAATATTATTTAAGATTAATTTGTATTTCACATACATGCATGGCTTGTGACTTAATATGTGAGATGGTGCAGGTGTGAGGCATAAAAGGTTGAAGTCTGTGTACCTGGCTCGTGACAGGCTCTGGGCCTGGCTGGCCACGGGATTTGTAGCACAGGCCTCAGCCACCCCTCCCTGCCTTAATTTCCCTGCCTGGAGACTGCAAGAAGGAGCCATACTGGCTGCTCATGCTTTTACACACCTGCCAGCACAGCCAAAACAGGGACCTGTTCTAGGTGTTCTGAGTGGCACTGGCTGGAGCCTGGAAGAGCAGGTGCTGGACCTTCAGGCAGAGGCTTTTCCTGGTGAACTGCAGCATCTCCAACTTTAAGATAGACGTGGCCTGTACCCCTCCCAGGGGGGAGGCTGTAAAGACAGTCGATGGCACCTGCCTGCCCGCCTGCCCGTGGCGCCCGGCAGCGGTGCTGGCCTGGAGGCCGATCCCAGGGTGCAGCGCTTGCCGGGCCGGCTGCTCTGGAGACACGTGCCTGGTCCTCTTCCCGCAGGAAGAAGTGCTCCGGAAGAGCTTCCAGGACCTGGCCACCGAGGTCGCCCCCCTGTATAAGCGGCTGGCCCCCCAGGCCTATCAGAACCAGGTACGGGGCGCTTGGGCTGTTCTCAGCTCACACGTTGCCCACGTCTCCGCCCAGGTTCCCTGAAGCGGGAAACGGGAGAGGGGGCTCCTCACGGGACACGCTCGGCCTGCGGGGCAGCAGCGCTGGCCGGCTCTGTTCAGAGCCCTCGTTTACACCAAGCGAACTGCATCCCAGACCGTCTCTCCCCTTCCCCTGGCCCTTATCTCTCTCCCTTATAATCCTCCACCTCCTTCCGTCTGCTCTCCGCTGCGGGGGCTGGGTCGAGTTTCTCCCCCTTGTCACCCTGGGAGGGGAGCTTGAGATGACCCAGAAGGGAGCAGCCGCTCCGGGGCTTCAGCCACCAACCCTCCTCCCTCGGCCCAGGGACAGGACAGGACGGCTGTGGTCCTTAAGCTGCTCCCTCCTGCCCTCCCTCCCTCCCCTGCGCGGTCGGTGGGGGCCGCTCACCTCAGGTCACTCGAGCAGCTCTCCTTGGCCATCCACACAGGTGACCAATGAGGAAATAGCGATTGACTGCCGCCTGGGGCTGAAGGAGGGGCGGCCCTTCTCGGGGGTCACGGCCTGCATGGACTTCTGTGCCCACGCCCACAAGGACCAGCATAACCTCTACAACGGGTGCACAGTGGTAAGGGAGCCCGAGATCTGTCACGGCCCCGCCTGCGAGACAGTCCTGCTCTGCGCAGATAGGTGGGCTCGGGGCAGGGAGGGACCTGGAGACACTTCTGAGAACTCAGAGTGCAGAGTATGCAGAGGCAAGGCTGGCTTTGTTTCCATGGCTTAGGTGGAGGCTGCAGAATGCAACCTCTTGGGCCCCCAGGTCTCTCTGAGCACTTGGACTTAAGTCCAAACAACCTCTTATTTCTTTTATTGAAGTAGAGCTGGTTGACTGTGTCGTGTTGATTTCTGCTGGGCAGCAAAGTGACTGTTCTACACAGACTTTTTCACATTCTTTTCAACGTATGGTTCATCACAGGATATTGAAGGTAGTTCCTGGTGCTAGACAGTAGGACCTGGCCAGACAACCTCTTTTTTTTTTTTTCCAAACAACTTCTTGATTCATGGGCCCCAGGTACTCCTCTAGATGCTGGGGAGTAAAACGGACAGAGAGCTGCCGGGTCTGTGATGCACGGCCCTGTAGCACTGAAGGCTGAGGGACAGGCCGAGTAGGGTAAGGGATGGAATGATAGCGGGGGCTCCTTCAGGTGCCGTGGAGAGAGGCCTCTCTGAGGAGGGGCACCTGAGTGGGGACGAGGAAGCGAGGGGCCGAAGCTGTGGTGTGGTGTCCTCCAGGCAGGAGGGCCAACGCAGGCAGAGGCTCAGGAGTGAGATTAGAGGAGCAGGCAGGGCCGAGGCCCCGGGGAAAAGTATGAAGAGCAGCCCTGGAGAGCTTTTCAGCTGGAGAGTCAGAAGCACTCTCTTGCTCCTGCAGACAGAGATTAAAATGTGGGGGGAAGGGGTGGGTGAGGGAGAGTCAGCAGGGAGGCCAGGAAGGAGGCTGGCAGGGTTGCCCAGGCCAGAGGTGACAGGGCTGGGGCAGTGGTGACGGCGGGAGTGGGGAGTAATTGGTCAGGCTATAGATGATTTCAAAGGTATAACTTGAGAGTATTTGCTGATGGGCTGGACATAGGATGTCTGAGTTGCTTGAGCGTGTAGGCCGGATGAGTGTCAGTGCTATGTACTGAGATGTGGGAGACCCGAAAAAGACCAGTTTGGGGGTGAAAATCAAGAATTCTGTTTTGAGGGGTACCCATGGTGGCTCAGCGGGTCAAGAATCCCACATTGTCTCCATGAGGATGAGGTTCAGTCCCTGGCCCTGCTCAGTAGGTTAAGGATCCAGCGTTGCTGTGAGCTGTGGTTTAGGTCTCAGAGGCGGCTCGGATCCCGCGTTGCTGTGGCTGGGGTGTAGGCCTGCAGCTGCAGCTCCAATATGCCACAGGTATGGCCCTAAAAAGCGAAAAAAGAATATGTGGTGGACAACTTTCTGCGTCAGCGGCTATAGATTTATTTACTTGAGCATGTTCTGAGGCTGTGTGTGTGTGGCTGTGCCACCATTTACTGACCAGTCCCCGCTGGAGGGATAGTCAGTGCTTTCAGACTCACTCTACAAACCACAGGGAGGGCGAGCTCAGCACAGCCTGGTGCGGTGGCCCCAGGGTAAGGACTCCTACAGCCTTGGAGTGCTCACTCGGCAGCTCGCTGGGCAGCAGTGGGGCCCGGTCAGGAGGCAGAGAGGGGAGAGGACGGCCTGGAGCTGACTGGGGCTTTTGTGAAATGGGACGGTAAGGCAGGGTCAGTAAGCTGAGTGACTGTAGGACTGGATAGTGTAATACATTCCACAGGCTCTGGGCTGTCAGCGTGGCCCCTGCTTGTCCATACCTGGCCCTGAGGTGATTTAGGGCAGCGAGAATATTTGCTTATATGTGAGTTCGATGAAGGTAGTTGGGGCCGGGGACCCTGGACTGGTTCGTGGGCATATCAGAGTTGCGCTGGAAGGGGTCGTTTGCTGTCTCTAGAAATTAGCTAGTCCTAGGGCACGATGGCCCCTCCAGAATAAAGGTCCTACCCCCAAATGCCAGAAGGTCAGAAATAGAAAAACTAAACTGTAATCAATAGAAGAGTAAAATGTAAATGAGAAAAAAAAAGTCAAAGCTCATTAGTAATCAGAGAAACACATACCAGTAACATACACATTTTGAGCAGAACAAAGTAGAAAGTCTTAAAGAAATGAATGACAAAAGCGTCAGAAAAAAAGTATAAGGAAATTGAAACTCATTCTGCCAGTGAAACACTGGTAACGATCCCGTGGAATGCCGTGGGGCGGGCAGTATGTGGCCATCCTGCCCCACAGCGTTTACTCTAAGGACTTAAGTGTTTTAGAAAATTCAGCGAAAAGGATAAAGTATTATTTATGATGGAGAAAAACTGAACACAGGTTTAAATAGCAATTAGGGATTAAATAAATTAACACATTGATCCAGTGAAATAATATTGTGTATTATTAAATCACATTGGGGAAGAATATTTAATGTGTAAGAAAATATAGCATATTAAGAAAAAAATGAGGCTTTATTCCAGATTTCCCGCCGTGGCTCAGCGGTTAACAAATCCAACTAGGAACCATGAGGTTGCGGGTTCGATCTCTGGCCTTGCTCTGTGGGTTAAGGATCTGGCGTTGCCGTGAGCTGTGGTGTAGGTTGCAGACGCGGCTCGGATCCCGCGTTGCTGTGGCTGTGGTGCAGGCCGACAGCTACAGCTCCAATTCGACCCCTAGCCTGGGAACCTCCATATGCTGCGAGTGTGGCCCTAGAAAAAGGCAAAAAGACCCAAAAAAATGAGGTTTTATTCTAAAACGGCATGTATAATACATATGATCCTATTTAATTATCAAAAAATGGGTTTTCCCCTCGTGACTCAGTGGAAACAAATCTGACTAGCATCCATGAGGACGCAGGTTTGATCTCTGGCCTTGTTCAGTGGGTTAAGGATCCAGCGTGGCTGTGAGCCATGGTGTAGGCCAGCAGCTGCAGCTCCCATTTGACCCCTAGCCTGGGAACCTCTGTGTGCCACAAGTTCGGCCCTAAAAAGACAAAAGACCGAGAAAAAAAAAAAAAAGAGGTGACCAAGTATTTATAGCGGTTGTTTCTGATTGGTGGGATTATGGAGATAATTTTCGTGTCCTATGTGCTGGCCTCAATTTTCTACTACCAGCACATAGAGTTTTCAATTTTAAGAGCAAAAGGAGGCTGAGTGTTGCAGGCGAGGAAGATAAGGGTGGAGCTCTGAGGTCTAGGTGATGACATGTAATGACAGTGACAGCAGTGGAGGGCAGAGCATCTCTCCCCTTTCGGGCCGTTTGACCCTGGGCCAGTCATCTCATCCCCTCTCAGCCTCATTGGAGTGAATGGATGTGCTTGGAAAGCTGTAGAGCAGACTCTGAATGTTGGTGAGACTGTTACTCCGTGAACCAAGACAATGCACTTTTTAGACAATCTAGAAAGTGATGGTGGGTAGCTGGGGCTGGGACTGTGTGCGGAGGGGGGAGGCTCCCCCAACCCCACGCACCCTCCTTCTCTGTCTGCTTGGGGCAGGTGTGCACCCTGACCAAGGAAGACAATCGCTGCGTGGGCAAGATCCCCGAGGACGAGCAGCTGCACGTGCTCCCCCTGTACAAGATGGCCAACACGGATGAGTTTGGCAGTGAGGAGAACCAGAACGCCAAGGTGGGCAGCGGGGCCATCCAGGTGCTCACCGCCTTCCCCCGCGAGGTCCGGCGCCTGCCTGAGCCTGCCAAGTCCTGCCGCCAGCGGCAGCTGGAAGCCAGGAAGGCGGCAGCCGAGAAGAAGAAGATCCAGAAGGAGAAGCTGAGCACTCCTGAGAAGATCAAGCAGGAGGCCCTGGAGATAGCTGGCATCTCCACTGACCCAGGTGTGTGGCAGAGGGTGCCCAGCAGGGGCGGCACGGGTGCTCTTGGGTGGGGGACCCAGACAGCCCCCTCACCACCCCTCTTCCTGCCCTGAGATAGAATTCCGAAAGAAGAGAGCTGGGGTCCATGGCAGCCGTCTGGACCGTGCGTTGTCTTACGTTTGTCAGTCAGTGTCATTGCGCTGGCAGCGCTGGGAAGCCAGACCTGATAGATGGCACCTGGGAGCCAAGCGCGTGGGGGCAGCTGGGTGTCCCTGGCTTGCCTGCCCCCCTGGCTGAGAGTGTCTGGAGAGCAGTCTGCAGCGAGGCAGCAGGATTTACGGTGTGGGGCTGCCCGTGTCCCTGCAGGGGCCGGCTCGAGGGGCCTGGGCGAGGATGTGCGAAGTCCACGGGGGCGGGGGGGGGGGGGGGGGTCGGAGGGGGCGGGGGGCGAGGGCTCTCCCGACCACTCCTCCCAGGGCTTCAGTGGGCCGTGCAGGTCCAGCCTCGCTCATCCTGCCTGCCCCACAGGGGAAACCTCTCGGGGAAGAGGGAACTCATCGCGGTCCTCCTCCGGGGCCTTGGCTCTGGTTCTCCGTGCTCCTTCTCTGTCCGCCTCCTGTTTGCAGGCCTGTCTCTGAAGGCCGGGTTGTCCCAGCAGAGCCTGAAGCCCTCCCTCAAGGTGGAGCCGCAGAACCACTTCAGCTCCTTCAAATACAGCGGCAACGCGGTGGTGGAGAGCTACTCGGTGCTGGGCAGCTGCCGGCCCTCCGACCCCTACAGCGTGAACAGCGTGTACTCCTACCACTCCTACTATGCACAGCCCGGCCTGGCCTCCGTCAACGGCTTCCACTCCAAGTACGCTCTTCCGTCATTCAGCTACTACGGCTTCCCATCCAGTAACCCCGTCTTCCCATCCAGTAACCCCGTCTTCCCCTCTCAGTTCCTGGGTCCCAGCGCCTGGGGGCACAGTGGCAGCAACGGCAGTTTCGAAAAGAAGCCAGACCTCCACGCTCTGCACAACAGCCTGAGCCCGGCCTACGGTGGTGCTGAGTTTGCCGAGCTGCCCGGCCAGGCTGTTGCCACAGACACCCTCCACCCCAGCCCTCACCACCAGCAGCCTGCTTATCCAGGCCCCAAGGAGTATCTGCTTCCCAAGGCCCCCCAGATCCACCCAGTGTCCAGGGACCCCTCTCCCTTTGCACAGAGCTCCAATTGCTACAACAGATCCATCAAGCAAGAGCCAGTGGATCCGCTGGTCCGTGCCGAATCTGTACCCAGAGAGCCTGGCAAGATGGGCAAAACGCCTCTGCCCGAGGCATCTCAGAATGGGGGACCCAATCACCTATGGGGGCAGTACTCAGGAGGCCCAAGCATGTCCCCCAAGAGGACTACCAGTGTGGGTGGCAGCTGGGGTGTGTTCCCTCCTGCCGAGAGCCCGGCCGTCGTCCCCGATAAGCTCGGTTCTTTGGGGGCTGCCTGCCTGGCCCCTTCCCACTTCGCGGATGGCCAACATCAGTGGGGCCTGTTCCCTGGCGAGGGACAGCAGCCAGCCCCCCAGCCTGGAGGACGGCTACGAAGCAAACCGTGGAGCCCCTGCAAGTTTGGAAACAGCCCCTCGGCCTTGCCTGGGCCCGGCCTGACGGAGAAGTCATGGGGAGTGGGGGCCGGGGATCTCAACTCGGCCCTGAAAGCTGGTCCCGGATTCCAAGACAAGCTGTGGAGCCCCCTGAAAGGGGAGGGGGGAAGGATTCCAACCCCAGGGGCCAGCCAGCTGGACAAAGCCTGGCAGTCCTTCGGCATGCCCCTGGGCCCCGGCGACAAGCTGCTTGGGGCCCTGAAGTCCGAGGAGAAGCTGTGGGATCCCTTCAGCCTGGAGGAGGGCACGGCGGAGGAGCCCGGCAGCAGGGGGCCGGTGAAGGAGGAGAAGGGCGGTGGGGGCGGCGCCGCGGCCGCGGAGGAGGAGGAGGAGCTGTGGTCTGACAGCGAACACAACTTCCTGGACGAGAACATCGGCGGCGTGGCCGTGGCGCCCGCTCACGGCTCCATCCTCATCGAGTGCGCCCGGCGGGAGCTGCACGCCACCACGCCCCTGAAGAAGCCCAACCGCTGCCACCCCACCCGCATCTCGCTGGTCTTCTACCAGCACAAGAACCTCAACCAGCCCAACCACGGGCTGGCCCTCTGGGAGGCCAAGATGAAGCAGCTGGCGGAGAGGGCGCGGGCGCGGCAGGAGGAGGCCGCCCGGCTGGGCCTGGGCCAGCAGGAGGCCAAGCTGTACGGGAAGAAGCGCAAGTGGGGGGGCGCCATGGTCCCCGAGCCCCAGCATAAGGAGAAGGGGATCGTCCCCACGCGGCAGGCGCTGGCCGTGCCCACAGACTCGGCGGTCACCGTGTCCTCCTATGCCTACACGAAGGTCACTGGCCCCTACAGCCGCTGGATCTAGGAGCCAGGGAGCCAGGGAGCCAGCGTACCTCAGCGTCGGGCCCGGCCCGAGCTGCCTCTGTGGTGCTTTTGCCCTCACACCTGGGGGCGGGTTGGGGGTGCAGAAGTCTTTTTATCTATATATACATATATAGATACGCATATATATGTATTTATGGTCCAAACCTCAAAACTGACCCGCCCCTCCTTCCCCCCCACTTCCCCCAGCACTTTGAAGAAGAAACTACGGCTGTCGGGTGATTTTTTTCGTGATCTTAATATTTATATCTCCAACGTTGGCTTTTCCCCCCCTTGTTTGGGGGGCTTTTATTTTCTCTTGTTTTTAAAACTCTATCCTTGTATATCACAATAATGGAAAGAAAGTTTATAGTGTCCTTTCACAAAGGAGTAGTTTTAAATTCCATTTAAAATGTGTATTTATTGGATTTTTTAAAAGTGACAATTGTAATGGTAAAGGATCGGCAGGAAAGGCCAGAAGCACTCATTCCTGCCCAGTTGCGCTGGGCCCGGTGAGCCCGGCCCCCTTGGGAGCTGACGAGGTTCTCTAGCCATCTGCCCCTCATGAGCCAAGTGCAGGTCGTAGCCGCCCACTGCATCCCTCCTATCCCTCCTGCTGGACATGCCTTCCTTCCGGGGGGCAGGGAGCCCTCAGGACAGCTTCCGTCCTCTCCGGTAGGGTGGAAGGGTCTGTAGAAAAACATCTGGGGACCCTTTTCCAGTCCCCGGCTTTGGAGCCGGGGGTGGGGCAGGTGCACCCCAGGCCAGGCACCTGAGATGCTGGCGTAGATCCCCCCCCCCCAACCAGGTTGGAAGTAGACAGCTTCAAGCTTGCTAGTCTCCACACTGAATCCTCTCTGTCCGTTATCTCTCAAGTCACGTGGTATCGTGGTCCCCTCAGCAGCACCTCGGGACGGAGCTGGAATCGAGAGGTTCTCAGGAGCCTTTTCCACCAAGCTGAGCAGCCAATGAGTACTGGCTGAAGGAATTTGTCTTACTGGCAGTTTTTTGTTTTCTTTTTTGTTTTTAATGCCCCAAAGTCTATGCTGATACCGAAAAGGGCTACTGTATCTTTAAAAACAAGAAGTCAAACCCAAGCTGTGAAAAGCCTGCGGTGCTGTGTGCAGCGCTGCGCTGCGCAGGGCCTGGTGCTGTAGTGTTGTGCTGGGACTTCCTTGACTCGGGCGGCTGCACCCACGGGAGCTCCGCACAGCCGTGTAACAGCAGGAACACATCTCCTCCTCCCTGGATTCACATTGGACAATGGTGCATGCCTCCCCCTGAGCCCACCGCCTCGGCGCTAGCCTTTGGGGAGTGGGCCTACACTTCACAGTTTTCAGATGCAAGAGTCAAACATTTTCAGCAGGTAGCTATGATTTTTTCCTCCCTAATTGGTGCCATCTCTCTATTCGGTCATCTCCTTTCCTTCCTCCCCTCTCCACCCCCTCGAATACGCCCCCCCCCTCCATTCTAAAATTCTGGTGCATTTGTTCAGTTCTTTGAAATGAGAATGTGGTGCTTACTTTTTCCGACATTGTTGAGAGAGGTTGGGGCCTGACAGGTGGAAGCAAGTCAGACTTCTTGGAGTGTGTGTTTTTCCGGTGGTGGTAGCAGAAGTAATAGCAGGCTGCCCAGGTGGATGAGTGTGCTGAGCGGACGGCTCCATAAGGATGCAGAGGGGAATGTGGCCACACGGTGAGTGGCAGCCAAGCCCTGAGATCAACATCAGATATTTATTGAGCAGTTTTATTCAGAGGTGGGTCTTCCTAAAATGAGTTTAACAATCAGATGACGATGCTAAAGGCAAGTTCCTGAGCTTCCAGGTGCCTTGTTTAAGAGCTGAGAACCGACCCGCTGGGTGTTTACTGTAGCTGTTCCAGAAGCACTGGCGCAGAGTCGCTGTGAGATGTCCTGAGCATTTATGTGGTCTGGTTTTAACTGTAAATAGTGAAAAATTTTTAAGCACTTTTGCCTAGATTTAAACAGCAACTTGAAAAATAAAAGTATGTTTTAACATGTAATTGTGGGAGAAATTGTAAATAGTAGCTGACTATTTAACGTGCTTTGTCTATCCTTCACTTTTACCGTATTCTGTAAAGTTGCATTTATTTTACAGGACGAAAATGAAATATTATTGCTTTTGAAATAAATACCCAAGAGCTTATCAGGATTTCGAATTATTCAGAACTCAGATTTATAGGAAAACCTCTGACCTTCAGTTTGACAAGCTAAAGGAAGCAGAGTCTTTGATGAGCATGCTGATTTTCTAGTTTTGAGGAAAAGCTGGGTCCTTTAAATGCTATTTTGCTTATCGCATCAGTACTCTTATGCAGGTCTCATTTGACTCTGTGCTTAGGTAGATGCGGGGGTGCCTTGAAAACTTCATTTTAAATTATCTTAAGCAAGAAATACAATATTTTACAAAACATTTGGAGAATGTGACCGTCTGTGTGACCCGGGAGAGCCCCAGGTTGGCTGTCGGTTTGGAAGGTCCCGAGTGTAACCCAGGTGCTTCTGATCCTTGGCATGTATGAATCTCCCTGGTGTGTGTTAACTAGACCCTTCCCCCTCATCGCCCTTTGGTAGCAAAGCCATTAGATGAAAGGAGCAACCGATACAAGCTAAAAGCATGTGATGTCTGTCCCCGACCCCGGCCCACACAGCCTGTGGTTCATAAATTTCTAGATTAGCAAATAGGCTGCTGAGAAGCGAGTCAAGAGGCAGTCTCCATTGGACGTCCCGTGCCCTTCCGAACGGTGTTTCAGAAATTGGGTGGTGCTGTTGCCATGCTCAAGCCCATGCTGATTTGTACACACTACATGTATAACCTACCTCAAATCTCAGTCATTAAATTAGCATGCTTTAGACGTATGTTTAAAAAGTAACTATGCACAGCTCTTTATCCCCCCACCCCCTTGCTGCTGAAGGTTTCTTAAAGAGAAAAATCAAATTTTTATTTTTTACTGGCACTATCATTTTTTAAGTCCTAAAGATGATTAACAGACATTTTTATCATGAGAAGAAAAATAAAGCCATTGCAACTAAAGAACCTAACGGCATGACCAGGTTTTAAGAGTGACAGTATAGCAGCGGAAACGATGGAGTCTTAGCGTCCTCTCCCCAGCGCGCCCTGTCCGTGGCCGCCATCCGCCTGCAGCGCAGACATTTGGTTTTTCTTTCGTTTCGTTTTGTCGTCCCCGCCTTTTGCGTGCAAGGAAAAGTACTTGCAAAGTCTCGTGCTGTGAGAGGTTTTTAAAATCAAAATCACTTTTCGGCAGTTTCTTGCGAAATAATTGGTGCTAGCTCAAGAAACCGTTACCTAACCATCAGAAATCTTGACGAAGGTGTTTCATGGATTTTGAGGGGTTTTTTTTGGTTTGTTTTTGTTATCGTTTGATGTGTGTTTCGGCAGGGCCTGGGTCTCCCACACTCTGGCTTTGTGGGGACTGCTTTGCCTTCTCCCCGAGATGACAGGCATGCAGGGAAAGGTCATACCCACCCCCTCTCGGTCCTTCCACCAGCCTCTTCTGGAAACAGTAGTTTGCAGAGCAAGGGCCTTAGAGAGAGAGTGCTTAGCAGATCCCGGCTGCTTTGTACCAGGCAGCGGTGGGTGTGTGAGGACGGTGACAGCGGACGGCGACCTGATGCCATTGCGAGGTGCCCGCCAGGCTTCCTGAAGTAAAACGCCGCCAGATCTCACACCCAGGCAGTGCTGCAGAGAATTAGAACGATAGCCCCGACGTGCCTCAACCGACCTCTCTTTCCTTTTGTTACTGAGCGTGTTTTATGGACTAGGCAGCATTTTTATGAATTGAAATAGTCTAACTAAAATGGTGCTATGGTGTTTTCATGTGACTGTCCCTGATCCTGTCCTGCTGAGGTGCTATCAAGGTTCTGAAACCACAACCAACCAAAAACAAGGTGGGCTCCAGACTCTTGGCTCCCCTCCCCCTTTTTTGGTGCTGTCTCCTTAGACCTCTGTTTATGTGCTAGAACCTGCTCTGAGCAGTTTTTCTGTTTCGTTTTATTCTTCTTTTGCTGGCCAGACAGAAAGGCAAGGCTCGGAGGCCGCCAGCCCCCTGTTACTGCGGGGTGGGGGTGGCCTGCCTGGCTTGGAGGTGGAAGGCGCTTTGGTTGGACGTCTGTCCGCTCAGGCCTATTTAGAAAGGAAGTGTGAAGGCCTCCTTTCTTTTCCTTTTTTTATTTTTGGAGGAAGGAGAGTCAGGTACTCCGAATGCGGCAGGCGTTCTCATAATCAGCACGTTCCCCCCCCCCCCCCCCGCAGTCCAGGGTGCCAAGTAGACGTCTCAGAAACCCACGGGTGCTCTGCCTGCCAAGGCGGCCCGGGCGGCCCTCCCTCCTCCCCCAGCACTGGCCAGGACCGGGGTGGCCGGGGCGCTCGTTCCTTCTCTCCTGGCAGCCTTCGCCCCAGCATTGCTTCCGCCTCTCGTTCGTTGGTAACCCCTCACGTTCAAACTAAAGGAAGGTGCGTTCTTTGCTCTCTCGGTGCCACTGAGGCTGTTTTTAGTTGGTGCTATTCTAAATTTCTTCTTGGGTCCACAAAAGGTGATGTTTTAAAAACTCAACAGGAAGCTCCATTTTGTGTCATCCACTGTCACAGTAATTTTTTTAAATACCTCAAAAACAGGACATCGTGACAACTTGGGTAAAGTAGATTCCATGACGGTCGGATAACTACAGGTTGTTCTCTTGATGACGAATTTGACCTTGAAGAACCCGGGGTCATTTTAGTTTTTCATTCTTTGGTTAAAATGGCAGAACGCCTAAAGGAAGGACTGTGGTTGACTTTCATCTGTTTTCCTTTTTTTTAAGTTTTTGCTTTTGAATAAAATGTGAATTTGCTATGCCCATCTCATTGAGCTTTTTTTCGGTCGTTGTGGCTGTCATTCGAAATGACTCCCTCAGAACCTAGTTTTATCAGCCAGCTGCATCCGCTGTAGTACGTGGCCAACTTCAACATACCCTGGACCAAAACGAACATCTTGTGAGGCGCGTACCCCCGAGCCCGGGTTGTACGGCCCCACGCCCACGCGTGCGGAGGGAGCTTCTGCCGCGTGTGAGGCCCCTGTCCCGGCGCCCCCAGCCCTTCCTCCCGCAGAACCGCCCACAAGAGCAAAGCAATAGGCTTCTTCCCTGAGCAGAGACTGCAGCACAGAAATGCAAGGTCTGAAGTTGCTTTTTGCCAGAGAATCAGTGAGAACTGGCCGACCTCCTCGTTCGCTTCTGTTCTGATTTCAGGGATGCTTTCCTAGCGGTACTCTTTGCTCTCTCTTCTCCTTTGACTACCTGTCATTCAGGGATAACACGTCATTGTTCCCATGAGGATTTAAAACTACTCTTTGGCTCATCTGAACATCCAGATTGTCTTGGTTCCAGTACGTTGTTTTTTGCTTTTGAGGGGAAAAAGGAGGAGAAAAACAGGAGTGATGTAATTTCTTTTCCACGTATTCTGATTAAAAAAAAAAAGAAACAAGGGCAGGTCGTATTGTGGCATATTCATGCGTTAGACTTAACCTAGAACCCCTGTCGCTTTTTGATGTGTTTTATTTCTTCTCTCTTTGAATTCCTGTTTGGTTGCTTGGCTTCCAGTGGAGGTGAACTTAACAACCATACTTGAATATTCCGTCTTGACTTTGTAACTGTGGCTACTTGAAATGAAGTTTATCTGGGGTTGATGGATGAATGGTAGATTTTTGCAATGTCTCAAGGCAATAGGATGTGTATTATTAAACTGTAGATATTCTTAGTACAGTAAATTTATGCTGATAATTTTATTTTGTATAATTTTTACTTTTTGTTAATATTTTTTCCTCCCACTTTATCGGTTTGCCTCCTGAGCGACCCTCCTTACCCTCCCTTCTCCCCCAGTGTTTCAGCAGATTTAATTTAGGGTGCCTAGAAATCGCAAGTATGTATCCTTTTTGATTTGTATTTTATTATAATTTACACAAACAGCTGGGTTTGTGAACTGTATTACTCCTGGTATCTTTAAAATATTGTGGGTGTTTTAATAAATTTTATATTTATTTTTTGCACTCAAATTCAGTGTGACTTCTTTTTTCCTCTCCTTGAACCAGGCCCAGATTGTGGTATTTAAGGTTCCCTAGGAGTTTCCGCTGTGGCACAGTGGGTTAAGAATCCGACTGCTGCAGCTTGGGTCATTGCCGCAGCTCAGATTTAATCCCTAGCCTGGGAACTTCTGTATGCCAAGGTTGTGGCCATAAAATTAAAAACAAGAAAGAAAGAAAAAGTTCCCCTGTGATTCCACCCTCCCCCCTGAGATGGCAGGTGCACAAACGAAGCCCTCGTTAACAGGGCTAATAGAGCCTGTCCTTGTCCCCTTCCATCTCCTGCATAAAGTGATGTTCGAAGGCTGGAGGTTGTTAAAGCTAGCTCCAAAGGAGGAATACAGGGGTGCTCTTTTACTCAGCTGTATTTCTCCTCTTGTTTTTCCCTTTTATCTTTTTGTCCTCTTTTTTTCAATCAGTGTGGAGACTCCCTCCCCCCACTATTAAAAGTATTCACTTCTGACTTTATGTGCGAAGGATCACTCGGTCCCACTCCAGTGAACTCGTGGCCTGAACAGCCAGGAGGGAGGACCCAATAGGGGACCCTGGATTCTGCTGTCCTTGCGGAGATGAACTGTCCCATGGGGTCCCACACCTGGAGCTACAGCTTCTCATTCAAGTTGCCAATCCTGTTGGTGGCTGATCTCAAAAAGGGGTTGAGAAACGGACAAGAGAGAAGGGTGAATGGGAGAAGAAGCTGTCCCTCCCGTTTGAAGCATCTGACGGATGGATTCAGCATCTCTGAGGGACCAGCCATTCCCGCAGTCCATAAAGACCAGCATCCTGGCTAGTTGACGTCCACACCCTGCATTAGGTCACTGAACAGGAAATCTCCTCTCCGAGGGCACCTGTCTGAAAACCCCAGGATCTTAACGAGGGTGCCAGACGACAGGCCTGGGGGTTTTCATCTCTGCTTTGTTTTTGTTTTTTTTTTTTGTCTTTTGTCTTTTTAGGACCGCATCCTCGGCATATGGAGATTTCCAGGCCAGGGGTTGAATTGGAACTGTAGCTGCTGGCCTACACCACAGCTCACAGCAACACTGGATCCTTAACCCACTGAGTGAGGTCAGGGATGGAACCTGCGTCCTTATGGATGCTAGTCAAATTCGTTCCCACTGAGCCACAATAGGAACTCCTCTGTTTTGTTTCACTTGCAAAGGAACTCTCTGGAAATGTCTGGGCACACAGGGTTACCAGGGACCCTCGCAGGCATTTGTGTGTTTTATGGAAGTGGGGTCACACTGTGTTTGGTAACCTGCTTCTTTCCACTTGACATCTTTGAGTTGAAAGAGCCCTATTGTTGCCTGTTGGCCGCATTTCCAGGGCCTGAGGTAAGGGCTGGATGATTCCTGCTTCGGCAGGAGCTGATGAACTACTGGGTGACTATTAATATGCTCTCGTGTCTTCTTATACACATTCCACATCAAAGAGAAAAAAATTAGAAAACAAGAGCTTAAAAAAATTATTTGGGGAGTTCCCGTTGTGGCGCAGTGGAAACGAATCCGACTAGAAAACATGAGGTTGCGGGTTTGATCCCTGGCCTTGCTCAGTGGGTTAAGGATCCGGCGTTGCCGTGAGCTGTGGTGTAGGTCACAGACGCGGCTCGGATCCCGCATTGCTGTGGCTGTGGCGTTAGGCCGCCAGCTGTAGCTCTGATTCGACCCCTAGCCTGGGAACCTCCATATGCTGTAAGTAAGGCCCTTAAAAAAAAAAAAAGAGCTATGTACCCAGTGATACACATTGTTCTTGCTGGCAGGTGTCTACGCATAAGCTGAGCTTCAGGCATGACTGGCAGCCTCCAGGTCCGTAAGCCCAAGAGGCACAGGTCTCAACAAGGTGGCTCTGCAGGAAGACTTGTGCCCTTTCGAGCTTTTCAACAGATATCGATATTTGAAAGTCTGCATCCTAGCCCCATTTTATCTTGCTGCTCACCACACCAAAGCCCATCTCCTTACCATGATAATCTTCCTAAAAGCAGAGGATGACGCTATTTCCCGTTTGGCACAGCCCTCAGGGTAAAGTACAAACCCCAACTTGTCCCCCCGCCCCAGCTCGCGTCTCTAGTACCACTGCAGCCCACTGGGTGTCTTCGTCTGATTTCCTCTTTAGCGCTGCCTCTGCTCCAGCCAAGTGACTTCTCACGTAGGAAGGTGCTTTCAAGCTAACAGTAGTGCGAATAATACCACTGAGAACCCAGTCCTTTCACAATCCATTAAAATATTTACGCAAACTATAAAACTACTCCAAATAAAGTATCAATAAGAACAAAAAGATCAACAAGATTTTGCACAAGGAATATGAATAAACAGGAAGCTGAGTTATCTGAAACCAAAGAAAAGCTTTTATTGCACAAAGAATCTCAAATATGAATTCAGGACTAGCAATGTGCCCTTTGCCAGAAACAGGTCAAACAGTGATTGCAATCAATCTACGTTCCAAAAGATATATATACATATATATATATATATATATATATATATATATATTTTTTTTTTTTTTTTTTTTTTGCCTTTTGTCATTTTAGGGCCGCACCCGCAGTATATGGAGGTTTCCAGGCTAGGAGTCTAATCGGAGCTGTAGCTGTAGGCCTACGCCATAGCCACAGCAACGCAGGATCTGAGCTGCGTTTGCAACCTACACCACAGCTCACGGCAACGCCGGATCCTTAACCCACTGAGCAAGGCCAGGGATCAAACCCGCAACCTCATGGTTCCTAGTCGGATTCGTTAACCGCTGCGCCATGACGGGAACTCCCAAAAGATTTTTTTAAAAGTCTCACCTACTGAACAAAAGTAAGATTCCTAGATAATAGACTAAATAGTATCAATGCTAAAAGCATGATTGTATGTGCAGGGAACAGAAAAACCAAAGTAGCCAAGGAGGTACATGACACCATAAAAGATCATGAGAACAGAGCACCGCAATGCCTCTTGAGAACACGGAGAGTTTCCAGCGAAGGACCTGGAATAAAGGGTTCTGAATCGGTAATCAAGGGTCTATGGGAGAGAAAATGTTCTGAATGAGGTCAAGTGAAACAGACACCTCCAAAGCATTGCAGGCTGTGACTCATTTGACTAAGAAGTCAGAATCCTAGAGATTAACCTCCTCCCAGCTGGCCGAGAAAGCGTTTCTGCAAAGATTTTTTTTTTGGGGGGGGGCTTTTTTGGGCTGAACCCATGGCATATGGAAGTTCCCAGGCTAGGGGTCCAAATGGAGCTGCAGCTGCCGGCCTACACCAGCCACAGCAACGTGGCATCCGAGCTGCATCTGGAACCTGCTCCACAGCTCACGGCAATGCCAGATCCTTAACCCACTGAGAGAGGGCAGGGATCCAGCCCGCATCCTCATGGGTACCAGTTGGGTTTTTTACCGCTGAGCCACATGGGAACTCCTGCAGAGACATTTTGACCCTTCAGCCATGTTTACATTTGGAACTGTGAGTAAGAGCTGCAGGCCCTCAGCCCACAAGTCGCAGATCCACTCACTCCACAACCAGCACCGAACGCCCTTGTTCCCAAGCAGCTACCGTGCCAGGTTCCTGGGACACCCACCAGGCCCAAATAGCCAAGCAGTTCAGAGCAGAGGGCCACACTGCAGACTATAAAGTCAAGTTGGTTTTTACTATCCCTGTGCTCCAGCAATTCTACGTAGTGTCATTGCTAAGGCAGTAAATGAAGTAAGGTGTTCCCGCTGTGGCACACTAGGTTAAGGAACCGGCATTGTCTCTGTGGCGGCTCAGGTCACTGCTAAAGTATGGGTTCAGTCCCCGGCTCAGGAACTTCCATATGCCACGGGGTCAGCCAAAAAATTAAGAAACTGAAAAATTTTTTAAAAATTGGAGTTCCTATTGTGGCTCAGTGGTAACGAACCCGACTAGTATCCAGGAGGACTCGGGTTTGATCCCTGGCCTTGCTCAGTGTGTTAAGGATCCAGCGTTGCTGTGAGCTGTGGTGTAGGCCAGAAGCTGCAGATCTGATTCTGCCCCTGGCCCAGGAACTTCCATACATTGTGAGTGCGGCCCTAAAAAAAATGTGTATTTATATTTATTGTCTATTTTAATATTAATATTTATGGTATTTTTTTAGCCACACCTGTGGTGTGTGGAAGTTCCTGAGCCACAGCAGTGACAAATGACAAGGCTGGATCCTTAACCCTCTGAACCACCAGGAAACTCCTATATTTATGGAATATTTCGACTTCTAGTAGTGCTAGTGTTTCCTAATTGCTCTATACCTAGGAGTTTCCTAGATATACATGCCTGTTTATTTTTCTACGTAAACTTTAGAATGAACTTGTCTAGCACAAAAAAAAAAAGTTGTTGATACTTTTATTTGACTCACGTTAAATTTATAAATGGATTTAGAACTGACATTTTTAATGCTGTTGAGTCCTTCTATCCAAGAACAAGATTACAGAATAGACAAGTCTGTTCTGTCTTTTAGGATGTCTTGAAATTTCCCTCACATGGGATTTGCACTTCTGTTGTTTATTCCTAAATATATTATCTTTTCGTGTTGCATTATAAGTGGGGCTTTCTCATTCATTTTATCTTCTAACTGGCTATTGTTTTTATATAAGGCTATTGATTTTTATATGTTAATTTTGAACATTGCTAGTTTATTGAATTCTTTTATCATTTGAGTTAGCTTTAAATTACTTGGAGATTTCCAGATATGCTATGTCATTTGCATATGGAAATAATTTTACCTCTCCTTTTCCAGTTTTTTTCCTTTCCTTTTTTTTTTTTTTTTTGCTCATTTTTAGGGCCTCACCCAGTGGCATATGGAGGTTCCCAGGCTGGGGGTGAAATTGGAGCTATAGCTGCCAGCCTACACCACAGCCACAGCAACCAACGCAGGATCCAAGCTTCATCTGCGACCTACACCACAGCTCACAGTAACACTGGATCCTTAACACACTGAGTGAGGCCAGGGATCTAACCTTCAACCTCATAGTTACTAGTTGGATTCATTTCCACTGCGCCACAACAGAAACTCCTCCTTTTCCAGTTTTTATGTTCTAATTATTCCCTTGTCTGTTTGCATTGGATAATAATTCTAATACAAGGCTAAGTAGTAATGGAGATTGGAGTTCCCACTGTGGCTCAGTGACTTAAGAACCCTTCTGGTATCTATGAGGATGAGGATTCAGTCCCTGGCCTCCCTCTCAAGGATCCAGTGTTGCTTCCAGCTGCAGCATAGGTTGCAGATGCAGTTAGGATCCCGCGTTGCTGTGGCTGTGGCATAGGCTGGCAGCTGCAGCTCTGATTCTACCCCTGGCCTAAGAACTTCCATATGCCACAGGCAAGGCCCTAAAAGGAATAAAAAAGGAATTTGTGTAAACATATATACTATCATGGTTAAAAATATCACCAATTACAATTTGATTGGTGTTTTGATCAGGAATATCTACATTTTGTCAAAAAGCCTTTTCAGCATACCTGGAGAATATATGGTGAATTACACTAATTAATTTCCAAATAGATTTCCAAATATGAACTAGCTCTGCCTTTTTTTTTTTCTTGACCCACTTGATCATGAAGATTTATTTCCCTAAGGGGCTATTAGGTTAGGAATGCTATATTTGATTTAATTATTAAGGGAAAGTGATTTACAATTTAATTTTATATTTGCTTTACAGAAGGATTTTAGCTATCTTCTTTCATTTTTTTCATCCCTGGAACAATTTGTGTAGTATTGGAGTTACTTAGTGTTTAAAGATTTGCTAGAATTCCCCTGTATATTGGTGTATTTATTTGATAAATTCCTCTATTATTTTAAGGAGATTGGTTTGTTAATGTTTTTTCTCTCCACAGGGGTCAATTTTGGTAAATTGAATTTTCCTCTGAAGTCATTCATTTTATATGTGGTTTCAAATTTATTTACATAAAATCGGAGTTCTTGTCTTGGCTCAGCAGTAACAAATCTGACTAGTATCCATGAGGACGAGGTTCAATCCCTGGCCTCGCTCAGTGGATTAAGGATCCATCATCATCGTGAGCTGTGGTGTAGGTGGCAGATGCGGCTCTGATCTGGCATTGCTGTGGCTGTGGTGTAGGCCAGCAGCTGCAGCTCTGTTTCAACCCCTAGCCTTGAAGCTTCCATGTGCTGCAGGTGTGACCCTAAAAAAAGAAAAAAATTAATTAATTTGCATAAAATTGTACAAATATATGTTGTTATATATATATTTTTGTTGTTGTTGTTGTTGTCTTTTTGCCTTTATGTGGAGCCACACCCGCGGCATGTGGAGGTTCCCAGGCTAGGGGTCTAACAGGAGCTGTAGCCGCCGGCCTTCGCCACAGCCACAGCAACACGGGATCCGAGCCGCGTCTACACCTGCACCACAGCTTACGGCAACGCTGGATCCTTAACCCACTGAGCAAGGCCAGGGATCGAACCCGCAACCTCATGGTTCTTGGTCAGATTCGTTAACCACTGAGCCACAACGGGAACTCCTATGTTGTAATATATTTTTAAATTTCCTCTGTTCCAATGTTTATTTCCCTATGCCCTTTCTTATTTTGTATTTGTGTGCTTTCTTTCTTCTAAGTTTAGTTCTTGGTTTGCTGATCTCGTTAATTTGTTTCCAAAAGAATCAGCACTGTGTTTATTATTTCCACTCTTTTGTTTCTTATATCATTCACTTATACTTTATGCTTATCATTTCCTTCCTTGTTCTCTCTTTCGTTAATTTTTTGTCTTTTTTCTGGCTTTTTGAGAAAGTTAAAATTTAAACAAGTAAAAGATAGTTTATAGCCGCCCAGCTACTTCTTAGCAAAACTTTCTATTCTAGCTAGGAGTTCCGGTCGTGGCTCGTTGGGGCTCAGTGGTAACTGACCTGACTAGTACCCATGAGGACACAGGTTCAATCCCTGGCCTCGCTCAGTGAGTTAAGGATCTGGCATTGCCGTAAGCTGTGGTATAGGTCACAGACTGGGTTTGGATCTGGTGTTGCTGTGGCTGTGGCATAGGTTGGCAGCTGCAGCTCTGATTCTACCCCTAGCCTGGGAGCTTCCATATGCTGTGGGTGCTGCCCTAAAATAAAAAAAAAGGCAAAAAAGAAATTCTATTCAAAGCTGTGAATCCTGGGAACAAAATTTATCCTAGAAGATTGTACTGAAAAATCTCCTTCTTGAATTAAAGTTATGATATCAGTGACATGATATCATGATGTGAACATAAACATTTGTTTCATTGCTCAAATGTGTAAGATAAGGAGAGCAGGAATGATGTCAGCCTAACCCTTCTGAGGTACTGCCTCTGCACCATACTATATAGTTTTAAGTTTTAGTCAAATTTTTAACCGTAAAATTTCAAATTACTGACATGAATTATCTCTGAAGTTAATTCTCAGTCAATGGCATTCCATTTTGTGCTTGGCTTTGGCTTAACATATATTTTGCTATACGGACTCAATGTGCTCGGTCCACTTCTACCAGGAAGAGGGTGAGGAGGTTGGAGGGTACAGTCTAGTTTAGGGGTGGCTGAGAGAGAAGGGGATGGGAAGGCAGAGATAAGTCAGGCTTGAGGTGCCAGTAGGAAGACCCACTAGTGGGTGCCTAGAAGTAGTTGGGCGGCTATAAAGTGTCTTTTACATTGAAAGCGTTCCCGGGCCAGGGATCGAACCTGAGCCACAGCAGCAACCCAAGCCACTACAGTGACTACGCCAGATCCTTAACACGCTGCAACGCAAGAGAACTGCCCTCTCACGTGGGAGGGCCTCCTGGACCTCCGGGCTCCTCCCAGGATGCTCCATCCCCGAGACCTGCGGGGCTGAAACCGGCAGAAGGCTCCTCAGGACTCAGCGAAGTGGAGGTTCTTCTGTCTTGGAGCAGAAAGAATTCCGTGACACGTAAGGATAGGATGTGAAGGAAACACAGGCGGGCAGGCAAGGGCATGCCCTGCCCCGAGAACTTGGTGGCCTCCGGTTTTACAATCAAAGGAAGAATGGGGGGGGGGGGAGAAGACCACTTTCTTCCTCATTCCTGAGTGGACGTCAGACTTCATCATCAGGTCCTTCTCTGTGTCAGGCCGGGGATTTTTCTTGGTCAGACTGGGACCATCGTGGCGCAATGGAAATGAGCAAAAAGGCACTAACGTAGATTAAATATGGTAAATCATCTCAAGTTTCAGTACGATGTCACCTTTCCCGATATTTTTGTTCTTAGTGTGCGCAAAGAAGCATGTCCTACGAATCATTAACTTACTTACTAACCTCGCTGGGCAGGACGTGGGTCTCACTCCATCACCGTTTTGCTGTTTGGGGGGCATGTCTGTTGCTTCCCTTGCGTGGTTTTGCTGCTAAGCAAGCCTGTTCGGTTTCCTTGTTAAGCAAGCCTGTTTTCTTGAGTGATCATTAACTTGCAGGGCTCTCTCACACCTTTTTTCTATTTAATCACCTAGTTTGTCCCTTTACTTTGTCCCTACGGGATCTCCCTCCTGGGCCAGGGCCAGGGTCAAGAGCGTCCCCAGGGTGGCAGGCATATCCCTCAGGCCTTCCCCTCCGACCCTGTGGGCTCTTCATCAGGACAAAGTGTGATCAGGCCCTTCTGGACCCCAGTGAACCTGCGGGCCATTTATAAACTGGGGCCCGCAGGGCAGCGGGTCTGTCCTCTTAGCGGGGTCCCCAGGGAACGGGACCTGTGGGGGGAGACCCAGTAGCAGGTGGGTGGTGAGGGATGGCTGGCTGGGGACCCCTAGGAGCGCGACCCCCCCCCGCCCTGCCCCTTCCTGCCCGGTCCCTTCGTCCCTTAGTCCCTTCCACCCGCCTCCAGCGCCAGGACTGGGACACCGATCTTGCGGATCCGCTTGACATAGCGAAACGTAAACAGCCAGGAATTGGTATTCTTGAGAAATACGTCACTTTTGTCAGGGAGAACGACAGCGATTGAACTCAGCTCTACAAAGTGACTCGGGAACTTTTGGAAGAGATACCCACCGAAAAAGAAGTGGCGGGAGGAAGAACACAAGTTGACTCGTCACGTGAACTGCGCCTTAGCGCCCTGTGAAAGCGCCATCGGTTACCCAGGGCGGTATGACCTCAGGTCACCGTGATGCTGGCGGGCTGGGTTCGAGGCCCAAGCCTGGGTGGACACGGCATTTTCAGGACCCGCAGAAGACACAGCCCCCACACTTGCCCAAAGCAATGTGAATCAAGTAAAAGACAATTTGTGTGGGGTTCCAAATAACAGACAGAAGACAGCGGTATTTTGAGAAAACAGTGCCAACATGAATGTTTTAAAAGGTAAGTGCTGGAGTTCCCTTCCTGGTGCAGTGGTTAACAAACCTGACTAGGATCCATGAGGATGTGGGTTCGATCCCTGGCCTCGCTCAGCGTGTTAAGGATCTGGAGTAGCTTGAGTTGTGGTGTAGGTTGCAGACACGGCTTGGATCCCGAGGTGCTGTGGCTGTGGTGTAGGCCAGTGGCTGTAACTCCAGTTCAGCCCCTAGCCTGGACACTTCCATATGCCGCAGGTGAGGTCCTAAAAAGCAAAAAAAAAAAACCTAAAGCATGGTGGGGTGTGGTGGGGTGCGGTGGGGTGGGGGTGGGGTGGGGCAACGCCAGGGGATTTCAGCAATCTTCCAACTCAACAAAGAAGGAAAAAGCTATATAAAGAAAATCAGTTAAGGAGTTCCTGCTGTGGTGCAATGGGATCGTAGGCGTCTTGGGAGCCCTGGACACAGGATCCATCTCTGGCCCGGCACAGTGGGTTAAGGAGCCAGCATTGCCAAAGCTGCAGCTTAGGTTGAAATTGCGGCTTGGATCTGGTCCCTGGCCTGGGAACTCCATATGCAACAAGGCAGCCAAAAAAGAGAAAAAGAAAAAAGAAAGTCAATTAAGTAAAGAATCCAAATGGAGATGGATGTTATATGGCATAACAAAGATGAAGAGTGACTGTTTATAGAGGCCTCAAATGGGAGACCCAGCCTGCTTGGGTCACAAATTAACAACAATAGAATATATAGGAAAGTTTCAACTAGAGGCCCAGAAATCTGAAGTCTGGCTGGCTGAGGTTGAAGGCAGGCTCCTCAAACCAAGTGAACAGGCCTGACAACAGAGTGGACAGCGCAAAAACCTTGGACCTTCATCACAGCTCATGGCAACGCCAGATCCTAACCCACCGAGCAAGGCCAGGGATCGAACTCGAGTCCTCCTGGATCCCAGCTGGGTTTGTTACTCCCAAGCCACAACGGGAACTCCAGTTCTCCTTTTTCAGTATTGTAGCAAGAAAATCAGCTGACCCTTAAACGACAGAGGTTTGTTTTTTAATGAGTCATAATGCTCGTTAGAGTGGTAGATTAACTGCTTCTGGCATTTAACCAAGTGAATGGGAAACCAAAGATCTTAAAATCTGATCTTATATCCATTTCCAAACTGTTACCTCCCAGAGAAAGCAAACTGAACACCGAAAAAGCTTACGACAGGGCAAGTCAACATTAGCTTTTAAAAAGCCTGCCTTGAAAAACATCCTGTACTTTGAAGTTTTATTTTTTTTTCTTTAGGATTGTGTAAATTTGTTTCAGAAAATAGCTCAATTGGTTTGTATAGACCAAGGGTTACGTATATGAACTTATGATCATTAAGTTGTAGCAGTGAAAACAGATGAAGAGATGGGACATTGACTAAACAGTTCAAGATAGTTTGTAGCTTCAGTTCCCTTAGTCAATGCCTGAAGTATTAGAAAAACTACTGAACAGTTTCCAAAAGCATCAGAAATTTCCATTTCCGTCCAAAGTATTCTGTTTTCTTCCAACAGTTTTCTGTTAAATAATAGAAGGAAAATCTCGGCTTGTTTATAAAGTTTTCTTTATTTTATAGGTTCATAATAACACACTTACTGGTTAAAAATGCATGTGTTGAAGTCTTTCCTCCATAACTTTGTTTATAAATCTACCAGACCTCACCCCAGACAATGCCTTCCTTTAAATTTATGCTGTTTGGGTGAAGCTGCTACTTCCTGAGGTCCAAAACTCAGGGCAGTTGTTTCCTTTTCAATAATGCCAGTGCATTATTTTGTCGTGCTAAGATGCGATTATTTACTGCTTGCCAAAATGTTTAGAATAACTTTCAATTGGCCAACTGGATTGTGACTCCTCCTCTTGCGGTTTTGTTTTTAAAATTGCTTTCGGTCAAACACATCTATAATTTGCCCCACAGAACATATTTGTATGTACTGCTCTATAAAAATTAAGAATTATCAAAAAAAGAAAAGTGAAGAAAAGAAATTCTGCAGAACTGTTGTGGCAGAGAAGCTGCTAAGGAGACAGGACAACTAAAAGCAGTATGGTGTGGTAAGACAGATAGTTGGGAGAACATGGAAAAATGAAGGAAATCAGAATAAACTTTGAGCTTTAACTTGTAATGCTATATCAATATTGCTTCACTAACTGTAACAAATGTACAATGCTAATGGAGGCTGTTAATAAGAGGGGAAACTGGGATATAGAAAAACTGTCTGGACTATCACCTCAGTTTTTCTATAAAGCTAAAACTCTTCTAAAAATAGTTCTGTTAAACTGTTCTATAAACTGTTTATTAAAAAAAAAAAAAAAGAGTTCCCCTAGTGGCTCAGCGGGTTAAGAACCCGACTAGTATTTATGAGGATGTGGGTTTGATCCCTGGCGTGGCCCAGTGGGTTAAGGATCAGGTACTGCTGCAAGCTGTGGGGTAGGCTGCAGATGCAGCTTCCTTCTGGCGTGGCTCTGGTCTAGGCTGGGAGCTGCAGCTCCAATTCAACCCCCAGCCTGGGAACATATGCGGCCCCCAAAAGAAAAAAAAAGCCAAAAAGCTCTAATTACTTGACTAAAGTTGTTTTAACTTTTTATCTTTCATCCATTTGTTTAGCTGGTTGTTCTGCTCCCTAACATCCTTTAGTTTTTACAACTTTCTGTTCCCCCACCCCCCCCGCACGCGACACGCCTGCAACGTGCATAAGTTTCTGGGGCACTGATAGAACCCGAGCTGCTGTGGCAACGCCACCAGGAAACTCCAACATGATTCCCCCCCCCC